>OZ020264.1:6427493-6927674 GCA_963971285.1 Astropecten irregularis | reverse complement strand
ATCAGGGCGGTACCGTTATTGGGACATCACTTTAAATTCTGAAATGAACGGCTTAAGTTTAACAGGTTTTTATACATTTACAGATGGATTTTACTATTTTTTACCATGTTGAATAAGAAAAAAAAAAAATAACAATCCCGGTGCTTTTTTCACGTTTTTTAAGTCTCTTTTCGCGCGATAATGCTATGCAAATTTTTCGTTTGCGCATTGGCCTAACCCCCCTCCCCCTGTACGCATGGCGCACGCGTCGGCAACAACCCCCCCCCCCCCCCAACCCCCCCCTCCCGCCCTTCTTGCGTACGTACTTTATGGACGGTCCCCTAGGGTATATTACAGACGCGGCCATTTGTTTGCGACAGGTCGTCATGGAGACCAATCCCTTGAAAGTCGACCTGAAAATTAGCAGTTTGATATTTTGAGGGTTTTTCACATTTTTTACAAAGACTGACGCAAAGACGTGAGCTAAAATTACCCAATACACAAAGCAGGCTTGAATCGGAGCGTAACAATCTAATTAGCCTTTGTGTGTGTGCTTTATTGACCGTCAACGTTGAAGCAGTTCCATGCCAACTTATGTATGCGCAGCTAGCTATGTAGGCTTTCTCAAATTCTATAAATGCAGAATAATCTAACCGATTTTGTTATACAATTTGTTTTATCTTTATTGGCTCTTGGAATCTACTTATCCCATACAGCTTCATGTTAAGAATAAATAGAATGTTGTTACAGAGTTTCCCGTATCACTCTTATGCTTTTTCATTCCGTAAATAACATTATACTTATGATCCCAGTCTTCTGATGTCATAATTGTCGGTTTTTATAATATAAGGATACCTTCATGCCATGGTAAGGTGAGGGGTGAATATGCCACAGGTGGTGGGCCGCCAAATGTTTATGATTTAGCGCATCCAATCACATTAGGCATATGCTATACGCCTGCTACTATTAGTACTACTATTAATTAATAGCAGGTTTTTATATAGCGCCATTCTATCTAAAATATGGCACTTTACAATTATTATCCCTGGTCATCGAGCCCATTTTACTTTCGTGAAACAATCTCAGCTCCCTGTGGATCGGGAGTATACACCCCTGGCTGCCTGCGAAGCGCACAAGGGCTGATCAAACACAAAGCCATCTGTACCATCGCAGGTACCCATTTACACCTGGGTGAAGAGGAACAATAATATGTGACAAAGTGTCTTCCCAAAGGACGCAAGCACTATTAGCCCATGGCTGGATTCGAACCCACAATCTGTAGATTGACCAAAAGATCTTGAGTACGACACGCCAGACTACTAGGTCACAGCACTCCACACTGGCGTGCTGAATTCAAATAATGATACATTTTCAAGTTTTGCACGGCAATAGCACGGCATTTAGCGTGAATTTGGGCTCGGCAAATTGAGTTCGGCACGGCAAGCTCTTTGGCTCGACTGGGTCTGACGCGCTATTTATCGGTATTCGGAACGGCAGTGGTGCGACAATTATAATTAAGCTCGGCGGTTAGTGCAACTGCCCCACCATAGCCGTGCTATTGCTGCACTCATTTGAACTCAAGTTCGGCACGGTAGTAGCACGGCGTATAGTCTTGGCCTTATTAGTAAAATGAATGTACAACCTCACTATATATAGTTATCCACTCACAGACAAAGATTTTGTAAAGTTAATATAAACCCGTTGGGTGAACGCATAAAACAGCCGTCGATTTCAAAATACTTTATCAAAATTAGGTGGTTTAGTTTTCATTAAACTATTGAAATCTCACAGGAATATAAAAGTTCATTGTGTTATGTTTTGTGCATTGTTTAAAAAAAAACAGTACTTTTTAAAATAGTAAGTATCTCTAAACGACGTGCTATTGGAATTCTTTATTGTGCGTGGAATGTCACTTATGAGTGTCATTGATGAATGAAAAGTAGAAACAAAAAGAGACATAATTTTTTAAATGAATTTTGATTTCACATTTTAATCAGTTAAAACTGGTTGAACAATAAACAATGTAGATGTGCTTGGTGTAAGGGCCCGTGGTGTCTCGAGTGCGACGTAACAAAGGATTAGGCTCAACTAACCACTACTCTTTTTGTGTGATCCGTTTCCAATTGGGCATCCAGTATTTAAAGGTAGTATCATACTTTGGTAAGTAACAAAAACAGAAATTTTCACAGATTAAGATGGTGGTAGTAAAAATGTGTCCGCCTGAAATGGTGTATTAATTTTATCCATAAATTAGTAAAACAATGACCAAAATCTGTTTGATCTTTTAAAAGATCAAAAACAAAAGAGAAAAGACTTAAGAAATACTGTGGCTGTTTTTCACTGTTTTCTCAAAAGGTGGGCAGCGTATGGGACTGAAATTTTCACAGATGACTGCTACTGTATCTGTCTTGATATTTTTTTTCCCAGGAATCTGTATTTCTTTGATAAAAACCAAAGTATGATACTACCTTTAATTACACTGGTGGACTCATCACAACATGGTGTCAAAATACACTACCCTGTTCCCACCCGTGACATTAGTCTTAAAGGGCGGCTGCAGTGCTTTTTTCAGTCAGGTTATTTTATTGCCTTCATACAGAGAATATATTGACAAATAATGAATGGCAAGTCTTATTTTGGTTTCAAACCAGCATTTGGTTTTCCTTTGAATGGCTTTGTAAAAAGGGGGATTTTCACGCATACTCATGTAGGGAACCAACAGCCAAAATATAATGAAAAAACATAAGAAATGAAGAGGCAAGCTTGACCTACAGAAACAGTTTGGTAAAAAAATTACACCACCAGGTGAGTGAAAGGAACATATTTGGCAAAATAAAACCATTGAGGAGGAAAAGGTCTGTCAGAAAACCTATAAAACAACTGTAACTTTTTGTGCACAAATCAATTGGGTTACTGCTCTCAGTTCCCCAGATGACATCACAGTTTTGCTCATGAATATGGAAATGCTAATTAGCATACAAACCAAAAAAAAATGTTTTTAACCCTGAATCAGTGTGAGGAAGCGGGTAAAATTACAATCCCCATGTACAGTTTTTTTATTGGCACATGTTCAAGCCATAATATTCCCATTGCAGAGACCCTTTAAAATACATGTACCGATGTGTGTCTATGTGAGGTAAGCCTCTACTATACGTGGTGTTAATAACGGGTATTAACGCATAGGAAAAACACAAAACAGATTTGTTCTTATACTAAACATAAAGCTATAAAGAAAGCATAGATTTCATGAAATAAATAATGTACGTAAATAAATTGGTATCAAAAGAGTCAGTAACTTATTTCAATATTCACAGAATATTTCAAGAAAGCCTATAATACTGCGTATAACGCTGGCCTTGGACTGTCAAGAACAAAGGGTTATTAGATTGCTATGCTCGGATCCACGCCTGCTTTGTGTTTTGGTCTCAGCTAACCAAATTAGCCTGTTAATATACCACCAAACGTCGGTGAATAAAAACTGCTAATAATTGCTAATATTCAGGTCGAGTTTCAAGGGAATGGTCTCCATAGCTACTGATTCAAAACAAATGGCCACGTATTCAGTATACCATAGCATTATTATGTGCCTGAGGTTTACTGTACAAATAAGCTGACGTGGCCTTAGCTCAGCTTAGACTGGTTCCCGTTCCCTACCGTTGTCTCCTAATGTCTACGTTTCATTTTCACTGGAATGCAGGGACCGGTAGCGGGTAGTGAATAATGGCAGAATTCTTCCAGTCTTATGTAAAAAAAGAAGAAACAAATCCGGTTCCAAGACCTGATTTTCGCCGTTTCGAATCCCGCCGGTTCGAATTTAAAGTCATTGAAAAGTGAACAAAGAATACCGTACAGGCGCTCTTCCAACTGAGTCATCCGGCCCTACGTTGGTGGTGACCCCAATAGTCAATTATCTTTGTTCGTTTGGCAGTCAGAAGCCATGACACCACGCACACACCGCCATACCCCGACGCGCAGCAATGCTGCAACCTGGGAACGGTACACGGGGGATCGCTCAAAGAGGATACGCCTTTTTAATTAATATAATCATCAAATAACCACAAGGGAAACTGACTGAATTTAAAGTCATCAAATAAGCGCTGGTTCGAATCCCGCCGGTTCGAATTTAAAGTAATAAAAAAAATGAACAAAGAAAAATTTCCTAGAGCGGGATTAAAACCGGCGACCTCCTGAATACCGTACAGGCGCTCTACCACACCAATTGACTAATTAGACTAATTGACTAATTGAGTGATCCCCCATGTACCGAGACACCACCAACGTAGGGATGGATAGCTCAGTTGGTAGAGCACCTGTACGGTATTCAGGAGGTCGGTGGATCGAATCCCGCTCCAGTCAATTTGTCTTTGTTCAAATATACAATTTGACACCTTTTTCCATGTCTGATTTCTGTTTGTATTGGCTCATGTGCAACTGAAACAAAATCACGATCGCAAAATCAAATGTACTGCTTAACAGTGGCTAACTACCTTTACAATGCACTCATGTACAGTGTATCCCACTTTTTATACAAAGTTATTTGGAACAAGGAATTGTTGTTATTTCAGGAAATATATAAATACTATTACGTTTCGTTTCCAAACAGCCCCTGAATATAGGCATAACCAACCAGGCCGCTGTGTGGGTGTCAAAACTGGAATCATTCTACTGTAATTTCAATGGCAGGCAATTATGCATACCCACAAAACCAACAGGTTTAAACTATTGGGTATATCGAATAATACAGACGCGGCCATTTGTTTTGGACATGTCGTCATGGAAACCCTTGCCCTGGAAAGTCGACCTGAATATTAGCAGTTTAATATTTAGCTTATTTCATATTTTTTTCACCGACTCTTGATGCCGTTAGTAAGCTAATTCTGTGAGCTAAAACCCAATACACAAAGCAGGTGTGAATCGGAGCGTATTAATCTAATAAGCCTCTCTACTTGATTGTGATGTGCTTTGTGCAATACCATGAAGCAGTTCCATCAGGCCAACGTTATGCACAGCTATTGTGTGGGAAAAAAAATTATAAAAGATTTTTTTTTACCTTACAGTCATTTGGGCTCGAAGAATATTATGTATCTTAAAATGCATGTACTAATTTAAAGGGCGGACTGCACTCTTTATAGAAATGATACTTATGTCTTATTTTTAAAATACTCTTTTATAGATATAGGCCTACATATGGATTTATTTATCTGTCAATTTACTTGTACTAAATGTGTATTTTGAAAAACGTCCGAAACTTAAATATATTCGGTCGTTAAATTTTATTAGGATTTTGGAAATGCATCCGAGTCTTTAAATACGTTGGATTTGGCAAAATTACTTCCATAATTCGGACAACTAATATAGCCAAGAAGAATATACATCATTGACCGGATAAATTAAAACAGATAATCACACCGGCTCTAGATTTTGCCGTACGAAGACTAAATGTACAATTAGAGAGAGGAGGGCTTGCGGTAACACCATGTATCATAATCATAAATCTCTTTTAAAGATGTGTGGTCCTGAAAAGGACCGGTGAGAGTAGATTCTCGACGTTTCGACTAGTGTGCTCTAGTCGTCCTCAGGAGAGAGAGTGCCGGACTGGGTGGATGTGTTGGCTATTTACTGAGAGAATCTACTCTCACCGGTCCTTTTCAGGACCACACATCTTTAAAAGAGATTTATGATTATGATACATTGTGTTACCCCAAGCCTTCCCCTCTCTAGTGTCTCCACCATGCAAAACTTCAAACCTTACTTAAATGTACAATTGACAAAACACAGCACAGCACAGACCATCTCAGTCAGGACATCTAATTTGTCACCCCTAAAAACTCTAAAAATGTGACATTTACATTAACTATTTATGGTCCTGCGAATTAATGTGGTTTCGCTTAATCACTAGTTGTTAATCATAGGTTTTCCCGGTCATTTTCGGCAAATGAGCGGCCAATTTCGTTATCACGCATTCGTGTTGACGTGATTTTGCCTCCTCGGTTGAAACCGTCACTCGATTTCGATTACTCTGCAAAATTGAATGCCGATTTTGCGTGGCTAAACTGAACGACTGTTGAATTGAATTGAATGCAATGCTACATAAATACGGATGCATCAAAGTGAAATCGAGTGACGGTTTCAACCGAGGAGGCAAACTCAAGTCAACACGACTGCGTGAAAATGAAATTGGCTGCATAGGCGGAAAATGACCGGGAAAACATATATTAAAAAAACCTGACAGCATGAATTATATTCAGACGTTTTGGTGTCGTATGAATGTTGAGTGTATGAGCTTTCCATACATATAAACCTTTCGCTCAAGAATTGTATTGTTTTAAATTTGGCAGCCATTTCAAAGGTTTTTGCTTGAGACACTCTGTATAACTCCACATAACGTTGGCCTGGAACTGTAATGCACAAAGGATTATTATAATAGACTGTTTCGCACGGATTCATGCCTGCTTTGTAAACTGGTTTCAGCTAACCAAATAAGCCTACTAATAACACCCAGCATCGGTGAATGGAAAAAAATAATAAAGAGAAACAAAATTGCCTGCTAATATTTAGGTCGAATTTCAGGGGAATGGTCTCCATGACAACTTGTCCGAAACAAAGTAATGGCCACGTCTGAAATATACCATTGCATTATTATGTGCCTGAGGTTTACTGTACATATAAGCTGACGTGGTCTTAGCTCAGCTTAGACTGGTTCCCGTTTATTCAGTTGTCTCCTGAAGACCTGACGTCTACGTTTCTAACTGGAATGTAGGGATCGGTGTGACGGGATAGACTGTCCGCGTGCCTAGCGGTCTCACTGTGGGCGGCGGACCAATAAGCTGACGCGTCATACCATGCTTGGGAGCATTTAGGAGTGCCTGACGCGTTTCGATCCTAGCAGGAAAAAATCTTTATTACTTGTATTCAATTATTCAAAATGTCAGAGTCAGGCAGGCACAATATAATCCCCATTGTAAGTGTAAGCCAACTGACTAGATAAGTTAGTTGTGAAGTATGATATTATTTCAAAAGTGATTTATACGAGGTGTTTTTGACCACAAATGGTACGCTTTGAATGCAGCGGCAACTATTCTTTTTTATCCCTTGTCGGTTCCATTATGTTTCGATTATACGTACGCGTCCGGTCAGCTCGGCACGCCAGACAGTTGAGCTCGTGTTCGCTGCGTGCCTAGCTGACCGGTTTCGTCATCCGGTCAGCTCGGCACGCCAGACAGTTGAGCTCGTGTTCGTTGCGTGCCTAGCTGACCGGTTTCGTCATCCGGTCAGCTCTGCACGCCAGACAGTTGAGCTCGTGTTCGTTGCGTGCCTAGCTGACCGGTTTCGTCATCCGGTCAGCTCGGCACGCCAGACAGTTGAGCTTGTGTTCGTTGCATGCCTAGCTGACCGGTTTCGCCATCCGGTCAGCTCTGCATGTCAGAGAGTTGAGCTCGTGTTCGTTGCGTGCCTAGCTGACCGGTTTCGTCATCCGGTCAGCTCTGCACGCCAGACAGTTGAGCTTGTGTTTGTTGCGTGCCTAGCTGACCGGTTTCGTCCTCCGGTGAGCTCTGCACGCCAGACAGTTGAGCTCGTGTTTGCTGCGTGCCTAGCTGACCGGTTTCGTCATCCGGTCAGCTCGGCACGCCAGACAGTTGAGCTCGTGTTCGTCGCGTGCCTAGCTGACCGGTTTTGCCATCCGGTCTGCTCTGCATGTCAGAGAGTTGAGCTTGTGACTCCGGTAAAGCGGATAGTGAATAATTGCAGAATCCGAGCGTAGCGATCTAATTGACCTTCAAACCTTGAAACAATTCCAGGCCAACCTTATGCACAGTCATATATTCTTTGACAGATGTATGTACTATAACTGAACTGAATGAACAAAATATGTTAGATGTCGAGTTACACGAAGAAACACTGTCATGTCTCAATCTTTTTGCATTTAAAGGGAGGGCGTCACAAAAACACAACCCATAATAGATGGCTGCATACATAACACTGTATTTGCATATTACATCAGTAATGAGAAATATTTGTGTTGTGCATCGTCCACGGCGTATCTTTTAATGGCTAAACTATTTGTAAACATTTTAGACAATAATAACAAAGATCATGGGACAGTAAGTAACTCAAAGAAGGCTGAAAATAAAGGCACTTGGCGCAGATGCAAGGCACAGTAGAACAACAATCGAAAAAAGTTAATAACTTCAAGCCATCTTAGCGTAATTTAGGAAATAATGGTGGCAGCCGGTCGCCGAAAGCGACTCCGAATCCCCCTCCCACCTTCGATTTTGTTTACCGATTTTTTTGTTTTACCGAACCGCTGACGCGTCAGATCGGATAATTTTATTTCGCAAAGCGACTTGATTCAAAGCCATTGTTCCTAAACACTAAGTACGCATGCATGTTGACGCTCACGATCATACATGAGTGTACATTCACTTACTGTGAATACAAAAAATCTAAGTGTATACCTAGTTATGACCTTTTTTTCTATTCTTCATAATCTTGATTCTTGTTTTCTTAATTTCACCTTTTCCCTATTTTTTTTCCTCTTTTAAGTTTCCCCTCCCTTTGCTTACAATTGTTCGTCCTTTTCCCTCACCCCCCTCCCCCAACCACTGCTCTGATTAGAAGAGACGCGCGTGCCAGCACTCTGGTCTTCATTCAAGTCGCTAATTCCAATGTGACACGTCAGCGATGTACGGCCTCAGGATCAAATCCATTATAAGCATGAGAAAGGCTTCATATACAAACCTTCCTTTTTTATGAAGGAAATTTAAATATTCATGACATCGCTGGACTCAAACTGATTGGTTCAATGACTACGGTGATTAAGATTTTCCAGAACTGGACTCGTATATAATATTCGACGGGTGCGGCTGCCCGTCATTCGGTTAACTTCTCACACGGCAATTGAAATAATCTACATGCAGTTTGTGAAGGCTCACGACAGGATTGAAGACTAACTGATAAGGTGATCTGTATTAACAGTCATCATTCGCTCTCAGACAGAGAAGCTTGCCTTTCAAGTTGCTTGTAGATGATGCTGCATACAATCGAATAACTAAACCAGGGATCATCTATATGATCATTCATATCCTGAATTCATTTTGATTAACAAACAGCAAAGCATTATAGAACAAATCCTACCATAGACTTGTTTGGATATTAAGAATGGAAGTTTTCATCGCATTTTTGTTTCTGTCAATGCTGGCAGGAAACTGTCAGGGGGAGAGACAAACTCGATTCACTCCGAGTTTTTACAAGGCTGACAATCGTACTTTGCTGCACCGTGTATTCCAAGCAAAGACTACATCTTCGGCAGTGATTTGCGGAAGGGATTGCTCTATGAATCCGCAGTGTGCATCATTTAACTATAACTCAGGTAGCCAACACTGCGAAATGAATAATGCCACATGGGATTTGAATCTCAAATTGGTTAAGCTGCAAGAAAGTTCATACTACGACGATAACTATGAAACTTCATGCTTGTCGGTTTCTAGCCGTAATATGTACCAAAAGTCCAAAGCTGCCAGATGTTACTCAAGGCTGGTTGTAAGGCCAGTGGTATCTACACCATCTACCCAGCGGGAATGAGTGAGGGCATGGAGGTGTACTGATATGCAGACTAATGGCGGAGGCTGGATAGTTTTCCAGAGGCGTCAAGATGGCTCCGTGGACTTTTACCGTAACTGGACCGAGTACCAGTCCGGCTTTGGTGATCTGTCTGGTGAATTCTGGCTTGGCAATGACATATTACGCTCCTTGACTGCAGAAGGGGAATGGGAGCTGCGAGTTGATTTAGAGGACTGGGAAGGTGCGGTGGCTTGTGCAGAATATGGTAAGTTTGCAATTACAGGCGACAAATACACTCTTACTGCTGAGTTATATAACCCCAGTGGTACAGCGGGCAATTCATTGGGATGGCATGACGGGATGGAGTTTTCAGCCAAGGATCAAGACAATGCTAATAGTGATGAAAACCTGTCAAATGTATTTGAAGGTGCATGGTGGTTCAAACAATCTGGCTTTCACTCTCACCTCAATGGCAAATACGGTCCTAATATCAGTCAGCGAAAAGGTATGAGATGGTATCACTTTGTAGGAGATGATCTTCTTACTGTCAAGAAATGCAGCATGAAAATGAGACAAATCCCGTAAAAAAATGCACCTTAATATTGAACAAAAACACTAAATTATATATCGTTTTCATTATTGTTTAAATGATTGCTGTGCATTATGATTCTGTCAAAGATTGAAACCAACCCAACAGCACAATTTGCGATTCATATATCATTTTAACCTTTTGATATGAAAATAGTCCTATACATAGGCTAATATCAGCTATGGTTTTTTAAACGATAAGAATTGTATTTTTAATCAATTAAATTGTTATCATCATAATCGTGGTGCGTGTTGTGATCAGGCACTTTAGTGGTTTAGGTCATATTTATCATGTAGGCAACAAATTGTTTGTATTAATGACTCAAAGTCTCACCCTGCTCTCTTACAATGTGGTGTTCCACATGGGTCAGTTGGTGGTCCCTTTCTTTTCTCCATCTATATTTAAGTGGTATCAAAGGCATCCTCCAACGTCATGACATAAAGTATCATTGTTATGCTGATGATATACAGCTTTATGCTTCTTTTAAACCATGCCAGGAGGATGCTTTTGAGACAGTTCATAAGCTTGAATCAAGTGTTATTGATATTAGACATTGGATGTGTAATCATTCTTTGAAACTTAATGACAGTAAAACAGAATTAATTAGTTTTGGATCTAGAGCACAGCAGGGAAACGTTAAGTTGTCATCTATTAGAATTGGCAGTGTTGATGTACCACTGTCTGATTTTGATAAAAATCTAGGAGTCTTGTTCGAATCGTGGATGTCTATGGCAAGCCATGCATCATCTGTTTGTAAATCTGTTAATTACTATTTGCGTAATTTGGGATTTGTCCGGAAATATTTGAATCGGTCTACAATCGAGAAACTTGCACATGGCTTTTTTATGCTCTAGACTAGATTTTGGTAATGTTCATGTTTTTCTCTTGTACAGCAATATACCCCCTTCAGGCAACTACGCTCATCTGATCTCCATCTGCTAAGTTGTACCAAAAGTTAAAACTAAATGGGGATCGGTCATTCGTTCATGCGGGTCCATTATTTTGGAGAATTGCAATTAAACATTCGGGAAACTCATAATATTGATACAGTTAAAATTCAACTAAAGTCACATCTTTTTCATTTCCATACAAGTAGTTTGTTCTGTTGTATATTGTATATATTGTATTTTAGGCATTTTTGTATTATTTTTCTATTTTCATTTCATTCAAGCGGTTTGAGCTTTTATGTGGATATTGCGCTTTATAAGTAACCATTGTTATAATCATGGTCAGAAGAAAAGGTTTTCGCGATACAGTATATATCATCTCGTGTAACCCTGATGATATAATCTTTCTCATGATATTACCGTTTTCTTTGGGAAGTATAAGACCTTGTCTGTTATAATGCGCACAAACTCTAACCAATAATCAAACATAGCTTCATGTTTTCGCATTAACTCCTCAGTGAGGAATAATTATCCACAACTATATGAACTATATGAACTTAATCCTGATCCTAATATTGATTAATACATGAAGTTTAATTTCCAGAAAATGAAATCCACTGGCAATGAACAAAATAGCACCGTGTATTACTCCCCAAGCAAGAGTTGCTTCTATAATAATTCTTATAGATATCTCATTAAACTCATGGAAATAATCAATATGACAGAAAAGAGAAGACCTCCCTGTCTTGATAGACATGGTGTTAAGTGATTTCAGTTTGCTATTGTATATCTTTTTGTGCAATTTATTGTAAATATTGATATGTATGTATGTACGTGCACGATTTGACATAAAGAAATTTGTGAAACGTTATATTGAAATATTGCCTCAATTCTAATACTTGTTTAAGTCATGGTGAATCGATGTAGGTATAATAGTTTTTCCCAATGTTTCGCGTAAAACGTATTTAACCTGTAGAAACCAAAATGTTTAACATAATTTATGTTTAGTTCAACGAAAACGTACATCAATATATACCCGTATTTGTAGATCAATGATGGATCCAAATTACTTTGTATGATACAAGTATTTGGTTTCGAATGAACAGACACAATGACCGCATCAAGCTAATGATTCCTAGTCAGTGGTCAGTTAAACGGTGAGTTAAACGACACTCAATTCGGAAATGAAAACGTTATGCCATCTACGAGGTTAAAATATTGCGGGGACCAGTCGAAACAATAAGAAAACAATCACGATAGGATATTATTCTTAAAGCATCAAATGAAAATTTCATTAAAACCTTTAAACAAATTGTGATTTTGTTTAAATGAATAAAATGTATATCTGTATAAACGGACAAGAAAATGACTATTTGGATCCATCAATGATTCGGAATGATTTGTGTCACTTTTACCGAATTTTACCCTGTGTATTGATTTAAGAATATGTATTTCATTACTGGATTCTTATTATTAAAATTTGGTGTATACATAAATGGTTTTCGTTATTGATTATCGCCACTTTATAATACTATTGCACTACCGTGAAAGACTTAAGCTACTTGGATATTCAAACTAGATGATTTAGCCTGTTCCTTGATACTTTGAATATTGGGCATTGATTGTACAGAAAAAAATGTAGTCTACCTTATTGGATGAAAGTGTTTTCAAACCGTTACAAACATATGAATGTTGAATTCTTGAAGCATATGTAACTGATGGTACGTTCTTGTCCTCATAACATGGCGATTTTGAGAAACATTCTGATTGAATTCATAATTCAAGATCTGAACATTTAAACACGATTTTCATTTGGTATGGATAATGTTTTTATATGTAAAAATGCACTTTAATTGAATGTTATTGCTTGAAATCAATGATGGATCCAACTTTCCAAGATGGTTTTTATGGTAAATTACCTACACTCTACAGAAATAAATTAGCATCTGGTATTTTTAATTGATGCAAAATGTTTATAACAAAGAATATTTATGAATACGTTTTGAATTTTACAAGAAAGGAGATTTGTCTTAAATTGCGGAAAAACAAAAGTACAAATATATATATATTGGATCCATCAATGATTCGGAAATTATATTCGGTGTGAATTTTTGTGACTTAAATGCTTTTATAAAAAAAAATCCAATTTACAATGTGATCTATAAAGAGGTGATAAAGCCTTGTCATTGTATGTCCACGATCTTTAATAATCTCTGCAATTTAACAATGTCTCATTAAGACTTGTTCTATGGGTATGGAATATTCTTTTCTATTGTGATTTTTTAGGGGAAACTCGTGTAACCATTAAATACCCTCAATTCGCTTTTTAAGAACTTCGGCAGAAAATCAAATTCAACTAATAAATTCATGATTTGTTACCCCCCTCCCCCCAAACAAAATTAAATAAAAAAATGCTCATGCTTAAAAAAGCATTGAAAAACTGATTGAAAAATGTTTGGTAAACAATTATTGATGAGATGTTTTAAAAAAAAGAGCGATAACAAAACATTTTGTTTCTTAACATGTCATTAAAAAATTCATCAAATATTTCAACTACATGTATATAAACGATCATAATATGATGAATATAATTATTTTCAAACTGTCAAGACTTGATTTAATTCCAAATTGTATTAACTCAAAAATGCTATCTGAAGAAATATCCCTTATTTTAAAAAGGTATCTTGCGGAAAATTGTCAAATAAATTGCGCATTTTATTCCAGTGTGGTACATCTGTTTCCAACTTGTCTTTCTTATTTCGGTTGTCAGTTATTTTATCTGTGTGCATGAATGTTTTGTGTTGATGTTAGTTGTGCTTTAATTTAATAACTTATGATACTGCTGCAGTCTTCCACTGAGGATTACAAATTGCTTTAATTGTTGGAGGCTTAAGTCAACATTCAAAGTGAGGGAGGTTGGGCATGGGGGGTTGTCAGCAATTAAGTGCCATTATAAAAATCTCCAAGATAATCAAATAAAAGGGCTCAATTCTTAATTCTGTTCCTGTGATTTGTTTTGTTTGGTTTGGTGGCGCCTTCTGCCCTATGCAGTGATAAAGATGTCTTTGTCAAATATCATAGGTGATTTTAAAATCACCCACTCATCATTGCCAAAATAATCATCGCATAAAATGGATTTCAAAATGATCACGGGACAAACTTTATTCTACCCACAATGATTTCAAAATACGGTCGATTCCCAATAGTGCGCCACCAAGAGTTTGCAATGCATTGGCCAATCACAATGTACGGAAAGGATCGACAGACTCCGCGCATTGTGATTGGCCAATTAATGCACTGCAAACTCTTGGTGGCGCTCTATTTGGAAACGCCCGTATTGTCTGCAAGAAAATTCGTATGTGCCGGTCATGGCAATTCTGTATTAACGATACAAATGGTGCACAATCATCCTAATTCAGGCAAAATTACAGTATTACGTTCACTGACATCCCACCACCAGAAAATGGCACACCTTAACAAAACTTCATTTGGGTGGTACCATTATTGGCAATGGATAGTTTCGAGTCTTTATAATTTTAAAATCTGCAATGCGTATGAGGGCGCCCTTCAATGAAGCTGAAAGGTACACCACACCAAGTACATCAAAAAGCAATTCGCAGAGCTGACATTTTTTATAATCATCAAATAACCACAAGGGAAACTGACTGAATTTAAAGTCATTGAAAAGTGAACAAAGAAAAATTGACTGGAGCGGGATTCGAACCGGCCACCTCCTGAATACCGTACAGAGCGCCTGTACGGTATTCAGGAGGTCGCCAGTTCGAATCCCCCTCAGTCCAGTCAATTTTTCTTTGTTCACTTTTAATTTTTTTTTTTTAATAGCACTTTTGGGGTCATGACACTAATATATTGTGTGATTACTGTGAAGCTTAAATTTAACCAATTGTGCTGGGGAAAAACTGCAACAAAGTGTAAATAATTGTATTCTCATCTTCAAACATAATCAACACAATTTTGGAGCCCCAAATTGTCATATCTACCCGCCCGCATCACACAATCACGCCCATACATATATCTTTCATTTCAAGTAGAGGGCAGCAGACACTATTTATAGAAGCACACACACGCCTACAAATAAACAAGCAATACAATAATTAAACCAACCTCGGCTGTAGCAGTTAAAATCCTGCCAAAGCAATACCCTACCAGACGGTTGACAAATGCCGCTACAGTTCGCTTGCCAAGCGCGTCGCATGGTGGCGTCCTTTATCATTTTGCAGTGCCGCTTTCCTGAACATAGGCGCCCCTAAACTGCAGGTACCAGTTTACAAAACTACGATCGAAACGCCAAAGGAATGGCAAAGACAAAGGGCAAACAAACAAACTGGTGGCAAGAACTTCAAAACAGTGTAAAAGTAGGATAGAATTCAAGCTCTACTTGCTTAAGATCCCTACACTTCAGGACTCTAACCATCAGAAGGGTCAGCATCCGGCTCTGGTGGTAAGTGAATGAGACGGGCGACAGGGTGGACGTATTCCCGACCACCACTTTAAAGGTGGACGACTCGGACTCGTCCATTAACACCGGGATGTGCTTCTATAATCTTGGACAGTGGCCAGTAGGCACGCACTTGCTGAGGATCAGGCAGGTAGCTCGCAATGAGTTAAGGCTCCTGATTGGGTCAGCTCTGCGCATGAGCAAACATGTTTGTGTATTTATAGAGACGATGTTTGCAACTTTTCGTTTGCGTGTCAGGGACGTCATAATACAATATATGACGTCCGTGACGCGTGGAAGATGAACACTACACTGATTCCCGTTCCCTCCGTTGTCTCCTGACGTCTACGTCTGTCACTCGATGAGATGGGAACCAGTCTAGATCAAAGGCCATAACTCTGTCACTGTATGTATCCAGAAAAAACTTAAATCATGGAGACAGGCTATTAAACTATTCCTCCTGACATTTCAAACCAAAAAAGAGCAAGAGTTAAGCAGACCGCCAGGTGTTCAGGGGCACGCGACTCACCGGGATTCTTTCACCCGGCTTACCGGCTCCCATAATAGTCCCCATAGGCTTACTGGCAAGCCGACTACTGCATATCCTCCCCACCATTGAGACCTTAGCCTGACATGCAAAGCTCTGAAGGACTAAGAGGGAGAAACAAGGCGGCCCCTGGACCATCGCGGTGCCAGGGTCCGCACATGCCATGTTCCATTCATTATCAGAGAGTCAGGATCGGAGAATCGAACCCAGGCTGCCGGAAGTCTGAGCGGTGGTACCATCGCTTATCCCACCGAGCCACGAAGCGTTGGTGAAATCGCATCCCTTTCTAAAACTATTTATACTAGACAATTGATAGGAGTAAAACATTCAACAAAATTTTGGGCATCACATCAGGACTCGAACCCGGGACACCTTATTCGAAGTCCCATTCCCTAACCACTCGGCCATATGAAATGTATTGACGGCGTCATGGAATCTAGCAGTGAAGTGATTGTCAATGCCCTATTCACCTAAAATCACTCAAGCGTGAATAAGACAGTCTCGATGCTCACACATTAACCCTTCCAAACAGTTACATAACCGTGTTCAACTACCGCTATGTTTCACATTAACAATATAATAACATAGTTCTGCCTAGTTACCCTCCCCGTGACTACCGGTATACCACCGGAGATGGTCTGAGGACGTGTCTACACTACTGGTGCTCACAAAAGAGTTAAACATGGTGCCATTGCAAAGAATGTCATGCTACGTACACCAGGAATAGCCTGGAATGTCATATGTAGGCCTATATTTTAATTTATTCATATTTTAGGGAAGTTGCGTTTCGTGGAGAGTCATATGAGGACACTGTACAAGGGTCCGGTACAACCGCCTGCTGATGGTGAGGAATTCGACATGAGTCGTTGGTTGAAATCAGCCATACCAGCACGGAAGGACCTATAGACCCAGTAACTGGGGCGCTGAACTCCCTTTTTTATTTTTGGGGTTGACGGTCGGTCTAGCGCCCCAGTTACTGGGTCTAGGAAGGACCAATGCCCGGGCAAAGAGAAAGGTAAGAGCCACTTATAGTCGCCATGAATGTCATGAGACAAAAAGTTTACACTCACTGGAATCGACTTACCAATACAATCTAGAAAGCAGCCTTTTTCTGATTCTTGGTTTGGTACAAAAATACGTACAATGAAAACTCATGATACTATTGTTCAATTAAACAGATTCTCTACGCACTGTACCCGATGCCGAGTTCGAAGTTCACCAGCCAGCAGTCATTTCGAATTTGAATCCTGCTTAATATTATATGTTTCATGCATCAGAGTCAGTTATACAGATGGATAGAAATGGCTGTCCACAATAAATAGTCCACACGTATTTTATCCACTCCAGAACTCTGTTACGCATTTACTTCGCCAGGAAAGTACACGATCACTACCCTGAGCAAGGGGTGCACCACTCGCTCAAAAATCAATGCGCCGAGCTGATTATCATAATGTGTGTACCATGAATATGCAATTTGGGGGGGTCGTGCAATTAATATATTGTGTAATTATGACTGGTTATGACAACCTGGGGGTTCAGTGCTTCAAACTGTTGTGGAGACTTGAGGTATTTTGATTTAAAATCCGGTCCTACATTGTCTTGAACGTGGAGGGTTGCTTCATGAAAACTCGTAGCAAGTCGGTTACGGAAAAAGGACATTTCGGGGGTGTTTTTTTCTTGGGGCAATTAGCAAAAAATCCAATCGGTTACCCAACCAAAAATTGAAAAGAATTGGGAAGATGAGAGTTCACACTACTATTTACACTATTGCACCAACAACTGAGAAACTTTTTGGGGGCTTTTTGAACTGTGAAGTTGAGGGATTTTACACTAAGGTCAATGGGAGTTTATTGTGGTGCACCCTTTGATGGCCGTGATTTTTGTGACAGCGCCCTCTCTAGATACTCAAGATTGTATACATAACAGCCATGACGTAATGTACTTTACACAACATGCTTCAACAACAGAACTGTGAGCTGTGTTGACCATGTGGAGATGTTTGTCTACGGTCCCTTGATCACGTAAACGTGGTTGTAAACTTCTAGTTTCTACTTTCTACATCATCAACTACTTCACAACTAATTATCGGTAAGATTTTTACTATGCTGCTACCGATGATTGTTTATTTTCGTAATTTCCATGTGTTCTTGACATGGGGACAGGGACAATCGACAAGGTCCCTGTCCCCACACAGCGAAAAATCCCTTACACGAATTGGCACGAAACGGTCGCAAGAGGGCGTCACGATCATCTCATTATGTGACGTCATCGCACTGACCAAAAATGGAAGTTTTCATGAATGAAACTGACGCGCATGGGCACATACTCAGCGATGCCCACTCTAACCATAGTTACTTCGACAGACCTCGCCACGATCTTTCGAATGGTACCAAAAACATACAAATTTGTACATTTCTTCGACCTTTTCACCATTTTTGGTGGTGTCACCCGACGTTCGAGAACTCACGGACACCGCGATCGTATTTGAACTTTGGTGAGCTGTATTTTTGTTGTCATTTTACCGCGAAACCGCGCCACCGTCTGAGTGTGATTGTTGGGTCGTTGAATATTCATATAACGTGTGTTGGGTCTATTGGTTGTGTATGCTGAGAGCGCCACATGAATATGCATAGAATTGCATGGTCATCCGGAGATGTCGTACGGCCGACTGTTGATCGTTGCGTAGTCGTACACCGCGTGTGTTTGAATAGGCACATCGCGTAATGCGTGCCCCGTACGTGTCTGCAACGGCCCTGCGTGCGTGCGTAACGAGTTGGGCCAGCACATGGTTTCCGTGACGTCACGAGCACGGCCTCGCGTGTTGACCAATCAGCGCGGCGCTTTTTACACACGGCACTGTTTCCATCCGTGTTACAGTGCATATGGGGAATTTTTCGCTGTGCCCCATGTCAGACCTAGGGTTACGATCATCGCAACTACCTTTTTTAATGTTGGGGTTGATGGTCGGTCTACGCATGGAGGAAGGATTTCTCCATGGTCTACGTTAGCGTCCAAGAGAATTGTATTGACCTAAATGTGTTGTGCACGGAAAAAAATTGTACTTCACGGTACTTGCGCCGAAAATATCCCCAATGGCATCAAAGACATCACAAATCAGCTTAAAAATCGCTCCATCTCTTCTGCGATTAATTGTCAGGGATGAAACGACGGGAAACATCCATTTTAATCACACGGAATGATCATGAGTACAAATAAATGTTAAATAAGCTGCATTTCTCGTACAAACTGTACTCAATGAAATCTGAAACATGAGACTGAATGTGATAGAAGTAACAGCTCTAGCTGTCAATAAGTTGTTGGGGTTGAAAATTAAGAAAAGAGAACAACCGGGAAGAAAAGTGAAAAAAGGCTGTAAATGCAATGACCAGAGACAAGGGAAAATGTAGAAACAATTAAATGCAGGGATTAGGCCGGGGTGGACAACCTTTATGAATCAATGGGCCAGAAACGAGGAATGGAAAATTTGGCAGGCCCCACTATGGTCAACAATGCACTTTCAATTTCAAACATTCTGTAAGTAGGATTTTCTTAGAGGGCAACCCCACTAAGGAACACAACCTGACAACTGAGCTTTGTTTGTGAAAACTTGTCAAAGCAATACCGATATGACACAATTGATACCGCGCTGTGTGAAGAACATACCAATTTTTTTTATTCTGGATGCGTCTCGCGGGCCGCACAAAAATCAATGGCGGGCTGCATGCGGCCTGCGAGCCGTAGGTTGCCCACCTCTGGATTAGGCCCTAGCTTGATGTTGGTGAAACAATAGGCCTCCGTCATTATGGGGGGAATTAACATTGTACGCATTGTAGCAGAATGTGGAGCGTAGCATATCTTTGTTTTTAAATTTCAGACGTCATCATGAAAAACCAGTGTACAGAACAGGATAGTGCATCAAAGCGTGTACTGAGGCCACGTCCCGCAGTATGTCCAGCAAAGAATATCACCTCCAGAGATCATAGCAATTCACATAAGGTTGGTACTCGAAATGTGTTGTTGCTGGGTGTATGTATTGCATAATGGTACAGTAACAAACGACATACAACTTGTATACAACTACAAGTTTAAAGTTTTGTATTACATTGTTATACCACAGCATTACATTGAGAAATGTCATCATTTTTAAAATTCGATCACATGCTTGCGATGTGATTCGACATACAACAACGAAAGTAATGTACACCCATGAGCCCCGACAAATCTGATACATGTACAACTCGCCTCCTTCCAAGGTTTTTAATGCATTATAGTACAGTGTTTGTAAACGAACTTGCTGCTTTGAGTTTTTGCTGGTACCATGGACGATGCATGCACTCTGTACTGTAGGTTTTCAGGGCTCGAATTTCGTGAAAAAAGGCACTGGACAGCAGGTCTAGTAATTTAAGCATTTAACTTTTTTTTACTAGACATGTGGCATTCATGTACGTAAGAAAACAGTACCGGTAATTGTATGCAATATTGTGTCAAAAATCATCAATTTAGGTAGCATTTTAATTGTGCAATAAAAACATAATCACTAGACAGCCAGACTAGTCCAGTACACACTTTACTAGACCGACACTGAAATCACTAAACACGGTCTCTGTTTAGTGGATATTTCAAGCCCTGGTTGTAGTTTACAGTTAGAACAAAACTGTTGGGAATGTAACTATAAGGCCCGGGCCTGCACAGAGTTCAAAGCAGTATTAGACAACAATTTGGACAGCCTAACCAAAGATGTATTCGAAAAACTGTTAAACAAGACAGTATGTGGTATAACAAATCAGTTGTTGGGTGTTTTGCGATGGTATATTTGTACACACTGAGGGACATTATGGCACCTCCTGTGCTCAAAACGCCATGTACCAACCGCACGCCATCCAACTGTACGTATTTCTTCCTTCACCAGCCAACTGCAATCACAGCATCGAGTCCTGAGAAACTACACAGAGACGTCAATGACAACGTGTGGAAGCTGTGCAACACATTTAGATCCAAATCCCCTGATCTGATAGGTGTTAATCCACCAGGATTAAACAGTTGTAACGTTTTGTACAACTTACGCCATACTTCTCTGGGTACTTCACATATCAACAGATTGAAACAGGTAAGTTCAGTAGTGTTTGCCAAGTAACCATGTTGTTGTTGTCATGTTGTCTAGAGCTAGGTCTAGGTCTTCGCTCCATTGGAAATACTCGCAGATACCAAGTCAATAGACCTAGCCATAGCTCTGGAAGCCCGTTTCGGACACGGCCTAACATGGCCTAGCTAGATGACCTCTATTTGTTGACCGGTTACTGATGAAGGAGGCCAGTAAAACCAAAACAAAACACAATCCTGAGCTGGAGTGGTTAACAGGGAGGTTATAAGCTTAGAGCATGCTGCTGTCAGTTTTCCCTATAAAATTCATAAAGTGGAGATACTTAATTAAAAACACATCTAGTCTGTTTATCTAGATCGAGTTTATGTAAAAAGACAACCTGTTTTTAACCCTGAATCAGTGTGAGGAAGTGGGTAAAATCACAGTCCCCATGTACAGTTTTTTATTGGCACATGTTAAAGCCATAATATTCCCTTTGCAGAGACCCTTTAAACGTACATTTAAATGATTTTTTTAAACACAAGTTCTACTATGACTTTGTTTCAGGCAGTGGTTGTATCATACATCAAACAGCTGTATAATCTAAGGATTCAGAATACAGCAAGTCCGTTTGATCGACGGGTAACTGCCATGGACTGGCATCCAACTCTGCCCAAGACACTCGCTGTGGCTTCCAAGAGTGGTGACCTTGTGCTGTGGAACTATGAGCAAACAGCCAAGTTTGACTTCAGTAAGGGTGTGAGTTTACCGTGATAATCTTGTCCATTTTGACCAATCACATGTCACGATCTATGCCTATTGGATATTAACCTGTCCATTTTGACCAATCACATGGCACGATCCAATTTGACCAATCACATGTCGCAATCTGTGGCCATGGGATGTTGGTTGACCTGTCCACTTTGACCAATCACACATCACAATCTATGGCCATGGGTTATTGATCTGTCCACTTTGACCAATCACGTGCCACAATCTATGCCTAGATTGGTCACCATTTTGTCTTATTATTATATAATGCACATGTATGTTGATTTCTTATTTCCTTGGCTTGATGTTGCAATAATTTGTATTATTTGTTAGTGCACATGAACCTCCAACATGTACATGTAATACACTTGACATCGGTCTGATTTGATGTTAAAAGGCAGTCCAGTTTGTTAATTCAGGATTAAGATTTACAAGAAGCACTTTCACCTCGTTCAGGTCGGAAAAGGTGGATCTGTGACAGCTATGACCTTTGACCTTGATGACCCAAGTGGTATCTACACTTCATCAATTGATGGAACAGTTTGCAGACAGTGTGTCACAGGTCAACAGCAACACCGTGTGTTTCTAAATACCAACGACTACAGGTACATGAAAACATACCTTCTCAGATTTCATTCGATATTGTGATTTCATGTACTGCAAAACTCACCAGGTTGGTAAAGGAGGGGCCATCACCAACATGACCTTTGACCTGGCAGACTCAGATGGTGTCTATACTTCATCCAATGTTGGATCTGTTTGCAGACATTGCTTTAGTCGGCCGAATACGCCACAAGTATTTCTTCATACACACACAATGGAGTAAGTTCTCGCACACAACCATAGAGTTGAATAAAAAACTAGAGTGCACTTCGTATTCAACGTGCACGTTGTCTGCACTCTGACGTGGACGCGCAGCCGCCATCTTTCCTGGTGTAATTTCGCAGGTGCAGTAGAGTAAAAATACCGTACCCGGATCTTACTCGGTAACCTGTGCGCAATGTGCGTGACGGGCAGGCAACGCAATTTGTGGAACATCCCATATTTTATGCACAGTGCTGCGTACATGAACCAGGGTAAGAATATATGTACTCACAACTTGGAACGGGAGGCGCGCATTTGCCCTTGTTTGGTTTTCTTAGGCAATGGCGCTGGCCGTGGTTGATGTATCATGCGCAGAGTGCACACTCTAGTTTTTTATTTAACTCTATGTGTACAACAGATTAATAGACAAGTTCTTTTGGTGAAAAGCTTGCTTGATGGTTGATGTTATACGTGCTTCAGTGAAACATTGAAACTGACTTGTACTTGTGGCTTATTTTGTGTGTGAAATGCAGTCATTGGTATTGCTCCGTTGCTGTGAACTACAGCCGTAATCTTCTGCTGGCTGGTGATAACTTTGGGAACCTAACCATGATGGACAGAAACATGAAAGATGAACAGGTATGCATGGACTCCATGGTTGGGACAGTGGTATGCACTAGTTTAAGTTCACTCAGTCGCGTTACAGCGACTGGTTTGTCGAAACAGACCAATACGAGAGCGACATTGCTTCCTGCATTTACAGCAGGGAAATACAGCTGCAGGTTCAGGATCTGATGCGCATTGCTCTCCCTTGATTTATCAACTCCAGTTGAAAATTTTTATTAAAAAGCAATGTTTGCTTCATTTCTGATTTTTTAATTGTATTTTAGGGGGGTCATTTTGAGGGACAACGCAATATGTATCCAGTTACCATGGTTACTCAGGAACTGAAACAGTGCAAAGGAGTGAATGGATTTCAAAAACAAAGTTTCGTCATATTTATTGGCACGTGACTCAGCTTTGGGAATGGTTGCTTAGTGAGGTCATATTTTGTGGAGTGCTTTGATATTGAGCATTAAGTCATGTAAGTGTGCTGTATAAAGAAAGACTGATTGATCTGCATTATCCATAGGCTCTGTGGACAAAGAGACTTCACAAAAGCAAAGCTACACACTGTGAATTCAACCGGCAATGTGACTGGCTTGTTGCCACCGCCTCAACTGACAAGACAGTTAAGATGTGGGACTTGAGAATGATGTCAGATCGCAAGAGCGCCCTCTATGTTCTTCCTCATGAAAGACCTATCAACTCGGGTATTGTTTCTCAATTCCCTATCTATCCTTAAACATCGAAATCTGTGCAGTATCCAGTCAATGGCTATTCTCCCAGCCAGCTTCTTGTAGTCTCTGGATCTGGGTTTGTCTCTATAATCATTAATCTGAACTTACATTGCACAGGTTTTGACAGTTTAGGCTTTGATGTTTTGCTGTAGTTGCATATTAAAGGTGACTTCATCCTTTTTGGAGAAAGAAATGCAGATTCATTGGCAAAAATATCAAGATCGATATAGTAATAGTCATGTGTGAAATGTGTCTGTAATCCCGCTAATTATTAGATACAAGTAAATTTTAAATGATGAATGCAACTTGCCAGCAAAAAGCTTTAACTGAGATTGATAACATGCATCAAACTTTTCCTTGTTGTTTTCAGCATACTTCAGTCCTGATAGTACAAGACTTCTAACAACAGACCAACACAGTGAATTACGAATCTATGCAGCACCACAGTGGGACAGAATTCAACGGTGTATTTCACATCCACATCGATTCTTTCAGCATATCACACCAATAAAGGTATGTAAGGACATCAAACTTAGCAGATATTTGGTATCTTTTTAGATAAAGATCGTATCCACGCAAGTCATGGGGAAGAGGCTATGCACATCACTCTTTGTTAGCCTCGGAAATGTGTCCATTCTCTGGAACTCTGGCAGCGAGTTAAAATGGTCTGGCTATATGAAGCATCATCATTAAAATATCCTTGTGAATTAAACTTCTTTTCTATAAACCGATCCGACAGCACGATATGCTGTCCCTCATTACTGCAGTGTCCCCTAATAATGGGACGTACACCCTGCAGTTATAGAGTATGGCGGACATAAATTATTTTGTTGCCATACAAAAGGCGGGCAGGGACACTGCAGTAATGGCAGGTGTTTTCTACCTCTATGGTTGCACCGGCGGATCAATGTATAGTTTGTACTTTTCTGTCTGCAATTTTATTTTGTGCTGAACCAAGTAAAGAAGTGAACTTGAAATGGAAAGTTATTTACAAGCATTTGAAAACTGACTCTTGTCCTAACCTTCAGAATGAGGAATATTGACAATACAGTTATCCAAACACAGGTTTTTGAGTGGCTCAATCTTGTTGTAAAAAAATAAGATTCAGAAACTGCTGTGATGTTTTATGGTCTATCGTTCATGCACTAATACTTCAGCTCGGTATGTTGCAAGTGGTTTATTCCTGAAAAGAACATGAACTTGGAAGAATATTCGGCATGGACAACATCTCCTGGATTTTCACACTGGTCTTTTGCTCATGATTAGTTTTCTGGCTTCCCAGATTTCAATTGCGGTGAACAAAATAATATACTGACACAACCACATTTTCTTTTTTAATCAAAAGAGTGTACCACTCACAAACCTGTGTCCATTACTGTATAAATGAAAAATTCCAAGCAAAAACAATACTTTTTAATATGTGTATGTGACACTTCATGTTTATTTATTTGAATACTGGGTACCGCAATTATTTTACATATCGCATGTAAGTAACGGTGCTATTTCCAGAATGCTCTAGTTTTTAAAGAAAGTACTCTGGATGTACTCGATGTCTTTGCACTTGGACTCGGAACTGTGTACTCAGAAAGTTGGTACTCTACTACAACAGTGCTCAATGTTCTAGCAAAGAATATCTCTGCTAACTTTAAGACAGGGACTGGACTTAAAAAATTGGGAACATAATTGTGACAATGGTTCAACAATGGCGACTAGACTTTTCGAGTTGCAAAATTCAACCAAGACTGTGGTTAAAGTAACCGAGCTGGCAATAAAATGGTTCATGGGGGCGCTGCATATGACCTCTTAGGTTCATTAAGACCTTGCATTGTTAGTCTATGAAATATACCACTTCTTGATGTACTTGTGCTCAAGCCAAGCAGATTCCCAATGAAAACCTGCCATATATGTCTACAAATTGTAACACAAAATTGATGAAAGCAATGTTTGCCAGAAAGGTTCTCAACTCACACTTTTGAACTGGATTAATGGACCCTTCCGGCCTGTCAATCAAACTGTGCGCATTGATTAATTGGCGTCGTCGTCATCCATTATTTCTGTCAAACTCTGTCACGTGCTGTATATGTAAAACATGTGGTGTTGCTAAGGAGGGTGCGGCTTAAGAGCAAAGCCGGAACAATCCATTGTTCAGAGGGTAGATGTTGGCTTCCACTGGACTCAGCTAAAGTTTCCTTGGTCATTCGGAATGGACTTAAAATGGGTAAAGAAGCCATTGTCTCGGTGAGTTCTACCCAAACTAGTCTAATACGATTGAGACTTTAGGTGGAGAATATAACATGACTTACCTTTGACTACAGAGAGTATGTGATCATAGTCTGTAAAATAACCATCTCTTGGCTCAACCATTATTCTGTTCTACGTTTGTTTTATGCAGGCAACATGGCATCCTTTTCATGATCTGGTGGTAGTAGGTCGTTACCCTGACGATAAGTTTCCCACTTACCAACTTGGAGAGAGACGAAGCATTGACATATTTGATGCCAATTCAGGAGACTTGGTGTTTCAGTTGGTTGATGAGAATGCCAGTGGAATAGTATCTGTAAGTCATTAATCAACGTGTATATACTGAAAAACTTGTCCCTGTCTTAGTTGTTATTGGGTTTGCTAAATATATTCCATTCAGTCAGCCAGAAGGGTAGCATATTTCCCAACACTAGAAGGCAACTTTGCCCTGAACTGCTTTGTATTGCATAGTTGTTAGTTCTTTGAATTTATGAGAAGCATCCTATTGCCAAGATTATTAAGAATAAGTTGAAGTGATTTGAATCCAAGTTATATCTTGCCAATTTGGATCATTATGATAGATGTGCAGTGTCCTTGCCTAACGGTCTGGCGTGTTGTACTCAAGATCTTGCGGTTAATCTACAGATTTTGGGTTCGAATCCAGCCATGGACTAGCGTTGGTTGCGTCCTTGGGCAAGACGCTTTGCAAATATTGCTCCTCCCAGGTGTAAATGGGTACCTGCAAGGGTAGAGATGGCTTTGTGGGCATGATTAGCCTCCTTACAGCAGCCAGGGCTGTATACTCCCCAGGGAGCTGAGATGGTTTTAGGAAAGTAAATATAGCTGATGGCCAGGAATAATAATCTGTGCCATGAGTGTCTATATTAGGTGCTTAATATTTCATTGAATTCGGCAATAGGGCGCAAGTTTTTACAGAAAAAAAAACGTAGAGCGACAAAACCACAGAATGTTGACAAATTTGTGCCACCCTAATATTTTTCTCAAACTAAACATAATTGTGTTGTCACAAACAATTAATTTTTTAATCTTCCTAGTCTAAAAACTTTGTTTATAAAGTTTGGTCTCGCTGAGTTTTCTAAAGAGGGATAAATGTGCACATGACAATGGTACTGTCGCCCTGATGCAGAATTCATGGGAAGAGTGATTATTATAAGTGACACAAATGGGAGACTTTGGAGGACCGGTCTTCAAGTCAATAGTGCACGCGCACGCAATTGTGAGCATGTGCGCGTTGTTTTGCGCCTGCATACTTTTCCAAAGTCTCCCATTGTGTTGCAGAATCCCTTGAAAACAGCATTTCCATTACCTGTATATTACGTTAACTCACAGAATGGTGTGTTTTCTGTCTTGTTTTACAGCTCAACAAGTTCAGTCCATCCTCAGACAGCCTGGCATCAGGAATGGGTATGTTGACTTCACTACCTCTCTTTATCAGTTTTTATTTTCTGACACAGGAAGACTGATATTACTTTATACCAAGTTTAAATGTAATTTCATACTTTGGCTTTTCTCAAAGAAATGCCTGCAGATTTGTGAGCAAAAAAATCAAGAACGATATAGTAATAGTCATTTTAAAATTCCCTGTCCCATACGATATAATGCCTTTTTTTTTTTACAAAACAGTCAAAACTGCCCACGGTTTTTTTTTTTATCTTTTCACATGATTTTATCTTCCAAGATCCAAATTGTAAATGTATGTGTATGGTTGGGTGCTGTGGTCTCATGGTCTGGTTTGTCTTTCTTAAGATCTTGTGGTACAGATAGTGGGTTCAAATCCAGCCATGGGCTAGTGGTGCTTGCGTCCTTGGGCAAGACGCTTTATACATATTGTTTCTCTTCACCCAGACGTATGTAGGTACCTATGAGGGTAGAGATGGCTTTGTGCTTGATTTGCCTTTGTGTGTCAGGCTGTATACCGGTACTCACCAGCGAGTTGAGATTGTTTCAGGAATGTAAATGAAGCCAACAACCAATGGTCAATTTCACAAAGCACTAAGATTGATCTCAAATCATGTATCGATCTTAAAATGCTAAGCAAAGCATGATGTCACATTACAAATTACTGTAGTGATATTGGCAACACAACGTTAAAATTAATCTTAGCTTTTTGTGAAATCAGCTCTAAGGATGATAGTTATACGCTCATGAAGACATCATACGTTGATTGTGATATGTGCAATATAAAAGCAGTTTATTATTATTATCATCTGAACTTGGGTTACAAGTCTGAAGCTCGATCACTGATTGTTTGATGTTAATTCTACCTCAGTTTATAATGGCTGTTTGTGTTTCTTTCATTTAGGATACAATGTTCTTATTTGGACGGATGCACTCAAGCGCCAGCTGAACCAGAGTGAGAAATTAAAGAAGATGCAACAAGACACTGGTCAAGTTGCCATGGCAACCACATCAACCTCCGCTCCAAACACCTCATTCAACCAGAGAAGGCCGAGAAGGAGACGGATGAATCGTGACGATGATGAAGACCTGGGCGTCATGAAGATGAGACTAAAGGACAAGATGGGCAAGAGATAATCAGATGAGAACAAGAATGAGGCTTATTGACAGTGGCCGTGGTGTGGTTAGGGTATCAGTTCTGGGCCCAATTTCGTGGAACCCGTTACCGCTAGCAAAAATTCTTCGCTTACCGTAGCAGATTTTGTTGGTTAATGGTTAGCGTATTTCACTGGAGGGTTATCTTTTTGGTAGCGGTAAGCAAGGACTTTGTGCAGAATGCTTATGACAGCGCGTTAGCAGAAAATAATCACGGTTACCCTAGAAGTTCTTCGCTAATCAAATGTCTTGCTTACGGATTCCATGAAATACATTTCACGTGTAGCAGTGCCCGTAAGCACAAAAATAGGCCGTAACGGATTCCATGAAATTGGGCCCAGGGCCCAATTTTTGTGCTTACCGGCACTGCTACACATGAAGTCTATTTTGTAGAATCTGTAAGCAAGACTTTCGGTTAGCAACCAATTTCTAGGCCGACCTTTTTTTTCTGCTAATGTACTGTCATATGCATTCTGCAGAAAGTCCTTGCTTACCGTTCAAGCGCGGTTTTAGAGCCAATATTGTTTTTGTGGAGGGGGGGGGGGCTAAAAGAGCCATTAATGTGTTGGGGGTTAGAAGAGCCACTTAAGTTTGGGGTGTAGACACTTGCTTCTGTTATGTCTTATCAGGAGTAGGAAAGCATACACCCGATAGCCTACACAACACATATTTTATTTAATTGGCGCGTAATATCTGAAAAGATCCAGTATTTTCAGCATTTTCTTTTTCAATTGTACCTAGCCTCCATAGCACCCCCCCCACCCCCACCCCCTCAGAACCAACACTGTTACTGTTACCAAAAAGAAAACTCTCCCGTGAAATACGCTAACTGTAAGCAAAATGTCTGCTACCATAAGCGATGATTTCTTGCTAACGGGTAACGGATTCCATGACATTGGGCCCGCATAGACGCAGTGTTGACTTTAAAACAAGCATGGCAACATTACATTGATTATGTATTATCTTTAATTTTGATCTTACTCGGGAAGTTTGAATGTTTTCCAAATATTTGAAGGTTGGTGTGAACCAGTGATGTTTAATTATGCAATAACTGCTGGCAGACATTGTATGTGCTACAACATTCACACACATAGGGCCTGTTTGTTTCACTCACAAGATCTGCGGTTCCACGTCCCATGCAGGATACGCTAAAATGAGATCCAGATCAGCAGGATCCATGATCCTGTGCACGAAACAAACATGCCCGTAGATACAGGCATACCTGAATTTGTATCCTAATGGAAATATTGCTGTGTTCTTGTGTATTGATGAAAACTCTCTGAAGAGCAGAATTTGAAATTGCTCCCATTTGAACCAGAATCACTCTCCTAGGTTGAAATTTCTAGCAGACGTTCCTTATGTAAAACATTTCAAAAACACAGAAAACAATATACCTTGGAAATTCCTCTTTTTGAGTTGATTCCATTTATCAGTTTGTAAAAAACGTTTTGGAGACCTACAGTCTTTAGAATTTCCCTGTGGAGACATATTCAACCTATTGTGTTCGTATTCAGTCTCCACAAGGCACCATGGGAGACAAGTTATCCTGCAGTAAGGTTGTTGCGGGCTTTATGTAGTTTGGGGTTTTATATGCACTAGTACTCAAGTGAAGTGAATATGAACATTGTACATGTGTCATGTATCCTTGGTTCTTGTTTGAAATTTATAATACATGTACATGTATACCAATATGTTTTTCGCTTCTTTGATATTCCATCCTACTCAGGTTAACCACTGTGCCTCCTGTTTAAAACATGTTTATTTTTCCAAAGATCTTTTACATTTTCATAATAAAATCTGTAGCAAATCAACATCTTGTGATTCTCTGGGGTTCCTTGTTTTTTGTTACAATAAAGATACAATCCAAAGAGAGATGAGTTGTAACTTAATTTGTTTTATACCGATTGTGAATTCGTTAAGCTATTTGTTTTATTTTGGCAGCATCAGAAAACTCCATTTTCATGGAGTGCTGACTACGTTTGTTGTGTAAAAAGAGAGTGATTAAAGGCATAATACAGGATTGGTAAAGATGACAGAACAGCTGCAGGCTGTTCAAAAATGGTTTTGTCATGGAATAAAAACAAACTGGTGAAAATTTCAGCTCGTATATCATCGGAAACTGTAGAAAACAGTGAAAAACGCCCACGGTATTTCTATTTACAGGTGTTCTGACCTTGCCCCCAGATTCGGTCTTTGTTTGACTAATTTCTAATTAAATACACCATTTCTGGAGGAAACCATTTAATGGTATGTTTCTACCAACACTTTCTTCATACTTTGAAATTGATACGTAAATCTGTGAACATTTCTGTTTGGGTATGTTACCAATCCTGTACTGTACCTTTAAACACAACTTGCGGGTATTGTTCATTGATACTGTGTATGTACCCCTGTACTGTGTTCTCTGACTCGGCCCTATACTCGACCTAATTATGTACAAGTACTGTGCTCGATGTGCCTGATTTTTACTCGGACTCGGCCCCAGTACTCACTCGGCCCTTGATGTAATCTGATACTCTGTTCTCGGATTTGAAGACTCGACTCCATACTAAAATACAGTTGTTACTTCAAGAGAAATCGGTAATTAGCGAATTGGGGCGAAATGGAGCTAAGCATTTTGCTTAAGCATAAAAAGTATTCTTGATCAAACAGGATCGCCAACCAAATTTAGCAATTCATCAAAAAAAAAGATCTCTGTATTCAGTGTGAGCAAATAAAGCGAGGTTAAGTTGTTGTGTGCCTTGTTAAACATCCTCTTTAAAGGTAATATCATACTTCTTTTTTTTCTTTTTTTTCAAAGAAATACAGATTCACGGACAAAAATATCAAGACAGGTACAGTAACAGTCATCTGTGAAAATTTCAGTTCCATACGGTGCCCACTTTTAGAGAAAACAGTGAAAAACAACCACATTATTTCTTCAGTCTTTTCTCTTTTATTTTGGATCTTTTAAAAGATCAAAAAGATTTTCGTTCGTTGTTTTACTTATTTCTAGATAAATACACCATTTCAGGCGGAAGAATTTTAACGGTATGTTTCTACCACCACCATCTTCATACCCTGTAAGTTATACGTAAATCTGTGAACATTTCTGTTTTGGTTTCTTACCAAAGTATGATACTACCTTTAAGAAAAGAATGTAAATGGTCACTCTTTTGCTGCCAAAGCGGTTTCAAACGGTTTGAAACATAACAAATGGTTGTAGATTGCGGTTATTGATACATGATTGCTTTAATTGTGCAGACAAAAAATCTCCCCCACTTTCCATCTCATCCCAAAATGAAAAAAAAAGTCTCTGTGGAGTAGTGACGGAGTCCTAGTTTGATTAGTGCACTCTACAGACGGTGTCTACTGGCGGGAAATCCAGGGGCGACAGGCACACCTTACAGACTCAGACCCGACGTGTTAAATATTTGAAAGCAGCTGTGTAAACCGAGGGGGTAATTCGTGTCAATCTTGATAGAAGTTGGCCATAAATCACCCACTAACGCACGCAAATGTGTCTCCTGGTCTAAATACTCAGACATGATTTAGAGCGCCGACTACGACATTGATAATGACCTGGAAACAGTCTGACTGAATGAAACTTCTTGCATCCGCTCAGGTTCTTACTATCGGCATGACCGTTCAAGTTTTAGTTGGTTTTTCGTCCAAAAATGTAATGCCCTCCCATCCCCAGAAAACGGGGATCAAGCAAGAACTGTTCATATATGTACGTATAACTTTCAGGGTATAAAGATGGTGCTGGTAGAGATATACCGTTAAAATATTTCCGCCTGAAACAAAGACCGAAAACAGTTTTGACCTTTATAGGGTAAGATTAAAACTATTAATTTATGTTCTAAAAGAAAAAGTGAGTCGGGTTTTCGATATTTTTATGTTACTCAGATATCCGATTAAGCTCAAATTTTCGCTGGTTTATTATTTCATATACATGTACATGTTTGATCAGACAAAGCGCGTGAGTGCTGTTTGTATGACCTTTACCAATCATGTATTATACCTTTAAGTAACATGATTCTCATGTGCAATTAGGTTGCGTACTCAACATGGGGTTACACCGGGCCTATAATTATGTAGATGTGCGTAGATAGTGCGGTAGCGTATGGTTGCTCAATGTAATGCGCGTACCTGCGGGTAGGATTACATATAACAGGTGTATAGTGAACTACATGTATTGCGTAGACCGTGTCGTACAGTAGCGTAGTGTTGTGCATGGACACGTACAAACTGCGAGTTCCATTGCTCTACGCCGAAAGTACGGGAATTTTTTTTTTAAATTGGCGTCCATCTTGCGTACCCCTTTCTGGTTCCCTGCCCTACGATTTCCTGCCGACTGAAGAAAATTGACAGAGAATACACGGGTTTACACCTTGGCGGCCATCTTAGATTTTGAACACAACTTCAAAACGAGGCACTTTCACGCATGCGCTCTTTTCGAAGTGTAAACCCGTCCATTGTCGAAGACAATATACGGGTTTACACTTCGGCGGTTTTGATCGCGACTTCAAAACGAGGCACTATCACGCATGCGCACTTTTCGAAGTGTAGACCCGTGTATAGTCGGATATTCTTGGTCTGGGGACCAGACTATTTGTGTCCCCGACGTATCGCCACTTGATGAGTCAGTGTAAAGCCCCTTTCACACCGGGAATACGCGTTGCGTATTGTTGCGTATCGTGTACGCTGAAATAAGGCTGCGTACTCAAGGTGGGCCCACGTAGATGTGCGTAGTGATACAGCTTAGGGGCCGTCCATAAAGTACGTACGCACGAAATGCCGACTTTTTTGATCCCCCTCCCCCTCTGTACGCATGGCGTACGCAGTGGTCCCCCCCCCCTTCCCCCCCCCCTGTACGCATACGCATTGCACATTAGGTTTTTCACTTCTCGTGGTACCTTGCTTTAGCATCATTAAAATGTCACCGTAATCCGGGCCGGTACCGTTATTGGGACGTCACTTTCAAATTCTGAAATGAATGACTAAAGTTTAACAGGTTTTTATACATTTACAGATGGATTTACTATTTTTTATGTTGAATAAGAAAAAAGCAAGTAAAAAACAAAACAGTCCCGGTGCTTTTTTCACGTTTTTACCTCTCTTTTCGCGCGATAATGCTTATGCAAAATTTTCGTTTGCGTACGGTACGCATTGGCCTTAACCCCCCCCCCCCCCCCCTGTACGCATGGCGTACGCATCGGTAACAACCCCCCCCCCCCCTCCCCCCCTTCGTGCGTACGTACTTTATGGACGGCCCCTTAATATGGTTGCGTACTATGTGCAGAGGCACCGCGAACATACCAGAATAATATAATTGGCGCACATGCAGGCGCGTAGGATTGCGTTACGTAGGGAAGCGTACTATTGCGTAGGCATGGCGCACAGTAGAGTAGTGTTGCGTAGGCTTGCGTAAAAACTGCGTACGTCCGGTGTCCAGTGCTCTACGCCAAGAGTACGTGAAAAAAATTACACATGTTTAATTTTGTGCGTACACGTCGCGTACTCATTCTGCGTACTCGGCGTATTGTTACGTAAGCCAGCGTAGACTAGCGAAGGACCAGCGTAGGAACCAGTTAGGAACAGTGTAGGGTAGCGTAAAGCTCGGCGTATAGTCGGTACGCAGCACTGCGCAACTCTACGTAGTCCCACAGCCGTTGAGTAAAAGGGCTTTTCCCTGTCCTACTCCCTCGGCGCCCCAAAACCGTTTTCTCTGTAGGGCAAGGACCACTTTTAATGTGTCCGTCTTAATATCCTCGTGAAACTCAATTTGTTAACAATCGTGAACTTATCCCTTAAACTTAAGTGTACCCTCGGGGAGTGTTAAAAATATTTTTTCTTGACTGAAATAAAATGAGTTCCAGGGAGTGAAATCAGGACGTAATGGTTGGAATCTATAAAATACTAAGTTCAAAGTACGCAGGTCTATATCATATTTGATTGATTGGAATGAGAGCTGGCTGTCTCAAGATACGGTGTGAATGACCTGCAATATAAATGACTGCACATTATTATCACTTTGAGTGTGATATACTAATGAAAAGCTACTGGATGATACGGAGTCCTAAATAAGACAAACAGAGGTCGTCAGCTTTCCGTATCGATACAAGACCGCATAGTGAGTGCATAATGTCCAGTTTGCATGCTTCCTTCACTCTTACACGAAACCATCGAAATAACTGTCTGTATTATCATTAAAGGTGATATCATACTTTGGTTATTATCAAAGAAATACAGATTCATGGGCAAAAATATCAAGGAAGATACAGTAACAGTCACCTGTGAAAATTTCAGTCCCATATACGGTGCCCACTTTTTAAGAAAACAGTGAAAAACAGCCACGGTATTTCTTAAGTCTTTTCTCTTTTATTTTTGATCTTTTAAAAGATCAAAAAGATTTTCGATGGTTGTTTTACTAATTTCTGGATAAATACACCATTTGAGGTGAAATATGTTTATACCACCACCATCTTCATACCCTGTAAGTTATCCGTAAATCTGTGAACATTTCTGATTTGGTTTCTTACCTTTCTTAAAGGTAGTTTGATACTACCTTTACGTACAAGTAATAAGCAGCCACGGAGGTATTAGTTGTATCAAAATTTCGACACTTAGTGCAAATTGTGCCTCCAGAAGTGATCTACCTCCACAATGCTTCACAACTGTACAGCCAAACTAGGTCCACTTCAATGATTATCATAAATTTCTAACCCTGATTCATTTTAAATTCTAATTTATGATGTGTTTATTCGTTTATATAGTTATTTTGAAACATAATTTTCAGGTGAAAGGCAAGAAGTGAATTGTTAAAACTAGGTTATGTGCATATAATTCTGTTTATAGATCACATTCAAATAATGAGTGGTGGTTGCCTTGGCGGATGCTTCATACCTGGCGGCCAGTTAATTTGAGGATACTATGGAGCACATTAGGGGGAAATTAGTCTTTAAAAATTACACGGAAAGTGAGACATAGATAAGGAGTGTTTCAGTGTTAAGTGTGGATTAATGGAAGTTCATTTAATGTGTCGTATCCACAAACCAGTTAACGTATCGTTCAATCTGGGTCATTGCCCGGAGAATGCTTCTCCAGCGCAGCGCGTCTGAAAATGGCGGTTAATGTGACGTCTTAATTCCCTGCACAGTCGTGTCTGCATCTCGACCTGAAACTGCTACGATCTAAATCGACCTCCACTTCCCATTGTCCCTACCCACCTGTTGGTGCTTATAACAACTCCATTTATCACTTCTACTGAATTGCAACAAAGCATTAATATCGCAGCATGTGATTTTTTCACGTGCTCTCACAAACACTGAGTATAGTGTTCATCCACGTCGGTGAAGGGCAAGCCTAATTTGCATAAAGCATTAATAGTTCAACCATTGAGAAAAAATCTTGCTAGGATTGAGACGTACTAACCATAATGGGTGCAGACCAATAAATAATTTCCTATAAGCTCCCGTGCAAATTTCCAATTAAAAATAATAATAAAATACTCACAAGTTTTTGAGGCAATCAACCCATACAGCAAAATAACGCGGAAAATGTTCCATTTTGATTTCGTTTTCATTGTGTATAGCCTAGGTAGTATCATACTTTGGTAAGAAACCGAAACAGAAATCTTCACAGATTTATTTTAACTTACTGAGGGTATGATGAAGATGGTGGTGGTAGAAACACACCGTTAATTTTTTCCGCCTGAAATGGTGTATTTATCCAGAAATTATAGTAAAACAACGACCGAAAACCTTTTTAGTCTTTAAAAGATCAAAAATAAAAGAGAAAAGACTTAAGAAATACTTAGGCAGTTTTTCACTGTTTTCTCAAAAAGTGGGCAAGGTATATGGGACTGAATTTTTCACTGATGACTGTTATTGTATCGTCCTTGATATTTTTGCCCATGAATCTGTATTGCTTTGACAAAAACCAAAGTATGATATTACATTTAACCCGGCGATGACTTTTTCTGAAAAGTCCATGGAAAGAAAAAAGACTACCCTAAAAACGGCCGGCCGAGTTGACTGGTGCCAGACTTAAAAAAAGTACCCCTCTACTACATGGTAAAAGTAGAGCGACTTCAGGACCTGATTTCATCCAAACAGCTCAAACTCTGGTGACCAAGTTCCATCCATATTTATTTTACAAGACCGCCCATGGGCTCAGCAAATGAAAACCATTTTTGAGGGTATACAAAAATTAATAACTTCCACGGACTGATTCGGACCTATTTACTGGTCTGCACCCTACGCGTCCTAATTTGATCACTATGCACTTATAGGGTAAATTTTCATAAGTTCATAACATTTGAATCGAATAGGTAATCAATACAATGATCAATATTCTACAGTGTGACAAGTACTGAACACATGGCATAGAACTCGTAAACCAGGGAAATGTGTCGCCAAGGGAACTCAATATAAATGCCTATCCATTGCATATTAATATTTGCTCGCAGTCGATTATAATTATAGCTATGTCAAGAACCAGCTGCTTGGCTGGAGGTTTTTTTTTTATCTGAAACAATTTTACATATAAAAGCTATTAATCTTGCCAGCATCTGTGGAGGGGAGAGATTTACACTGCCATCCAACCTTGAAATGTAATATTCACCTTGGGGCTCCACCCTTTCTCGTCGTGAACTTGACCTTTGCGCTGTAGGTGGCTCTGGCACTAGCTCATCTAGCCCCGTGAGAATCTTTTCTAGACGATATCACCCCCTCCATACACACACTCACCCAGTCATGTAATACCCAAATTTGTATGGAGACGTTCTCATAATGAACACTCTCTGAAGTGAAGAGCAGAAATGAAATCACTCTCTTTTGAACCAGAATCACTTTCCTGGGTTGAACGTCCCTTGTATAAAACACTTCTCTTTGCGACGGATATGTAACCATGTAGGTGTCGATTTTCTTCATGGGGTTAGGGTTAGGATTGGGGGATGATTGGTCCTATGCTAGAGAGCGAAACGACCCAGCGGGGGAGGGTGTGGGGGTGATACCTCAAATATTGGGGGATATATCCCCCCTCCCCACCCCACCCCCCCCCCCCCCCCCCCGATCGACACCCATGATGTATACCGTTTAGTAAGTCATACTTTTTATAGTTAATTCCAAATATCAGTTTCATGAAAACCTTGTGGAGACCTATACAGCTTTAGAATGTATGGAGACATATTCAACCTATTGTTCTCGATCTTCACAAGACACTAAGGGCCTGTTTGTTTATGACGAATCCTGCGGATCCGGATCCGGATCCGGATCCCATTTTTCGGATCCACCTCCTATGCAGGGTACGCTAAAATGGGATCCGGATCCGAAGGATTCATGATCCTGTGCATTAAACAAACAGGCCCCAAATATATGTTCACAAAGTGACCCTAAAGAACAACATGATTTATTCATGAGTTCAACTCGGGTACATTGATGGTGAGTGTATGATGGCCCCCAGCTATGGCTGACTTGCTCACGGTACATTGATGGTGAGTGTATGATGGCCCCTAGATATGGCTGACTTGCTCACGGTACATTGATGGTGAGTGTATGATGGCCCCCAGCTATGGCTGACTTGCTCGGGTACATTGATGGTGAGTGTATGATGGCCCCCAGCTATGGCTGACTTGCTCACGGTACATTGATGGTGAGTGTATGATGGCCCCTAGATATGGCTGACTTGCTCACGGTACATTGATGGTGAGTGTATGATGGCCCCCAGCTATGGCTGACTTGCTCGGGTACATTGATGGTGAGTGTATGATGGCCCCCAGCTATGGCTGACTTGCTCACGGTACATTGATGGTGAGTGTATGATGGCCCCCAGCTATGGCTGACTTGCTCGGGTACATTGATGGTGAGTGTATGATGGCCCCCAGCTATGGCTGACTTGCTCGGGTACATTGATGGTGAGTGTATGATGGCCCCCAGCTATGGCTGACTTGCTCACGGTACATTGATGGTGAGTGTATGATGGCCCCCAGCTATGGCTGACTTGCTCACGGTACATTGATGGTGAGTGTATGATGGCCCCCAACTATGGCTGACTTGCTCACGGTACATTGATGGTGAGTGTATGATGGCCCCCAGCTATGGCTGATGACTTGCTCGGGTACATTGATGGTGAGTGTATGATGGCCCCCATCTATGGCTGACTTGCTCACGGTACATTGATGGTGAGTGTATGATGGCCCCCAGCTATGGCTGACTTGCTCGGGTACATTGATGGTGAGTGTATGATGACCCCCAGCTATGGCTGACTTGCTCACGGTACATTGATGGTGAGTGTATGATGGCCCCCAGCTATGGCTGACTTGCTCGGGTACATTGATGGTGAGTGTATGATGGCCCCCAGCTATGGCTGACTTGCTCACGGTACATTGATGGTGAGTGTATGATGGCCCCCAGCTATGGCTGACTTGCTCGGGTACATTGATGGTGAGTGTATGATGGCCCCCAGCTATGGCTGACTTGCTCGGGTACATTGATGGTGAGTGTATGATGGCCCCCAGCTATGGCTGACTTGCTCACGGTACATTGATGGTGAGTGTATGATGGCCCCCAGCTATGGCTGACTTGCTCGGGTACATTGATGGTGAGTGTATGATGGCCCCCATCTATGGCTGACTTGCTCACGGTACATTGATGGTGAGTGTATGATGGCCCCCAGCTATGGCTGATGACTTGCTCGGGTACATTGATGGTGAGTGTATGATGGCCCCCATCTATGGCTGACTTGCTCACGGTACATTGATGGTGAGTGTATGATGGCCCCCAGCTATGGCTGACTTGCTCGGGTACATTGATGGTGAGTGTATGATGACCCCCAGCTATGGCTGACTTGCTCACGGTACATTGATGGTGAGTGTATGATGGCCCCCAGCTATGGCTGACTTGCTCGGGTACATTGATGGTGAGTGTATGATGGCCCCCAGCTATGGCTGACTTGCTCACGGTACATTGATGGTGAGTGTATGATGGCCCCCAGCTATGGCTGACTTGCTCGGGTACATTGATGGTGAGTGTATGATGGCCCCCAGCTATGGCTGACTTGCTCGGGTACATTGATGGTGAGTGTATTATGGCCCCCAGCTATGGCTGACTTGCTCGGGTACATTGATGGTGAGTGTATGATGGCCCCCAGCTATGGCTGACTTGCTCGGGTACATTGATGGTGAGTGTATTATGGCGCCCAGCTATGGCTGACTTGCTCACGGTACATTGATGGTGAGTGTATGATGGCCCCCAGCTATGGCTGACTTGCTCGGGTACATTGATGGTGAGTGTATGATGGCCCCCATCTATGGCTGACTTGCTCACGGTACATTGATGGTGAGTGTATGATGGCCCTCAGCTATGGCTGACTTGCTCGGGTACATTGATGGTGAGTGTATGATGGCCCCCAGCTATGGCTGACTTGCTCACGGTACATTGATGGTGAGTGTATGATGGCCCCCAGCTATGGCTGACTTGCTCGGGTACATTGATGGTGAGTGTATGATGGCCCCCAGCTATGGCTGACTTGCTCGGGTACATTGATGGTGAGTGTATTATGGCCCCCAGCTATGGCTGACTTGCTCACGGTACATTGATGGTGAGTGTATGATGGCCCCCAGCTATGGCTGACTTGCTCGGGTACATTGATGGTGAGTGTATGATGGCCCCCATCTATGGCTGACTTGCTCACGGTACATTGATGGTGAGTGTATGATGGCCCTCAGCTATGGCTGACTTGCTCGGGTACATTGATGGTGAGTATATGATGGCCCCCAGCTATAGCTGACTTTGGAGGCTGATCAGATTTGTCCATGACGCAACTGATATTATTTAGAAAAACATTTTGACCAACCCCAAAACACCCAAGTTAAATGAGCATGGTTGGTAGGATAATCACATTGAGCTCCATTCGCCTTTGTTGAAAAATCTTAAAATTCTTGGAAAATCAAATGCATGTTTGCCACAGGTTAAAATGCTATAATATAGGTAGCGTGTATAATGATTTTGATTTAGTTTGCTTTTTTATTTGCGAGAGAACATACCACTCTAATTTTGGTGGTCAAGTTTTGGAGAAAACAAAGAATGACGTGGTTTGTGTTTAGAAGAATGGGAATTTGTTCACGTTCCTGTTGAGAACAAATACGTTTTGGTTGTGACACAATTTAACCGAAATTGGCCGTCAGTGGTACTTTGGGGACTTTAAAGGAAATATCATATTTTGGTTTTTGTCAAAGAAATGCAGATTCATGGGTAAAAATATCAAGACAGATCATCTGTGAAATTCCCAGTCCCATACGGGGCCGACTTTTTGAGAATACAGTGAAAAACGCCCACGAAATTTCTGTAATCTTTTCGCCGTTATTTTTTTTATCTTCTAAAGATATAAAATATTTTCGGTCTTTGTTTTACTAATTTCTGGATAAATATACCATTTCAGGCGGAAATATTTTAACGGCATGTTTCCTTATACCCTGTAAGTTATAGGTTAATATGTAAACATTCTCTGTTGGTTTCCTACCAAAGTATTAAAACTACCTTTAAGAAACTGGTTTGGTTGAATATGACAGTATTCCATTGGGGATTGTCTGACAGTTGTATTATCCTACTATACCTTAAAACTAGGGGAACGAGCGCCCTCTCGTATCGGTTGTTCTGTGTAAATGTCTATGCGATGGCCCCCAGTTATGGCTGAACACTCTCAGGGTATCAGTTCATTGTGGGGGGAAATATCCATAGCAAAGTGCCCATCATTGACCTACTTTAAAGGTTTACTGTAATCAAAACTCATATGAAGTTAAATACATCTGTATCGTTATAAAACCCAACATGTATATCATTGTTTGTGCTAAAAAAAAATTTGTATATAAAAAAGGCGGTATTTTGGACCCATTATTTAGCACCCCACTTTTCGCGACGAAAAACCTTGCTTACGTCACATGCAGAACGCCACGCAGTATACTGTGGTGCGAGCCTATAGTACTTCTGTAGGTGACGTCACACGCTTTTGTTGCGTGGATCGGTTCCAAGGGGGACTTTTGTGGGGGGCGGGGCATACATGTACGGATTTTGTAACTTTTTGGTTAAAATTAAGCACTTACATAAACATATACATTTATAAAGTCATCGATAATGTATTAAGCAATAATTTTAAAGCACTTTCACCCCTTTCACAAATCTGATTACAGTAAACCTTTAAGACTCAAACGGAAAGGAAACTCATGGATTCCTTGGGAAAGTTGTCTGTGTTGACTGTCGGGGCTTCCCGAAAAATGTGATTATAAAAACTGTAACCCAAACCCCCCACTTGGCTTATTATGAGACGATATGCAAACCCCAGGCAGATTTGGCATAATAATCACGCAGAGCAAAAATACATTCGATTTCGATATCAATTTATTATCGATACCATATCGTATATAAAGTAAGCATATAAATAATTTAATGTATTATATACAACAGACACGGCATCTCTCTCAAAATCAGACATCTGATAAACAAATCAGATGGGTCATCATCATTTGAAAAGTTCAAATTTGCATAGTGTCAAATAATAAAGTATATTTTGAATAGATTGTTGGTGTTTTTTTATAAAGGAAATGTGTTAGATTGGCGTTTTTATTTAAGTATAAAACATGAAAATATATTCTCCATGAATACAATCTGACTGAAGTGATGAGGAAATAGAAATTCTGTTGAATATTATTTCAGTATAATACACATAATCAGCAAATAACCACGTTAAAAACCAAATGAAACGAGCCAAAAGGGCGTGGCATAGATTATGAAACTTCAATTTTAGTTTAAGTCGGGCTTTTTCTATACAAAATCCAAGGCACGTTTAAAGGGATAAATGTTCTTCAGGAAGCCAGCCTTACAATAGATACAAGCAAAAGGTACTGAATCAACATCTAATGGATCATAATGTGAAACAATCCATCTAATATCTGATGTAACGACAGCTATACACATAACAAAAAGCATTGTCTTGAACGGTCCTAAATTCAATTTATATCTTGATATACAATATTTGCATAAAACCAAGCATTGTTACCAGCTGTCTTCAATGGGGTATATATTTAGATAAACCTTGAACCTGCTGTACTCGGCCGTTATTGAACTTGAACTTTGTCTTGGCCCACTTATTTCGAAACAATAATGAATAAATTATCGTTTGTTTGAGTACACAGTCGGAAGCCAATATCACTGAAATATCAACAATTCATCGACGAACATACGCAGATAATGAGTCTGAATTACACAACCGTGCTACTCCAAAACTCAAATTCAAATTGATTTTGAAAATACAAAAACTGTCTTGATAACTTGGTAGAGTACAATAAAGATGATACATCAGGATGTACCGTTTCCTACCAGTTACTGAGTAACGTGAGGCTACGAGCAGTTATCTTGTCATGATATCATCTGCTATTGTCTCTGTACATGAGACATTGACTTGAATGTACTTTCTCTTGTGCTGCCATAGAACACGCCTAGTACACATACCAAGGTAGCATTTGGAAGCCCTTGGCTAGTTACCATCTATCACCTCCCACCCGAAGAACGCATTGTTCTTCAATATACATGACATGGAATGACATTATTTCATAATATTCCCAGGAAGATGATATTATAATATTCCAATGGAAGCCTTATTGAATAAAAAATCATTTAGGACATATATCACTGAATACAATACATAGGACAATAGCTAGTCCTACTAAGAAAATATAATTTCAAGTTCATTACAGCTACCTTTACCATACATGTATATAAATATATGTATGTATATATATTATGTATAACAACACGATGGTCGTTGCATGGTAACAGAACTGATGTCCATACAAAGTTGCTTTTAATATCTACATATAAAAAGGCTATACCTTAGATTGTACCTGGCCCAAACTAAGATTTGTAAAGGCACTTCAAAAATCAGGTAATTCATTATGTTGAAAAATAGCATGTTCCATGCATATTCATTTCTTTGATCTTAAACTTCATTAATATATGCATCATCATTAAAAACAATCGTCCAAATTGAATACATAATTGTTATAGTGTTCTAGTAATGACAAAAAAAAATCTATTTGCAGCATAGCAGTGAAGACAACACATAAATAAACAAGTATACGTAAATAAACCAGACATAACAAGCAGCACTATTTCACGGTTATATAGTTGTAAGTTCAAAAGCACCTAATAAGATTAATCATTTCACGGGCCTCCTCGACACAGAAATCACTTTCAAATGCATAAGTAAGATGAACACAATCTACTAGAAGCTCTCAATGTCAACATAAGCACCGAGTTGTCAAACCTTTCACAAAGTCAAGTCACCGTCAGTCGCGTTTTTTCCCTAAGCGCTCCAACTCTAAACATCTTGTAATACCAATACACAAGCAAACATTATAAAGTCACCCATATAGACTTTGACCCAGAAATGGAACAAGTTTACATAGTCATTGAAATACATATAGAAATAACACACTAGCATTCTACATGACTCATGGTCCACTGCTCAACTAGTTTCTATGGCTCATATAAGATTATACATAAAGTACACATAAAAAATAAACTGGTAAATCGGTTGAAGCTACCAGCATATATAGTAGAAATGTTAACACATTATTTGAATGTATCTGGCTATTTATAGGCTGCTTTGCACACCAATATTAGGCCATGTGATGAGGCTATGCCCCTCTGGTTTATTATTCGCTATGGCACCTTCAGGTAATTATACCTGGAAGATACCAACATGTTTGGTTGGTAACAAGTTACATTTATATTTTCTGCAGACTATAGTACCCTGCTCAACTTGTAAATTTCTAATAAATAGCACAAAGACAATGGATAGCATTGTCAATACTTTACGCTCTCACGCTCTCATTACAATTCATTCTTCTACTTCGGCAGTGATTTTAAAACATTTCATAAAAAAGTGAATATTGCACTTGTTATATTCTATGACATTCGACCACAGGCACCGCTGGTAAGCGCTCGAACTCCTTCAAAAGTCATAACTTGCATAATGTGGAATTTTTGCAAAAAATATTTTTCGTACAATTTGATGAGGGGAAATTCCGTAGTGTACCTCATTCATTGTCGGTTTCGGTTTATGGTCAGTGTTTGTGGTCAGTAGGTTTACTTTTTCGTTTTCACATTTAAGAGAGCTGCCTTTCTGATGCAGGAGGGAAGCTGAATAAGGAATTCTACAACAATTCCAGGACCCAGGATTCTCGCTGCATATCTAAAGGACTCAATGGGCTCAGACATTCACATCCATCTGAACGTGAATACAGGATTTTGGTTTGTATAACGTGTCCTTCATGTTGTTGCACACCATGCCCTTTTAGAGACTGTGTCCTGAATATCACGATGATCTACAGAAGATCTTCATACAAGGGCATCATGTACACGTTCCTCACATCATGTAGACCGCAGTGGAATGGAGGACAGTCATCCAGACAGATCCAGCCACTCGATTCCTACTCATTAAGAGTCTATTACTGGGGATGTCAGTGGATGAACTGCCCATGGAATGACAGAGGACACTCGACAGTTGAAGGAAGATCTGCACGAGAAAGTTCCTTCAAGTCTTTGGCATCAAGAACTAGTAGAAAGGCTCTGCCCGTATGTGAGTTCAGGACACTTGATAAAATGACACCTATAAGGAAACATCAAAACAGGATTCAAAATTTTAGTTACGGGAAGAACTTAATTTCATGTGCACGACAAGCTGAACAATTAGAACAACAAAGAAGAATAGATAATGATTGGAGGAAGGTGCGTCTGACGTTTCGATCCTCGTAGGAGCTTCCTCAAAGGCTCAATACTGTGGTTGATGAGCAGTTTGCAACAGTTTTAACTGTTGCAAACTGTTACTTGCAAACACGGATAATATCAAAATCAAGCAACATACACAATGAGACTAAGAATGGTAGACATGGAGATGTTAGAGAAAGTTGATGAAAGTTCCTACCATCATCTTCACTGACAGCGTCTGGAGCTTCAACAAATACTGGCTCAGATGGATAACAGAACTCCTCGTGCCAAACTTTGCACTCCCTGGTTTCCAGATTTGCCTTCACAATCTGTGACAGGATAAAAAGAGGAACTTGAAACGTCACACACTTGATGCTGAATATCCGTTTGAAAATGCAATGGGAATGAAAAGTGCAAAGTGTCACAAACAAAAACTGAACCATTTCCCATGTATTTCAATCAATGGAAGTCAATTTTTGTTTTTCTTGAGGAGAGTATTGATGTATACTTACAGTATTTACGAATTCACCTAATTCTCTGTTGCAGTTGCCGTATGCATATTTGTACTGCCGTCCGTTCACCCGTTGGTTTATGTTTGGCATGTCAAATCCTATACAATATAAAAATGGAAAATGGTCTTGATAAGATAGCTGTGGTTCATAAAACTATCTTTACAACATTAATCTGGTTCGAAGCATTGTACTGATTGAAAGACTAGAGTATGAACACTCACCAATGGGTGATATGATGTCATATTTTAAGAAGATGACATCATCTTCTTGGAGTACTGCTGTTGCTGATGTATCTGGAAGAGTAACTAGATTCACACCACGTGGTGTTGTTTTCTGCAAATGAAATAAAACAAACAAATAAATGTTTTAAATGTATACTTGTAAATAACTTTCAATTTCCTACATCAAATTGATGCCTTTAAAATGCTGTCATACTTTGACACTGTCTGTGGGACATTTTGTCCCCAGCAAAGCTTCAAATCGGGATGGGAAAATAGTGACTAAAATAACCTCATGATTTTATGACTGCAGGCTAGTGTATGTAGCATAATGCGGTAAAGTCTTTGGGGAATACTGAATATAATACGAACAGAAAGTTAACAACTTCTTTTCAGAGCTACATTCCCCCTAAAAAACAATCCATAATGGTGTACCACAAGCCTCTTTATTTTGTTTCTTACTTACATTATGTGAAACCTCAAATCCTATTCATGATTGCATGGGTATATTTGTGGTGGTATGTTTTACCAACTAATTCAGTGTTTGCTTCGGTTTCCAACCGACTCTTGCATCCAATTTGAAAGCCATTTTCATATTTACTCAATCTCGTACAACTTTTATTTACATTATTTATTTCGCATTATATTTGAACAAAAATATCTTGCCTTTGTCATACGTTTCTGTGAGCACTCTTATCTGAAATATTTCTATCTTTTGAATGTCTGTGAATCTGTTTGCTGTTGGTTTCACTGTTTGTTTATTGTTTTGTTTTTGCTGTTTGCATATCTGGGATAATTCAGTATTTGTGTTTATAATTCAATACGTTTTGCTTCTTACCGTGTCCACATTGATGGGCAAGACATATCTCCGCACCTCAGCTCTAGGAAAGTTTCTCTTGCCCTGCTGATCTCCATGTCTCAGATATTCAAGGTAGAACTTTTTGATGAGCGAATCGTCCGGGAAACAGCAGATATCAAATACAATCTGCCCGTCCTGTTCGTACGTGTTGATAATGTGCATGCCAAAGAGCGGACCAGCCGCATATTTCAACGGTAGAACTTCCCCACTGGGTTTCCGGATGACATGGAAGATAGAGGTGTCCGAAGGATCGTACTGAAGACACTGACAAATGGGAATTTGGCGAAGGACGGAGGATGCCAGCTTAGGAACATTGATGAAAAGAGTTTGTTCCAGGAACACAAAGTAGTTTTCTGTCATACCGAAGCTGTGGTAGTAGGATGGACGAGTCTTGTAACGGGACGGGATGGTGCAGACGATCTTGGCCGAGTTGGTGGGGTCTTCTGTTTTTTAAGCAGGGAAAAAACATTTATTCATTTATTCATTCATGACGAGTTAAGAATTAATTCAAGAAAAATGCCGTGAATTATACACTACAAAATTCGGTTTTCCTCAGTTGACCGGGGAAAATCAGCCATGGCGGCAACATTGTGACGAGTTACATATACAGTATTTACATTTCCGTCTTTTGAAAGTTTCGCAAAAGAAATACAAAGTTTGTATCGAGAATTGCCAAAAGATAACTTGATGAGCAACGTGTAGAGTTGTATTCCTCATCAACAAATAAAGATAATACACATCATGATTTGTGTTTTTTTTTTTTTATTTTGTAGTTGTGATATGTTCATATCCATCAAATATGCCATCCACTTAAACGGCATTTTTCAAAAAGATAATTTTAACAGTTTTGATCAAATGAATGGAACTGAAAACCACTGGATTAAGCAACTCGTACACATTATTGATCAGTTTCCGTCGCTTGTCTCGAGTTTCTGTGCTCATCCTGAGATTTAATTGGAACCGAAAGACTCACCTCTGTTTTCATGGTTGAATTTGATGATGTTGTAATTGCATCCGGTGAAATATGATGTTCCTACGTTGTACGTTGTGCCATCGTGATCAACCTGACCATGCGCAGTGGCAGTCATCGTCCAGAAAGCGCGAAACAAATCAACCTGAATAAGAAATGGAGCCATTATGAATGACTGGTCATTAACTGATTCAAACATTCATCACAATTTAATATGGATATTTTCACAAGTTCATATTTTCTATCGCGAACGAATTCACAAGAATTGTATGTGTTTGTGTTCAAATAAGATCGGGGGTTCTGAATAGGGCCTATAGGAGTGTTTCTTTAGATAGATCTTCTCCTACATTGTCAGGTTATCCGGCTAGCCCGTGCATTATTTGGTCTTACCAATTTCAGTTTCTCCTAATGAGGACTATAGCAGAATAGTCGAAACGTTGAGACCTAATTGCGAGAAGTGCCAACGATATAGAAGTGCGAAAGTACGAATGATTATTACATGGTGTTTCCGCAAACCGATCCACATAATTTCAGTTTCCATAAATCCTAGACAGATAATTTCGATTAACGAACCAAAGCTTAATATATACTGCCCCGTATACAGTATATATCATTGAATATCAGGACAATGACATCAAAATGGCACTAATTCATATTGTCATTATTAACGCGCTAACACATGCTTCGTTTATTGTTCTCAAATGCATTGAGCGGCACATTTATTCCATGCTTACCTTGGGGCCGGTACTTAGATCTTTAACATCAATTCTGATTGGCGTATTCGTCTCTGACGACGTATACAAATCATCTCCGATTTTGTAGAGATTGATCAAGTTGTTGTCAGTGGTGTTCATGGGGATGAAATGGCTGGCGAACCTTTCCAGTATATTCTTGCAAGGATCAGGGATTCCCAGAGTTCCAAACTCTCCGTAGATGATCTTGTTGTGCTTCTTAGCCTTGGTGTAAGCATCACTGCGAAGGAAGCGGTTCTGATAAGTGACTTTGCCCTTTTCAAAACTAAAGCGATGAAGAAGGGAAAGTCCGTCAAACCAGTGTTTGTAGGACGTATCTCCAACCTCGAAAAGGCCTGGTCCATTGCGAATGAGGCTCCCTTTTAGCCAGTGCGGTAGCTTGCCTGTAGACGGATAAATTACGTCAAAAATTAGTTCATTAATATAATTATACCGAGAGTAAATAATTTCCAGTTCCATCTAAATCCACCCACTCGGCCAAGAGATATTTGAGTTTCAGTTTTACTCGATCACTTGCCAGGATAACGATCAGACCATTCATAGGCCAAGAAGCTATCAGATCATCAACCGACTCTAACATTTCAGGGCTGCAAGAGTGGGCGTTTAAAGAAGGGTTCTGTCGATTCCCAATGGAACCATGTCTTCTTATTGCCATTTCCCATGCATCAATCTAAACCCAATAAGATTTGGCAATAGATTTTGAGCTTCCGATGTATAGATCATAAAATGAAACCTAGTAAATAAATACGCAGAAACAGTCAAAGTAAAAAATATTGAACAGGACCTGTGTGTTACTGTTAAACCTCCTTACACAATAAATGCACCCACTGAGTCTACATCCCCACCCCGATTCTTAACTTGTTTTCGGGTTACTGTGACAAAAGCTACCAGAAGCTAAAGCTATCAAGCCTGACCAGACAACGAGTGGGGACAGTCACCGAGCAAAGCCCCAGAAACCCCCGGGTAAAACGTCTGGGCCAGACGGGTCGGCCGCCTCCCGAAAACTGGGTAAAGGAGCCAGTAACCGTAACTAGACTAGGTAACCCTCTGGACGTGTCGCAGGGGGAGAATAAAAGGCTGCTGCTGCACCAAAGGGCTGGGCCACCAGAAGCCTAAATATTGGGGATTTTTTTTTTTTCATTGGGGAGACCAAGAGACTGGAGAATCAGTCCGCTGTGGTGGGGCCTAAGGGGATGGCCTAAATATCAATCCTATAGCGACTATGCCTGAATTGGGGCTTAGTTTGTACAGTGTCAGTGCCCTCAACATTGAGACAATACAAGTCCAAAACTTTTTTCCAATTTCTACAAAGTATATTATTTCTGCATTGAATGCTAGAAAATCTGGAACGATTCAGCTGTACTGCATGGTATAAAATTTCGAATCCTGCATTTTGCAATACATTAACTTGACTAGCATACTATGGCAAACAAATATGTCACGATTGATTAACAGTACACTGATCCAAGAAAACTGTATGTATTTGGCAATGAAGACTGAAAGAGAACACGCTGTTTAGTCAAATGAATGAGATTCACCGTACTGTTCACCGTGTCGGGTTTTGAAATAATTTGCTTCTCAAAGTGGTCCTAAAACAAAAAAACACGCCACATTGCGTGCACAGTTTCGTGACTGGTATGCAATTCCAGTAGGATTCTAGCAAGTGGAAAGTGCATCTTCATTTAAACATAACAGAAAGAGACTGCCCGCCTGTAGAAGACGCCAACTGAACCGAGGTCCGAGTGCATTGACCCACATTTTGCAGAATCCAGCGGCGGGGCCCTTAACTTCATTAGCCTGCTTCTCAAGACACGGTGTCTAGCTCATATAGCATTACAACTCCCGCCAACCTCGAGTAAAAAAAGGGGAGAAAATCCACCACCATGTGGGTCTATAACTGACATTTTATTATCACATAATATCCAAAACGAACGCCGCGACCCCTTAATCGCTCTACAAGTCTGGATTGAGTGTTGGCTTGTGTTCAGACCTCACATGATGGACCTGAACATCCAGGGGTGTCGTAAAGTCTGCAATCCTATGCTCTCATCAGCTGGGGTGTGCTAGGATAGCTATATTTCAATATCAGTTTTCACTTTTTTGTGGTTAAAGGGACCAGATCGATAAGTCTTATTATACCTGTTCTAGATCCACGGGCCCATATTCAGGCAATGTTATCCAGAGTATTGAGCAATTTAACTTGGTCCATGACTACTAATTGGTCTAAATGGGTAATCGAACCTCAAGAAATCTAAAAGTGCTTGTCACCACGTATCCAACATAGTGAAGGAATTGACGTGTAGATATTATTTTGTGACACGTCTGTATCATACTAGCTCTCAGCCATGTAGGAAGTTATCAGCAGTCACGTTGATCTACCCAGAAAAGCTGCGTTCACAATAATTGATTCATGACATTTCCGATCCGCGCCTAGTGTGCCGACTTTAGAGACTATTTGAACGCCTTGCTAAATAGTGACACATACATACCCACTGAGGGGATGGCTTTCTGGTTTATATCACCATCACCATAATCCTCAAAGTCAGTTCAAGACCAACTGTGGGAATTTCTAGGTTTGATATTCGTGTCTGGGCCGTTTCTTCAGTTTGACTTTTTCATTATAAATCACTGAATCGTGACCGTGGGGAAAATCTGCAGCTTAATTGTGACGCCAAGATTCAAATTTAGGCCACGCCAAAGTTATGTAAGGTGATTGTCAAATGGTATTTTTAGTTTCTTAATTGCAAGCGATATAACTCAAGATAACTAAATACACTCAAAAATGCTTGTAACTAGCTTCATGGGCCTGTGCACTTTTTCCATGACTTGTAGTGATTTTCTTAAAGTACGCCAAGCAGGACTATTATTTCATAATTTTATATGGTGTCCGAATTTCACGCGCCACCGGGGTCAATAGCACTTAAGTCCCGGGAGTCCCTGGCGAGCGCACGGTGGCTCACTGGTTACCTATTACTGAGTGGCGTCTATGGGACTTACTCAGACAGAGGTCTCAACGGGCCCATTAATATGGTCGGGCACCGCTGTGGCCTTGAAGTTGGTACGGGCTGAACATGGACTTGACTCATTTGCGTAATGCCATACAAATTCAAGCCCCTTTTGGGCGGCTACAGGGCCATAAATGATGACACCTAATCACTTATTTAACTAATGTCAAGGACTCGTAAATTGTTGTAGAAACTCTTAAAGCCTTATCTCAGCAAATGGAAAACCAGGGCCGCAAATATTAAGTCTGCGGTGGGTAAATTATTATGATTCACCCAGATGCAGCACACTGTCAGCTTGAAAAGACAGGTGTGATGTCCATGGTCAGAAGTGGTCTAACCATGGACAATCCCCTCAACTGACACTGAAAAAGTTCATCTGTCTACAGAGAGCTTAATTCTCTTAAGGTTAATGCAGTAAATGCACTAGATGACGCAGACTAGATCATTGGGTATTCCTGTGTCAGGAATTCTTGGAGAGAATACAATCTCTTCGTGGAACCTGCATGGCGTTTTACTCGGCTAAACTTGGACTTTGTTGGAAGAGAAGATATAGTGAGATATACTCATCCAGTAATTACGAGAATGTATGTCCCGTGACATACATGGGCAGAAAGTCAAAATGACGGACGTAGGTACATGTACTTGATTGTTTTCAATTTTCAAGTAAACCTCACTGGCAGTTGCAAATGGCGGCAAGTCCACCGAAGGAGGTTGCAAGCACCAAATCACACGAAATGCCGTCCATTTTATTTGCACAATTTCATTACTATTAGGCAGTCAAACAGACATTTCATCGCGGGAATTGTGTTGACAAACTAACGTTGTCACTTGCGAAAGCCGACCGTGGGTACAGTCGTCGACGAGTCGGTGAGCTGCGGGGAGGAACACCCCCAAACCTGGCCGGAAACCATGGCGGTAGGACCCAGCTGGACAGCTTTGTCCCTCGGAACAAATACCCGTCAGGTGGTCCGTCTTGGTCAGACAAAGCTTGGGAAGATCCCACGCTGTGTACCACAAAGGAAGCACATGACCGCCAATTGGTGAACATGAATCACCTGTGTATTTATATAACAAAGTACACCCAAAATAATATACATGTACAATAATTTTTATTTGGTCCCAACTACACGGCACACAGACCCACATGCATTCTGCAAGTTAAAGCCCCGGGAACTTGAAATTAACGCACAGAGCCACTGTGGGGCCACTTTCTGTTTCAGTTACATGGGAACATGATCGTGAATTGTTCACACAAGTTCCACGATTAGCCTATACGAGGAGATGCATCGGGTTTCTTTCTGGATAAGGCCTTATACTGTATGTGTTACAAGTCTGAATTTGTAACTGATTTGTGCCTGCAGGTCTATAATATTATAGTTCAAATTTCAAGATGCCGTAAGAATGGATGATACCATCATGAGTAAGTCTCTTATTACTAAGTCTGGTTGCATGCATTTTAATATTGCAATAATTGTTACAATTCTAGCAATCAATAGCAATGGTGGTGGTTTATATGATTCAAATAGACCGTGTATTCTCGAGAGAAATTGCAATGGACTGTGAGCTACATGTATTCCGCCCCTTGCTTCGTATGATATCAGCTGCAGCACAGGCTTAATCCTCAAGGTCTAGGTCAGAGCCTAACCAAGGGTCGACATTCCGTAGCTTGCGTCTGGGACGCAAAGATTGATTACTGACAAGTGACGGACGAGAACCAAATCACACCACTTGTAAAAGCCAAAGGACTATCTGGCAAAACCATATAGATGTGCTCTATCTAGAACAATTACATATGCAAAACTTAATCAAGTCTTGAAATGCCATCAGCAGTATACTATTACTTCGCTTACTTGGACTTGCATGTATACTCACAATCGTGTACTGGTCGTGCATTATAGTTTTTATATAGGCCTACGTTGTACGGTGAACCATGTACAACCATTTCTTGTCGTTCTGGTTCAGAAAGTGCGAGCATTATGAAGCTCCTCTTTGATATTCAATTTATCAAAAAAAGGTCAAGACAAGCTCAAACTGGTATTAAATTTAAAGAGATAACGATTCTGGGTGTTACATGAGAAACCTAAGTGTGATACACTAGTCGGGCGTATTTTGACAACACAAAAAATCTTACTATGAACTCTCTCAGATGGTAGGCCATCTTGGTTTATGAGGCCATAACCTTCATCATTATAACACCGGTATCAGCATTTGGTTTATTATTTGATTTCCAAAATCCACTCTACATCTCATGTACGCGCTTGCGCTTCAGGATCAACCTCGCCCGAGTTCATATATTTTTTTGGCTGAAGCCACCTAACTGAAAAATAGAACTCGGACAATACTTGTCACTCAATTCACGTCTGCATTTGCTGGAGGAGGTGTGTATGTGCGACCGAGCGGTCAGACACCGAGGAGAATCAGGGCCCATAACCATTATCATGTCCTGGTAAACTGAAGTATATAGGGGACGTGTTGGTATAAAATCCAGGGTCGTGTCTGGAGGACGAACATGGACAAAATGAGGTTAACCAAGTTAACCAAGAATGAGGGGTAAATGGCCACGTACACATGCATCATGATGCATGCCCCTATATTGCAATTGTTTGCAATTGTTGGGGAACAGGATGCCTTCCTTTATGCCTGGGCCCTGGGCTACCTGCCTATACAGCTGTAGTTGATTTCAATGTCTACCAAGTACTCATTGGTTCTACATCATGGTAGCAGTGTTTGGCCTACCCGAATCTTGTACATTGCATGATAGCCTAGATGGAATTATTGCCTTTACGTAGCCTTGGCTCCGGCTTCTCTCCATTATCCAAAAGCTCAAAATACATAGTTGTGGTTTTTTTGCTGAACATGAGGCTCCGTTTCCTTGTTCACGACAGAGCAGGGCTATTTTCTTTCAAACTCGAGCCAAAGGCTCTATTTTGAAACTCGTTTCTTCAAAATGTAACGGATATGGCATATACGTGATGTGGATTGGAAGCCGCAGCCGGGCAGGATACTGGGGTTTGCATATAGACCTTAGTATTTCTTGTTTTGTTACCGAGACTGTCTGACTTCATGAATATTGTGAAGAAGAGGATGTCGTGTTCCTAGAATCAAATTGAGTGATAATGAAACTTGAAAGGCGATAAGTGTGATTGTCAGTGCCAGTGTATTAATAGGGGTATGTATGTAGGCTCGGCCTGTATGTACAAACACGTGTCTGTTTGCCACTTGATCATCAAGATGTAGCTCAGGTCATGTAAGTACAAGGTAGTAGGTACCAATATGGAGCGACAAGATCGATAGAGTGCTTAGTAGACCCTTGGGCCTTTACATCTAATATCAAACATATTAATACCGGACAAAAGATGGCACTTTGGTCGGTTGTTGGGTTTCGTGCCAAGTATTCACTTTTTCAACATTTCTACGTTCACAGAAAACTCACCGTTCTTTCTGACGCGGTAAAGTAGAATTCGTATTATATGGTATACATCCATTGTGCGTTGAAAGCATTTAAACTTTAACCAAAAATCTTTTCATGAGCTTCATTTAGTGTGAAGTCGAAATGTTGTAAAATGATCACTAAACATCAAGCGCGCCATTCAACCCTCGCACATTATTTCAGCACTTTTCAGGGGTACTTGGATTAAATGGTCAAAAGTTGTTTTAAGAGGGAAAAACCTTCGCGAGTTAGGAATTGGGACAAAAACGTGCAGGATAGCGTATAATGTCCTTACTGCAAAGGTCCTTCAATGGCCTAGACTCGCTCAAGCTCATCGGCATTACAGCTATTAAACAACAGCCTTTAGTACTACACTCTGCTTCATTCAAGCTCTCATACCCCCCACCATTGCATGCTTTGTCAAGCTACACAATCCCATTCATAGGAAGGTTGAGCATTATGGTCTACTCGCAGCAAAGAAGCAATTGTTGTCAAGTTCTATAGCCTTGTCGTTTGAATTATGCGCCTGGCACACGTAAATCACTACTTGGCTATGGAGGATGAAATGAAACCCCAGTAATGATTTATAGGTCTATAGTTGCACGTACGTTTACTATTTGAAAAACGGAACAAATCAAATTACCTGGGAAAATATTGAAGTTAATTTTGTGAAGGTAACTATTGAATTCAGAGGTTCTCCAAAGCGTATTGAGCAGGCCTGATTCCGAATCGTTACCTGACTTCATATAACGCTACGACTCACTGACAGAAAACTCAATTTCCACACAGGCAGATTTAATAATTAATTAATTAATTAATTAATTAATTAATTAATTAATTGATAATAATTTAATAAATAGTTATTATATTGCGCAAAATCCTCCAAATTTTGACGCTAAACGTGTTCTGACCGAGCTCGGGTTTAAAGTACTTTGACAAATAATATTTCGCTTATTGGAAAGACCCATGCCTTTAATGTGAAATAAAGCACTATAATGTCCTTAAGGGGTTACTTGCATGTGACCTTCATGTTAAAAGGTAAACAATGTCATGATATAAGTTGTTCTTGCCCCAGGTTTCGCTAGTCGATGCACCGTGCACGTAGGCCCTATACCTTATCAAGTGTGTAACGCATATCCATCATAGTATACAATACTAGGATGTGCATTTCAACACGATTCATCCACGTTGATACAACATTTGCATGCAGTAATAGTGCCGAAACCTTGAAGAGTGAACTCGAAACGGAGAAGTAATAGGTTTATGGCTTACGGCAATAATAATAACACTTAGTGGATTCTTTGCTAAACTTACGTTTTTCGCAAGGCCGAGATGTTACGATTAATCCAATGTTTCATTCAGGTTCGTTGAACAAAAGAGTATATGGGATAATATGCATCTTTAAAATGCGCGGTGTTTAAAAGGCTCTCTGTGCTATTTCAGTCTATAATACGTGATTGTGGTGTCCAGGTTCGGAACTTTCTCTCAATTCCGCAATTTTCTCCCCGTGGAGCGCGAATTGGCAGAACTTAGACCCGACTTGTTTTGTAATTTAACGGCGTCCCGTTACTCCCCGGTGATACCGTCTTGTAGGTGCCAACGTTTAGCAAGAGGAAACATTGCAAATTCACTTTTCATACCGTGGATTATTTTCCCTTCCACTTACGACTCCGACTACACACACATTATATACAACACGAAATGGACATAAATAAAATTCACGAGTGCTTAACTCAAAACGGATAGCTTCACACCCACAATCGTAAAAGTAATTTTTTTTTTCTGGTTCCCCACTAAATATCCGCAGACAAATTTCAGACTGAGTTTCTTTTTCATATAAACCAAAACCATAATTCTTAACCCAACCTTTTTTATACACTTTGATACCACATGTTTGTACTTTTTATTATGCGATAAATCAACTTCAAGTGTGGGACTTCATCTCGTCCAGAATATGTAGGACACACATCAACTAACTATGTCATGACCGAGTTACAGAACACCTCAAGCAACGAGGTTTGACAGAGTGGGAACAAAATGTCACCATCGGAATTCCCCCGGTCCAATTTTGTTTGACATTCGAGAATGTTAAATATTGAGATATTTTTTATCTTTGTCAATTGGCTCGGGTTTCGTCACAATGTGTTGGGAGTCGTATTATTTACACTGTGCGTATCGAGCATGCAGATAATTTTGTTCCCACCCACCGAACTTGAAGAGACGAGACACTGGCCTTGATAAGCTACATCACATCTGCTGTTTCCACGTGTCTACCACATCAACGTTTTGGAAATTTTTATTTCCGCGAGTGTGTATAAGATGAGCGTGATCATAGTTCGATGCCCTTTTCTCAATGAATACTCTGATTCTAACAAAATACATGTATTTCAGTTGAACATAAATCTATTTATTAGGCCTACTCGGCGAACGTTTAAAACCGCAACCATATACATGTAAGTGAGAATAATATAAGTCACATGTGTGCAACTCAAATGTCTCCAACATTGATCCAGAAGGTCAATTGTGGCGCCCAATAAAACAGCACTGGGTGGTAACATTTTAGCGACCAACGATCTTTATGAAGTTACCACCAACAAAAATCAAAGAAAATATACCATCATAAAAAGCGCCAAATGACTGTAATGTTCCCCGTTCCGTGCCAATGGGTAGTAGAGGGATTAATTTCCTTCCCAACCGTGTGGATTTTCAAAATATAACCAAACATGACGTCAATTTGTGCACAATCACATAGTGATAGCCTCTGATTTTTTTCTTCGTGGTTTTACTCGATAGGATCAACTTAATATCAATATCAGGGTGCTTATATGAAGAATAAGGTCTCGTTGTGAAAGTCTGTGTATGATTGATCAATAAATTGCTGTGTTCATTTATTTTCATCAGTGCTGGGATTACATAGCGTTCATGCCCCCAGGCATTGGCCAAGCCCTTTTTTCACGATACCGATGAAGCGTGAATTGCATGTGACAGATATTATCCCCTTTGGCACGTCCCTGGAGCATTATCCTACAAATCCCTACCAAATAGCACCGTGTGTTCGTGCGCTACAATTCCAACCGCTCCCTTTACACTCGGGTCACTTGATGTCATTCCGCCACTGCGCCAAAACGACTAGGATTTTTTCCTATACAGACTTATCTCCTGAATTTCTACTTCTTAAGGTCTGTGATGGGGGTTTTACTGTTTCTGTGTTTCCATCGCTGTGCCTTGGGGACTTTCAAGAGCTGGCTTATGACCAAGCCCCTTTCTGCAAGATTTGGCATACTTTGGATGAGCTATTTCACCGCAGAAGCCCTGCGCTAATCCCTTTTCTCCCCCGTTTTGCGCAGGGCCAGGCATGGCCCAATTCTTACCCAGAGCCCCATAGCGCTACCAGCCCGTTGGCCAACCGCTTGAGTTGCTAGCCATACCGCGACCACACATTAAGCTTAACCAAGTTAACCAAGCCCGTTATTCAATATGTAGTCCTTCTGGAGCATTTCAAAGGCAAAGAAAAAAATCATAATGTCACCCAAGGTGGCCCATTTCATGGATCTACACATTTGTGACTCAGGGATATTCATGGATAATACTCTTCAAATTAACGAGGAACAAATTGCCCCAACCAGTAGAGGCTTTGAGCATATTAAAAGACAATTTATACAAGCCTAGCACCTCAAGTCTCATACAGTACTTCAAATCTCGAACGTAAGAACTCGTGCTCTCGTTGCAAAAGCTGCAGCCAAAATTAGATCTAAATGACCCCAATTGCGGACGCTGTGCTTTCGGGAGCACTGACACCAATGGGCTGGCAGGGAGCGATCAAATGTTTTGCCATTGTGAACTGGACATCCCTGTCACGTGTCTGCACAGGGTATTCAAGGGTCCGTATAGGTAATTTCGTACAATTCCATCCAGTGTTGTACAGAAAAGAATTTGCATGTAAAATATATTACCATTTGGAAAGTGCAATTAGGCCTATCAATGCGCACAATCTTTTAAATGTCTACACAACATGTGTGTAATATTTCCTATCACCTCAATTCTTCAAAGAACGGCAGATTGAGTTACGCATTGACAGGGTCCCTTTGTGGTTCCACTTTCATTGCCTTCCGTGGGCAATGATTCACGCATGCGCATCTCATAGAATTTAACTCAAATATTCATACAAAATGAATTGTTGAAGTCCTCTTGTGATTTTGGTTTTACACACGCTGGGACGAGTTCCGTGCATAAACTTATAAAGTCTGACGCGGCTGACGCTGTGAAAAACATCTCCCTTTAACACAGCACAGACTGATACACACACGCGGACTGTAATCTAAAATTATAATAGGACATTAGACAAATCCGCGTGATTCCCGTTGATATGTGATTCATTTTTCACGAAGCTGATGGTCTCTCCGCCTACGCCAATCCAGTCAGCGGTGAGACTGAGCTACAGTGATCGCCTGCTCCACCCCCCCCCCCCCCCCCCCCCCTTCACGTCATTCTTCAAGTGGCTCTGTTAGCTTTGCCGGAGAAGAAATAAACTCCATTTTTCTCTAGTCCCGGGCGTGCCCAGACTGTCCGCGATGGGGGTGGAAGACAAACACGAAGGGGTGCAAGTTGTTTTTTGGCGGGAACCAAAAAATCATATAAAAGGTTAATATTTTCACCCTTGCTTTATGTGTGATGATAGCCAACCCTTTCTCCTCAAAAATGAAGGACAATAATGTATGAGTTTACATATTTAGGAGTGTGCTGTTTTCCTTTTTGGGGGTTTACCTCGAAATTACAAAGGAAAAACCAAATTGTGATTTCCCACCCAAGGCTTATTCTCATAATATGGTTGTAGTCAATGCTCGAGTATGGGAAAGACATAGATTCAGGATAACAATGTATCACCGTATCTTCTTCTGGACCGTCATTCATCTGAATTATATACATGATGCAGTAGGGGAGGTAAACCACTGACGTCACTAACCTACCAGCCTAAGAATTCATGGGTTTCTTTTCATTCCCGTCAAAACACTTGACCAATGGGAACCGACTAAACAGCATCTCCAAGATGTTTAAGGAGAATGTGTCAGTCTGGTCTACAACTATCATTTCGGCACCTTATTAAAATGATGTCAAACTATTACAACAGTTTATCTATTGAATTGAACTAACCAACACAATTACGAGTCACTAAATTACCGGTTTGAAAACGGACTTTGTTCAACTTTTTCACATTGATGCTTTTTCATATGTACACCATTTTTTCTGAGTACACCAATTGGAGACGAGACTGCCGCTGCCAGTTGTCACATTGCAATAGAGACTCATCTAAACATGCGTCTTGCAGCAAAACGAATCGGATATCAGTTTGATATCATTCTTCATGGGCTGGAGTCATTCAAGTTTAATGACTAAGTTATAATAATACTGGTTAGTAAAACTAACTCATCCATAGCTGGCCCCTGCGTCATATATCCTTCTTCCTGAATGAATGTCTAGTAATTATGACGCAATAGCGTCATCATAAAATAGATATACAGGCACGAAATAGCACCGTGCATTAACAGAATAGCTCCATGTTTAGTCAATAAACATAACAGGCGGGACACCACCTACACAATCCCGTAATAATTATGAATTTTAACCATCAATATTAGAACAGCCGGATACAATAGCGAGTGCACACTTGTTCAAACATTCCTCGCTAAATGTCACATGCAGAGTTCCCGCGCCCTTGCAAAATGAGAGGGTCGTTCATGCCCACGTACATCAAATTGAAGTTGAGTGCAACCGAGTTTTTATCGCCCGTTTTTGCACATTGGGAATTACGTCTGTTTGTCAAATGTCCATGATGCCCCTTTAATTTCCTCTATCATTGCCTATGGGCGGAATCACCTCCCATCATGCGATAACGTTCAACAACGCAAATACCTCCTGAATGACAATGCTTTGTTAATACATGCCGAGATATTAAGTTCAAGATCGCCTTCAGTTTTTTTGGACTGGATCCAACTTAATTTCTGCTGAAGTGGCGAGGCCAGTCAGTCGGGTTTGCAGTGAATGGTGGTATGCTGGGGCATGTGTGAAAGCAATATTGGCGGATGCAAGTTCCACATTTACAATTGGTTATAGGGCAACAGCTTGACTGGCTGGTCTTGACTGAGGTATACATCTTCAAGTCGCGCAATTTAGGTATGTTTGACCTAACAGGACCTTGACTAATGACCACAGGGAATTGGTGCAACTTATGAGACATGCAGTAATGTTACCCTGCCACTGCCATTCACATACGTACACATTCCTCTATAATTTCCCTACTCAGAATGGTATCACATAGGAGACGTAATAATAATATAATAATTAGGGGGCCTACGTGTATGACAAATGTCGTAGAAAAGTCGAAAACCTATTTAACTTCAAGTCTGTACAATCGTTATTTCAATTACGTTACAGTTACCAACTATCGCCAAACACGAGTGCTCTGGTTTTAAATCTAAAACATACACTTAGGTTTGTAATTGTGGGTAAATGACTCCTATCTCTTAAATGTAGCCATAATGTGGTATGTATACAAGGATGGTTCATAGCAGTATTTAATATTTCTCATTTGAATGGTACATGCACAATTATCATTACACGTTGTGCAAATAGACGCCTGCTGCGGGTTGGTTTGATACTACAGCTGTTAACGGATGCAACATATTAAAAACTAACCGAATTTTGAGTGGGCGGTATAAACGCAACTTAATTATTATTAAATTATTTGTATTCAAGTTATAACCATCCCATGTCACATGCACATATTTCAATAAGAGCGTCTTTACATGAATACCGGCCCTAATAAAGCTACAATACATTGATTCAATACATTGTTTGATGTACATTTTATGTAATATGATAGCTCCCCAATGCCAAGGTATACAGAATGTAGAACAAGCTGACATGCACTCATTGTACTAGACACCTGCCTGATTTGTCAACTCAATACGAATCAATATGTGAGCTGCTTGTGAAAATCGTAAATGATTTCAAAAAGAATTGTTAGCGTGCTGCTTATCTTGAAACTTCGAAAAGTAAAAAAAGAAAGATCCTAGGTGTCAGTTGTGGTAGACACCCACAGCTATATAGGAGAGATCTTTGAACTCAGCAGGCACTGCTATATAATTATGTTCCATATTTGGCACTCGTGGGGGGAGGCCTGGTCTTATCAAAAGTCGTCAATTCGCGCTGGTTTGTGACTGCAAACTCCAGGTTAGCTTTGGAAAATGTGGTCTTTTTCCCAGGTAAGGGAACTGTTAGAAAAATCGCGTGTCTAATGGATTGAAAAATTAATTCTGGCAGGAAAAGATTGCACCAAATTTTCCCTAAAACTAAGAAATAATGTTTAAAAAGTAAAACCAACAAACAAGCAAACACAATCAAACCAAAGAAATCAATATTAAAAGTATAACCAACGGGAATTGAGAATGAATTAGGGGCTGTTGAGCAAAGCAAGTTTTATGAACTAACTTCCTACTGGCTAACGGAATAAGGAGAACCGGAATGCTTGCATTTATCCACATCACACATGGCCAGTTTTCAAATCCCAAAATTGTGGAGTTGTCCGTTGACATAATACATGCACTTTGATTGAAATCGTTCTCTGATAACAAAATGTGAATTTGTGTATAAAGTGTTTATCATAAATTATTTCAAAGCGCATTTGGCGTGGAAAATCATTTTGGTTAACAATGAAAAATCGTTTTTCATCAGCTGTTGTTATGTACTGACTTTCAGATGTTTCGAGCCTCGTTTACTAAAAAGAATGATAGCAATGAAAAATACATAGTTTTAATAATTGTAAAAAAAAAAAATGATTTACAAGGAGCACCGTGGGTTAGGCCATGGAGGAAGGCCTCCATGGTTAGGCCTACATCTTTATGATACAAACCGACCAGCATTCGGTATATTAATGCGCGTCAATCCCTTGTATTAATGAACAAGTGTCTGTTGTACTCGTACCAAAGTCCAAGATCAACATTTGTAAAGAAGGTCGAGGTTATAATTAATGAGATCAAGACTTTAGTAGTTTGCCCCAAGCTTCAAATAGTTTATTTACGGTCAAGGTTATTCTATTATTGAATTCACTGCCTGAGTTCCGGCTTTATTTTTGACAAGGTGACAAATGAAATATTTGGTTTATATTTAGATGTGGTTCAGATTTAATCATATCGGTTTGTTAAGCATATACAAACGAGGCGGACAATATGGGTAAGATTGCAGTAATTAAGTAGTGCGCACAAACTTTGTGCGATTGTGAAACATGTCAAGAATCTAGTATGCCAACAAAATACGATGACCTTCATGGTAAATATTATTGGAATTCCTTGTTTGTTTAAACTTGTGAAAGAAAAATCGTTTGGCGCTCAAACAGCGTAATAAATGTTATCGTCTGCACGCACCGGAAAGAAAAGATTGAAGCCCGTATATAACCACAACGTCAATTCCAGCCAGTCTTCTCTTGTTTTGCCTAAAAGTTTGACTAGTAAAAGGAAATTACACATTCAATGGTTCCTTTATACCTGGTATACAATAGCAGTTAACCGCACACAGTTATCATTCAGAAACCGTAGACATTTAAAGAAACAAACAATGGTACAGTTGCTGCCAGTATGAGCCTGCGACAAGGGGAACTTGTGAGAATAGCTGTGTATTGATTTTTGTCCCGTTTGTGGTTTTACATGGTCAAAAGGCCCTCCGGAAACGACCACAATGTGCTTTGACAGTTAACCAGCCAAATGAACCAACACACTGTACGTACTGCAGCTCACTGAAACAGACACGGGGCCATTATTATTAGTTTGCACTAATATAATGTATCTCCCAGTATACGTTCAAAACAATTCACACACATCTTTTTAGAATGTTTACAAAAATAGAAGTAAATGACTTACCTTTGACAGTAGCTTGTACAGGTTCGGGGTACTCCCTCTGTACTGACTGGAAGAGCCTTGCCATGTTGGGATCATCGACCTTCTCGTCCATTTCTATTTTTTTTTTTTTTTAATTGGGGTTTAATTTGAAACTTTGTATCTAATGACAACAAAAGCCAGCATTCAGATTGTAAAATTTGTGTCAAATAATGGGACAGCGTGCTGCGGTATGGTGTTGGTGGTGAGGGTGCCTTAGACCTACTGACAGCCGGTAAAGGTTCGCAATTCTATTTATACCTTGTGAATGTGACTATAGTATAGGCGCTAGTCACACGTGGGTTTGCCCATATGCTTGGGATATGCCCCCATGTGCAACGCGTAGTGAAGGTGACAGTGTGATTCACGTTTCCATACAGACGAGACTCGCGCGTGTGTGTGCTTTAGTCCCGTGATCAATACAGACACGCCAATTGGTTGAACCAGAACACCGTATAGCTGTACTTGCTAGCAACTGACGTACTCCCTCACCACGGCTGTACTGTATAGACAGCGTCGTAGACAGCGACTCCTTTAATAAATTTTCTCTTTAAGGTAAAATAAGCTATTGTGTGTGCTTATCTAACCGTTTCTGCATTCAATGGATACGGAGGTCAGTAAATGTTATGAAACTTGCCACGAGCGCACTTTTTTGCCAATCAATATCGAAAATTGAAGGGTTTAAAGTGCGTGCAGGAATGCTTGTTCGATGCTTGTCAAACTCGCTACCGTTAATTTGTGAATGACTACCGTCAACGGCGTTGCCTTTTACTTGGGGGTGGAGCAAATTCCAAGAGTAGTTAAAGATAGTTAAAGAAAGTTAAACATGTAACTGTAGTTAGTTTTGTATCACATTCACATAGGCCCCCCTATTGTAAATTTTAAAAAGAAGAAAAAGAAACAGACAATAGATACAGATAAGGAAAAACGTTTTGATCAAAATCACGCGATGTTGCGTTGCTGGTAGCGACGTTTCGGCTGCTGGAATGCTAGCCTTCATCAGACAACTGCAGAACTGGATGCTGCGGTGTCCGTTATATAATTTTGATCCGCGTACGTGTTCACAGTACCGTGTTCACAATTTCAATATCCGAGAATGTGAACATTTTAAATACTCATATACTTAAAGGGATGGTACAGAACTGGTTTTTGCGACAAAACTGTTGCTGACAGTGAAAGCACATTATGTAATCCATCATATACCTTAACTGACAAACCTGTAGAAGTTTGAGGTCAATCAGCAATCTGGGTCACGAGAAAATAGTGAAAACCCGTGTACAGAGAAGTGTACACATTTCAACGAATGAATAAAACGCTTCGAAGCGATTTATTCCGATCGGAAAATAGTTTCATTTATTTCTCAACGAATACGGCATTTCAGACAAAAACATTTCATGGGATGTTTTCTCCTATCATCAGTTGCGTCACCAGACTTTTGAGTCTGGGGGGGGCACAAGGGGGGCACAAGCAATTGTTGGGGGGGGGGGGGGGGGCACTACAATAATACATATTATATTTTTTTTTCACCAACCCAAATCTCAAATGGGGGGGGGGGGCACGTGCCCCCCCTGGCCCCCCCTTGGCGACGCCACTGCCTATCATCACCATTATACTCTGTAAGTTTTATGTGAATCTGTGATCATGAAGTGTATTTTGTCTTACCAATTCTGTACCACCCCTTTAAATACTTAATTATCTAGTCGGTTTCCTTTGTGGTTATCTGATCATTTTAAATACTCAGTATATTGTTGGCAGGAGACTTGCAGAAATGAGATCAGTTTTTAATCGAACGGCGTACAGAAAGTTTGCTGTGTTTTTGCTATGGAAGATAATATCAAGTGAAGAAAATTACTTCGGAATTAAAAGTATAGAATCAGAAAATAAATAGAACTATTTCTCTCAACCGTAGGCTTACTCTGGTTCCCGGACCCTAAAAGCTCCCGACTATTGTCTGTCAAATATAGGGTCCGGTATCGGCTAAATTCACTGGAGGGTCACGTGACCAAAAAAGTAAATTTTTGACTTTTTACGGAAAAATCCGAAACATTACGAACTCGTTTTCGTCCAACTTCGGATAGTTACGTTGACTCTCGTCTATTTCCGACAGGTCACGCAAGGTCATGTACGTTAGGGAAAGACACGTCATGTTTATGTTTAATTCCATGCTACAGTTAGCCAAAATAGAGCATACTTATTGTCCACATACAACAGAGCACTCTTCCTATTATGCACTTTTGAGCAGTTTGTTGTATGTTTTTCCCACTCTTTGAACTATTATTCTGCCCAGATAAAATTGCATGTGCTTACAAAAGTGCAAAAATGAATGCTAAAATGGAATCTCGCTAAACTCTAAAACTAGCTTCCGCGCCTGCGCAGACATGAAAGCTGTGACATGTTATATTTTTAACCGTAGCCGATACCTGACCTAAGATTTTTAATAAGAGTCGTCAGGGAAACTTTGGGCAGGGAACCAGACTACCGTAGGCTTGGATTGTTTTTTATATTACAGTGCAACTTTGAGAACTTTGCCAATCATGTATTATGTGCAGATCAGTCATCACACTGCGCATGTCATCATCGTTATTGTCACGTGGCATGACATCAGGTGGGTGTTTCTCAGCATGTACATTTCACTTCGGCCTTTCATGTGGGTACTAGTGGCCCACCACCCCTGAATATCCGAATACACGGGTTTACACTTCGAAAAGTGCGCATGCTTGAAAGTGCATCGTTTTGAAGTTGCGATTGTATTGTAATTTCTCAATACACGGGTTACACTTTGAAATGTGCGCATGCGTGGAAGTGCCTCGTTTTGAAGTTGCGATCAAAAGCTAAGATGACCGCCGAAGTGTAAACCCGTGTGTTAGCTAAAGTTCCATTATAGGGACATTTTCTCCCTATATATTTCAAGGTTTAGGCCTATAAGTCAGGATTCCGTACCGGTAGTGGTTCTTTCCTCGCCGTTCACCTCTGGCGGACCGGGTTCGAGTCCGGCTCGGTCCACAAGTGGATTGGGTTTTCAGTCCCTACCTGATTCTAGGTTTTACCCAGAATGGAATATTTCTCTGGGGTTTTCTTATCATCATCTTTTCATAATAAAGGTTTCATCAGGCTTTCCAGCTACAGTGCCTATGGCGCTTTTGAGGAATCCATGGTTTCATTACCAGAAATAAATAATAATAATAATAGGTTCAGTTTCCTTTACCTCTCCTTTCTTTTTAAGCGCTAAGAAACATTGTATCAAGCGCCATATATGTCAATGTCATTTTATTGATTTATTAATTGATTTTCATTAATAAAACAAAAACGTAAAAAGCTCAAGCTTCGCCGTTGCACACCGTTGGAAAGCTCAACACTCCTGCTCTAAGTTTACAATAATATAAAGTTTACACGGATTTCCTGTTATTTCCTTTGCTAATTGTATCTGGTTGAATTCATATTTATTTAAATAAGGTTTTGTGACCTGGTTGACATGTTCAGGTCTTTCATTACATTTCTGATGAAGATTGACTAAACTGTTCACATATTCATCTTGGCTTGTCACGCGGTTTCTTTAGCCAAAGTGGTGATGTTTTGATTGCACTAGTTGGCCAAGAGGGGTGGGTCTGGAATAATAAACCATAACTTGTTAGGCTTCCGCGATGAGCGAGCCTGCTCCTCCATTTATGTTTTCAGTGACCGATTTCACGAAACAATAAGACCGATCTTAACTTGTATAAGATCAATTCCAATTGCTAAGCAAAGTGTGATGTCACAATACCCTTGAAATCGCCATGGTGATACTTACAACTCATCTTAAGATTGATCTTAATGCTTGGTGAAATCGACCATTGGATCCGTCATGTTATAAACTGGCTATGCGTTTTACAATGACGAGTCGACCATCTTCATGCAACGCAAACACTAAATCTAGACGTATTACCGCCATCTACTTTCTACTTATTCGAAACAACTTGGCAGGTTTGTGTAGCAAGTGGCGGGATAGATCCCATGCCGTTGCAAGTAATGAACTAGACTTGGGGCCAAGTCTTTCTTAGTCGAGAGCTGAACTCTCAGCGTAGCTATGAGTCTCGCGCGGTTTCGCGAGAGTTGCGTGAAAAAAAGAGACAATCACCGCGACTAATTATCACCGACCTATTATAAAGAGCCACCCCCCCCCCCCCCCCCCCCATGAGAAGATGAAGTATCATCCGATTGATAAAAGGGATGACCCTCCACATTCCTTGTCGGTTTGTGTCTCCGCACACGGATATCAAAGTCAGGGTGGACTTATAAAAGATCACGGTACAGTGAATATGCCTATAAAACAACAGCATGTATTCATAAATTAAGGCATATATCCTCCGTTATCCTATGTCAACTTATTGTAAAGCAACCGTGGCAACGTTTCGCGGTCTAGGAACAGTTCTGTCGTGTTGAATGTTCAACATTTGATTTAGGCCTATGGGTGCCTTCCGTCAGTGGGCCCCAATGCAGCCACGTATACCGTCCAGTAGTATAGGCAATGCTGTGAAAAAAAGTCAAACATGTATTAACCAAAATAAGACTTCGTATTTAAAAGAAAGAGGGGTTGTAAAATCTTATTTTAGTCGTAAAACCCAGGCAAAATGGTCGAGGGTATCTAGTTTATGTAAATTGTTTACATCGTTTAACTACCATCGTTTAGATCGATTTAGACGACTTGACTAAAATTGCAAAGAAAAGACTTGTTATACTTACGGTATATCGTATTTTGGCGGGAAGAAAAAGCTTCAAAAATGAATAGGTTGAGGTGGCTTGAAATATAATGAACCTGCATAAGGGTTCGGACACACAATGATGTCTGCATCTGTACAATGCGATCTTTTGCTCTATACAGTCACAAAATACCGCCACTCGACGAAGTTAACGATTGAGTTACGACGTACCACTTCCGTTTCCCTTTCAATACAAGAATCACAGCCGGCAAGCTGAATACAAAAGGCTGGGTTTGTGCAAGATAAACAGTGCGGTGATAAAATATATAGGTCAATGTCTGCACCATGACCGTGTAAATGTTAAAAAGTCGGCCGCAGTTTTATGCATCCGGCGCGGTAAAAGTCGTTGACCGTGAAGTAGGTTTGAATTTGTGCTCTGGTGATATGCGTGCGAAGGTCCGGCCGTGTATTTGTGGAGGGCGTCTGTCTTGTGCATATCTGTACACTTTATTGACTGAACTAAAGACTTGTGTGTTCTACACTCGGATTTCGTCATTGGAATCAGGTGTGACATACAATATGTTATAACGCCCTCAAGTATTATATGATCAATTCCAATTTGAGTCCGACTCAATTGATGAGAGGAAATTCAGGCCTCGTGTAGCGGACTCAACCATCAAACGGTGACTATAAAGGCTTCATCATTCCCTATAACTGTACTTTTATTTAAAATACAAATGTATAGGCCTAGTGTACAGTCAATTGCTGAAATCAGAATATCGTCAGAGATGGCCACAAATATGAATTAATATTCCTTTTGGGGGAAAATGGGCAACTGTAAGGAAATATTCGTCATGCATGTATAAAGAGTTTCTCAAACGGGAAACTGGGCATGTAAAACAGCTATTGGATTTGTGTTGTACTCTACATCTTGATATGTTGAAATTTTACGCTCAAACAATTATTTGACAGGCGGGCATAACTTGGCAAAACAAGAACATTTCCTGCCGAATATCATTTTCTACAAGTACAACACACCGACTCGAGAACAGACTTAGAATCACGTAGTCCGACCCGTCATCAACCAAATTAACAAAATGCGCTTGTGTGCCTTTAAAGGTAGTATCATACTTTGGGAAGAAACCAAAACAGAAATTTTCACAGATTTACGTATAACTTACAGGGTATGAAGATGGTGGTGGTAGAAACATACCGGCAAAATTTGTTAGCCTGAAATGGTTTATTTATCCAGAAATTAGTAAAACAACGGCCGAAAATCTTGTTGATCTTTTAAAATATCAAAAAATAAAAGAGAAAAGACTTAAGAAATACTGTGGCCGTTTTTCACGATTTTCTCAAAAAGTGGGCACCGTATGGAATTGAAATTTTCACAGATTACTGTGACTGTATCTTTCTTGATACTTTTGCCCAGGAATCTGTACTAGTTCTTTGACAAAAACCAAAGTATGATACTACCTTTAAGTTTCATAAATATGGACAACAGGTAAGTCTGGAGTTCAAGTATTTAGGCTTTCCTCAACTTCAAGCAGATATCCATCATTTGGGTTAACAGAAATCCCTGAACGGAATAAACCTGAATGAGATTCCAATAATAAAGTACAATACACACATAACGGGCAATCTTTACTGTGCTGATACTAATGCTGGTGCTACGCTTGATATTACACGATGAGCAATTGTCACTGTGCTAATACTACATGCATACTATGGACAATCTTTTCAGAATTGGCACTTCCTGAAATCTACTTGTGGACTACAATCAATAATTGAAGGAACAATTGAAGCGTTGCCATTGACGTAATTGCGCGTCTGAAATATACCGGTACCTAACGGAAACTCGATGGGTTTTTTTCCTCGGATGAAAACAAAGTTTGGTCTGCGTAAGAAAATCTTTGGCCATGTTGCTTTCAAGTTTCAGTGTAACGAATGATGAAGTGGAGGGCTACGACTGTTTGCTACCTTGGTGATTTCATTTTGTTCAGTAGAGGCAGTGAATGGGTACTTTGGGTAAAGATTTTCTGATACGAACGACGGAAATAGCAAAATAAAATGGAGGAAACTCCACAGATCCCATGCGAATTGTATCATTTTAATCAGTAAACACAAAACACAAAAGCGATAAAAACATATAAATATATGAAAAGTGTTTAAATATTGTTCATGTAAACATCATAATGTATATACATGTACATGTAGACTGTCTATCTATACAAGCCAATCATGCACGGTGTGCAGGTAGATTATGATAATTTTAAACTATTCTCAACCATTCGCAACGGTGGTAATAAAAATGTACATTGAATTTAATGGGGAGGGATTATTCATACATAAAATTGTACAGAAAGATGGTGGGTTGTTTGTGTTTATGTAAAAGGAAATGTACTATACAGTATAGATACTAGAAGGTATTAAAGTACTCAATCGTTATGGTCAGTCCATTTCTACCTGAACATCTCTCCGGGTATGTTTGTGATAATTGAGTATTATACAAGGCGATACTAATAATGGATATGGGAATTAGGGATCTAGAATAGAGGATGTGTTGTGCTATTGGGCTGGAGCTATTCACTGTAAATGTAAAAATAAAATCTTCTTTTCCCCCTTTTTTAAATGGAAATTTTGTTTGGTTTCCAGTTGTACTGGTTTAGTAACTACAAAAATACATTATTCTGTAAAATCTGTAAAACACACGATCTTGTTTTTTTTTCTTAATTTGTTGTATTTTTAATAGGGCATTTGTTGTTTTGCGACGTTTGTTGTACTTAAACGCGATGATCTCATATACATGTAGATTCCTTACTATATAATTGACTGTCCTCAAATAAATGTTATTTTTGCACTTCGTAGTACAAGCCTGTGACACGTGGGGAGTTTGTGTACAAGTCACACATTAGGCTTTAGTCATGCTTTTTAACATGCCGTGAAAAAAAGTCATCATTTGCAATATTTTTTGTTCAGGTGTTTTCGTTGTTAAATGATTATCTTACCTGTGATTTGATTGTTTTCCCATTCATGCCACTAAATTGGGGAACATCTCAACAAGCATCTTTCGTTATGATCAGTTGATCTCGATCAGTTTATCGGACAATCCTTCACATTGCAGATAGTCACCGTGACGGATACTTACATGCATAACATTAATATCTCACGCTTCTATAACGATGCAAATTATGCTTGTTGAAAAGTAACATTCTCGGTATTATGTTGACCAGGTACCTCAGTGTCAAAAAATGTTTGCAGAGTACACATATGCTACATTTCAGCAACATAAATACATCTGCATTCTTTCGTCAACATCTCAGTATCATTTGGGTAACACGTTCATACCGGTATCATTTGGGTAACAAGTTCATACCGAACTTTGATAAACAAAGCTCATGCTGATGCTGACGCTGATGCTGATGCTGATGCTGATGCTGATGCTGATGCTGATGCTGATGCCGATGCCGATGCCGATGCCGATGCTGATGCTGATGCTGATGCTGATGCTGATGCTGATGCTGATGCCGATGCCGATGCTGATGCCGATGCTGATGCTGATGCCTATGCCGATGCTGATGCTGATGCTGATGCTGATGCTGATGCTGATGCTGATGCTGATGCTGATGCTGATGCTGATGCTGATGCTGATGCTGATGCTGATGCTGATGCTGATGCTGATGCTGATGCTGATGCTGATGCTGATGCTGATGCTGATGCTGATGCTGATGCTGATGCTGATGCTGATGCTGATGCTGATGCTGATGCTGATGCTGATGCTGATGCTGATGCTGATGCTGATGCTGATGCTGATGCTGATGCTGATGCTGATGCTGATGCTGCTGATACCGGTACATGGTGGTGATGCTGATCATGGTGCTGATGATATGCTACTAATGATGGGGATAGGTATAGTGAAGTGGGTGCGATGGGGTTGAGCGGAGGGGTAGGGATGATGGAGAGGGGATATGTAATGGACAATGGGGAGGAGAGGAGGGGTGGGATAATAAGGTGGGATGTGTGATTGGGTCGGGCGGAGGGTTAGGGATGATGACATGGGGTGGGGATGGTGAGGTTGGGGCATGTGATGGGGTCTTGTGTTGGGTTAAGTTCGATTTGCATCTTGTTCAATTTGCCTAATAATGTTGTATAATGTAGATATACATGGGCACTTCACTGCTCGGATACTGTTGATTCCGCAGATTTGTATACGATGTCTCCTTATGGTTCATGTGATATTTTGAATGTATCAAAAGCATTTTAATAATCCATATTTCCTTTTTTCCCGTAAAGGGGTTTTACAAATACACACAGCTTTCGGTTTGAAAGTGAAGAGATCATTGTAGCTTATAATAAGCCATGGTTAATATTTCGATATGCATAACGGGATTTCGTTTGGATGAAATTGCGAGCCAACGGATGTGTATATTGACTTTTGGCCACACACAACAAACATATGCACAAGTATTCATTACATATCAGTTTATGTTTAGCAAGGAGGCACCACATCATATGACCCACGAACAATCAATTTAGAAGGTTAAGAAAACAGCACAGATTGAGAGGAGTTACATAGTTGAAAATGGGCTGGTCTGGTATGCTCAGTTAGCCCACCTGGATGTAAGTGGGGAAACATTTTGTCAAGGAACGTCAGTGGGGTTTGATGCTGAATATGTGAAGTGTGGATAGACATGATGGATTCACGTAGTGCAGACAGTAAGTGTACTTTGAAGAGGGCACTGAGGTGAGCGGATGAGGCCAGTCAAGCTTTTCCACTAACCAGCCAACCACAAAAAAACACACATCTTATATAACTTCGCACTATAAGAACTAACAGAACAAAGTCAATATCACTGAATAGACATTTCTCTTTTCAGAAATTATGGACAAATTACCAAGCTCTAAAATCGGAAGTAAATTCTGTAGTTTGAGTGACCATGACACGTACATAGATGCACAACGTGGTCATTAAGGGGATTCGAACCCACAACCTCGTTTACAGCAGTGCAGGTGTTTTCACCTCTAGCCTAACACTTGCCGTGATGAACTACCGAATTCGAAACCTAGAGTGCATGGGGCAGCGAAGTACACTCGAGTCTCTCATGTCCCAATATTAGGTAGAGCAATAAGGCTAGAGTCAGGGTTGAGACTTTCCAACTATGAGCCCGTTACGAAATGAGGCTTGAGGCTAGGCTTGGGATTTGCGTCTCATTTGTGTCCTAAATGAAATGAAGGGCATGATATAGGGCCTACATGACGAAGCATATATAGGGGTGTCGGATTATAGCCGTGTCGGAACATATTGAGTGTCGTAACATAGTGTCGGAACATAGGAGTGTCGGAACAGGAGTGTTGGAAAATAGGAGTGTCGGAAGTTCGGAACATATACATGTGTCGGAACATAGGAGTGTGGGAACATACATGTGTTGGAAAATAGGGTTGTAACTTGAAATGTTTTGGCCTTTGCGTGCAGATTGACTTCAAAACGGATTTGTTTTTGTAGTTTAAAAGAAAAAATATGATGCTGACATTAATATAAACAGTTTATTATAACCGTAAAGGTGAACACGTTGATTACATGAAAAGTAATATGAATAGTATCATACTAGACAAATAATCGCCTTGTATAATGGCGTTTTGATTTAAGAGTGAATTTTGGTCACCATTCTTAGTCATCTATAGGAACATATTAAAAGGGAAATAAATAATTAAACTTTTTAGATGTACACATGTAAGACAAGGACGCCTGCACGAAAAGTCATTTTGTTCGAGTAAGTGTAATTAAATTCAATTCCACGGTTGGGTAAGCCTCTGAAATGAGTTTTTCGACCAATAACAACCACTCACCACACGGTCTAGCCTTATATTAGGAATATCATGTGTTTGTTAGCATTCCCGCCATTTTATTACATTGCTCGGTGCCAGCAACAATAACGTAATTTACCCAAATAAAAGTGTGGTGTATAGATGAGTGATGTGACAACTATTATTATTTGAACGTATAATAGGCTAATCCAAGCCAGTTGGACTTAGGTTGGGGAAGCAATGGTCACGTGGTAACTTCCACCGCAGGCTGTGTCCTTGGTTCAAACCCCGCTCGGTCATTCATTATCAGTAGGTAGAGTTCGTTACACATCTATCTCTTGGTTTTATTGCAAACATCACCATGTGAATATTACAAAATAAAAATTCACCAGTTTTAAGAAGATTACTCTTTTTTCTTGTATATTGCAATTGAATGTAAATAATGACGACTGCACATTGGAACAGGGAATACGGTCATGAGGGATTAAGGCAATTTGTTGCCCATTATTATAGTTTCAAACTGAAGTTATTTTAACTGTCAAATGTCCCCGAAATGTCTGATTTCTGAAGTTGAAAGCTTTCCCTTTCATTTTCGTCAGCCTCTGTTGCACGTAAAGACGCTGTTATCTGTGAACACAATTATCCAAACGGCAGAGTTCCCATTGATGAAATACAAATGAAAGTACGTCTGACTTCACATCAGTTAAATTTGTTTTGCACAGAAGAACCTTGACAGTCCCACCGGAAGCAATTTTACCTAATTGTTTTTCTTGTTCAAGGTATTACATTGATGTGAACACAATAGTTGGAATGTGTACGTCAAAGTAAGGCTTCAATCCCAACTGACAATCAATCAACCGTCTACAAGGTTCTCTTTCCGGGTCAGTTTGTGCGACCCAAGGTGTGCTTTCATAACTTCAGTTCAAGTGCATACACCTATTACCTGCTTTTTCTTTCTTCTGAGGGTGGGCGGTGAAATGTTTGTTTGTTGGTTGGCTCGTTTAGCCTCGTTGGTTGTTTGTTTAGCTTGCTTGAGTCCGTGCTTGCTTTGTTGCCTACTCTCCATTCGCTCCCGTGTGAGGGTCTGTTGGTTTGTTGGTTTGTTGGGGGTGTTTGTTAGTTTGTTTGTTTGTTTGTTTGTTTCGTATAGTTTTCGTCTGTCTGTCATGCAGTCGAGCTGTCGGGAGGGATGTACTGTCTATCTTTCTGTTTGTTTGTTTAATTCGTTGAATGGTTATTGTTTCGTCATTGTGAGTATTTGCAGTCGCCCTCCTCTAAGTATATAAACACCTGGGAAAAACAGCGGGCGTCCAGCTACATCGTTGTATTGGTCCAATCAACGTCATGTCTAGAGTTTTTGCACGCACTATGCACGCATTTAAATATGGCGAGTTGTGGACGATAATGGGCGTGTTTTGGAAGTCAGGAGTATGTTTATGTAGATGACGCCAAACCGATAACTTGTTCGTCACGTCCATGTTTTCCTACGAAAACGAAATCACGAGGACGTCTGGTACAGTGTAAGTAGGTATAATGACGATGCATGTTTTGATTCGCTAAACAAGCGCAAGTCGGTCACGCTGTTTCCCAGGTACTAGGCCTAGTCCTCAATAATGAGCAATACAAATTAGGCCATCGCTGATATATGATACGTGTGCAACATTCGTCATCACATACCATGAATCGGACGGCATAATACCACGTCTTCTTATAATTATTTCATCCACGAAACGGAGTCAAGTTCAACCAATGCAAATGTCAGTTCAAACCTAGTTGTACGAAACAATCGACAAATAACAAACAGATTATATGAACCAAACAAATGGTTCTTGATTATAAATCACGTCCAGCATTGCCCGTTATGGCAGTGAGTGTCCATGACATAATGGTGATATAAAAAGACAACATCGTTTCATGTAGACAGACTGGGTCAATATAATGGGATTTATTATAATAGCAGTTTGCTGTCATAGCGTCACGTTGATTTTGTCATGTCAAGCTTCGATTTCATAGAGATATTGAACACAAAATAACACTATACTTGAAAATTAAAAGACGATCAAAAACTTGAAAGCTATTGCATAGATTCTTAGAAACAACCAGAAGAATGGGTGGAGTTCCACCCTTTTTCATTTTCGTCACATGACCGCAGTATCTTCGAAAACAGCAAGTTAGTTTGGTCTGGTTAACTGTACGCGTCAGACAAAACCTCCACCTACATCACTACAAACGAAAAGCATACAGGGAGAGCAAAAGAAATTGCCTAGGATTGATGATGTTATTCAATACAAACAAATGACACTTCAAGTTCAAATTGATCATTCCTTAGATGAGTTATGTCTATTTTAATAACGGTACTTGCAAGCGGTCCATGGAATACTTGATAAAACAAGTATAATCATCCAATAGCCACGAGGGAAACTGACTGAATTATAAGTCATTGAAAGGTGAATAAAGAAAAATTGACTGGAACGGGATTCGAATCGGCGACGTCCTGAATACCGTGTATGTGCTCTACCAACTGAGCTATCCAGACCTACGTTGGTGGTGTCCCCAATAGTCAATGGGAGACTTTGGAGAACCGGTCTTCAAGTCAACAGCGCACGCGCACGCACAACAGCGCATGCTCACTATTGCGTGCGCGTGCGCTGTTGACTTGAAGACCGGTTCTCCAAAGTCTCCCATTATCTTTGTTCGTTTAGCAGTCAAAAGACATGAAACCACGTGGCACTTACTGCTATATCCCAAGTATTTCGTTCGAATCCTGCTCCAGTCAATTTTTCTTTGTTCACCTTTCAAAAACAAATATAAAGTAATCTTTAATATTATTGTTTATATTCATCCAAGCATTAACATTACATGGACAGCCTTCATAATGAGTATTTTTATCAAAATACACATAACTCCTTCTAGGAATGAGCAAAGGTTTTACTTTTTCTAATGAGGAGAGAGTGCTTGTTAAATATAATGCTTTACTGAACTTTTGAGTGTCATTTGTTTGTTTGTTTGTTTGTTTGTTGGGGTGTTGGGGTGTTTGTTTGTTTTGGAAAACATCACCAATCCTGATCAACTTCATTTTGACTCACCCTGTATATGCATTGAAATGTGTATATGAGATTTAGATGGGAATTATATGCATAGAATGATAATAAAGTAAATTATTGGCAAAAGGAATGACATTTTAGTGACCGCGCTCCGCACTAATGACGTCACAAAATCCCCGGATGTCAGACAAACATTGTCTCATACACGTAGTGTACATGTAATATGCACGCGCACACCCACACACGTTTGCATGGTTGCAATGTTTGTCTGAGATCGGGTGCTATTTTTAGCGCAAGTGCGGAGCGCTTTAGGACTATAAAATTATATTGTTTCCCTGTCCTGTTTACATTTAGGCCTACACCGATAACAGGGCTGTGGATTTAGATTCAAACGTACACCATTTAGTCAGAAATAATTTAATAGAGGGCATGTATAGTGGTGACTTTAGTGAAAGGAAACAGTGTTATTTTGATACCATCATAATGACAAATAGAAAGGCTGAGTCTAGAAGGGATTTACATATAAAAGATGCGCATTACGTCCAGTGTTCCTTGTTATTTCATCAACGACATTGAACGCGGTAAAGATATTAAGCACTGTTTAACTAAACCTCCAAACAAGGACAAAGGTGCCGTAATACAACCAGATATATTACTAACGTATAACCTCCCCTCAAGCACTAACCTTACTCAGTACAAAGACAAGGATATTGTGCAAAGAAACAACATTTGAATAAAAGAAAACAACGCTGGGAAAATCGATTTCCATAAAACAAAATCTCCTGCAATAAGGTTCTGTGGATGTTGAAAACAAAAACCATGAAGACGGGAACAGTGTAATAGGTTTGTGTTGCGGACCAATACAACTGCTGATACTTGGATGAATGCCAACATTATTAGAGATTGGAATGGCTGTATAGACTATACCTCCTTGGCAAACATATATACAATCAGATCCCCAAAACAAGACTCTTTTCAACAAATCTGTCAATTTGAAAATCCTGCAAAACTCATGAAGAGTGCAGTCACAGTCCCTGCGGTGCATGTGTGTTCAGCCAACTTTAATTCGTTCCCTCCTGCATAAAAAAGCGTGACGATTGCTTTTCCATTCGCCAATTTCATAGTAAGTTTTGCTAACCGAAGTTCTCCTTGACTTTCCTCAGGATACTTTATGCACTGATTATCATCGTTCCGTCCCGGGAGGTTCTATGACCATTTTGGGAATAAAAGGGTTGTGGCAATGAACCCATGTGATTTGTTTGACAAGTGTCTGCGGAGATTTCTTTGCTGGCAACCTTGACATTCTGAATTTTTCATTGGCTTTGTTGAGCGGAAAAACAGATTTTTGTCGGAAGATGACAGCTGGTTTGGTTGTGACCACCCAGACATTGTCATGCGCTAGGGTCTATGATACGGTTTCCCCGTATAAAATTGGTTTATGGTCCTAACCAGTAGAGTAATCCCCATGTAATTCTCCCCTTTGTACTGTACCTCTGTCACCCTCCACAATACTCCACAGTCCAGTACAAAGCCTGAATCATTCCTAAATACAGTTCTGTACATATCTCAATTAAACATCGTTGATTATGCAACCTCATTGTTTCATGGAATGGATCGGATGTTGTGCTTGAAAACATCTTCCAAAGAAGGTTGGATATTAAACCACGCAAAGGTATGCAAGGTAAATCCGCTGGCTCTATGCCAAGTTCCCTAAATTACTAAGCCTGGGTGTTCCAGACAGAAAAAAAAAGCAAGATTGGAGAAATGTTGTATTTGTTGAGACATTTTCCAGCAAATCTTGAAGAGAGACGGATAGAGCGTTGTGTCAACGTGATAGTGTACGCGTCTGCATCCTGCCAGAGGAAGATTTTTCAGACGAACCTTAGATTCAGTTCATCTTTCTAAATATCCGTCTGAGAATTGTTGTAAAACAAACGACCCATGTCAAACTTAAAGAGGATGTTCTTTACCTCAAAGAAAATAACAGGCTCCCATATCTTACGTCACGAAATCACACAGATTTATCTGCTGCCCCCATTGAAGAAATTCAGAGAATCTGAAGGTTTGGGAGCTTGCGGGCTGAGAGAAAAAATCACCAAAAAAACCTCTCTTTCTGTGTTCAGTAAGAGATAAATATGTTTTCTCATGTCAAGTCATTTAATGAATATTGATCTAACAAATAAAGCAAGGTTTGTTGAGTAAAGAACATCCTCTTTAATCTGAACTGAACTACAGTGGCGACCAGTCCTTCCTAACTGAGGGGTAGGATACGACGCGCTACTTTCAAGATAAATTGAAAATTGGGGCGCAAATTGGCAATCGTAATACGGTATCTTAAGAAGCCCTCCCACGTTCATTCTATGGATAATTTGAAATAAGGAAACATGTGTAGATTAATGTGTGTGTTACCTTCGGCTTTTTGTTTTGTTCTCAAAAGTAAGACTTGAAGCTATGCATGGTGGATGTACTAAAATGTAGGTAAGTTTGCGGTGACACCATGTAATCTCTTCTGTGAGAGTGTGTGGTTCTGAGAAGAACCGTAGGTATTATCTCGACGTTCCGAACAGTGTGCTCTGTTCGTCCTCAGGAGAATGACCGTTTTGTTCTCGTTTTCAGTTTTCTGTGTCATACATCTTGTGATGTTGTATGGGGGACACACATAATTGCCCTAACTCAACCACCAGCAACCAAGAACAAGTCATATTTCTATTTTCCCAAATATGTATAGCGACTTTGGAAAAAAAAACTGTTCTTTGCGTCGGGCGCATACAAGTACATTCTACACGTACGTGCACACACCCAACCTAGACTTGAGCCAAGACGTTTATCTTAGTAAATGGACCTTATCGAAGATGACCTGTTTTCGGCACTACGCATGCGCGCGCAAAGAACAATTGGTCATTTGGTTGCTAACAAGTTTTATCACATGCGTTGACACCCGAATATTCGTATAGCTGTCGACCTACGAAGTTTTAAGCTGTTGGGGTTTTTTTTCTATAAGAAATCCTTACTTTAAGTTGTTTATACACGATGTTGCTGCACAACGGCCCATGGAATGTCACTGTCGAGTCACTTGTTCCAGCGATGTGAAGTTGAGTACTTACTTATTCATAGTTGAATTTTATGTCCGTACATAGTAGGCACTCAGCGCAGCCCAGCCCAAGCAACAATTTACCCCAGAGTGGTTTCCGCACAAACCGTTTTTGGCCATTTTCGATAAGGTCCAATGTTTGAACGCCCACCGTGGCCGCAGTGCGCCCTCTAACGGCATAACTATTCCACGCTCAAACTAACGTCTTGAACATTCATGCATTATACATTTTATATTAATAATTTTAATGTAATCATCATAATTGCGAACACCGTGACGGCTCCACTCAACCCACAATGTAGTTTTTCTTGTGCTGGAAACAATCACTTGTAAAAAAAAAAACAAATTGTCTTTGGACAGTAAAATTACCTTTACTGCTTGCTTTTCGTTTCAATAATCTAGCTGGCATTGCGATTATATTATAGTACAGCCTCTGCATTCTATTTGTGATTCTTGTCATGATACTTTGACTTTAAAAACCTTTGTCATTAATCAAATAAGAAGTATTTAACAAGTTTCTAGAAACCCAAGCTAAAGATGCCATTCAGATTCCAACAAAGACATATAGGTCAACGTCATTGTCACTGTACAAGGATCCATATTAACATGATCTGTATACGCCAGGCACAATATTAACAAATGCCGTCTATTTCGTTGTTAAGTTGTCCGAAAGCCTACAGTTGTTTTCCACTTGAAAATCATCCTCGTCGGCCTTCAGACTGACACTAGCAGTCATCGATCGATCAATGGTTTGTTGTTGGCTTTTATAGAAATGGCTGGGCAAAAACAACGAAAATGGCACTACTCATGTATACAGTATATAATAATGCCCTAGACGTTCGTTTGAGTGAGGAAAAATCATACCGTTAGAGGGCGCGCAACGGGCCTACCAACTCGAGTCCCTAATAATTATTTCTCTCTCTAGAAAAAGGACTGTAACTTTCGACAACTAACGGCTTGGCTCAAGACTAACTCAACCTTGACTGTCGAAGTATTTTTCATAACGTGCTATAGAAGCGCGCCCTCTTCGGATTGTATTCGTCTAACGAGTCAAGAATCATGATCAGCCCTGCAGAACAACGAAACAGTGAATTGTAACAACATTCGGATCCCTGTGCAATTTTACAGTTGCTTGATAATTAATTCATTTATTGTTAATTGCTAATGAAGGTTTTTCTCATCTTTTATCCACATCTTACTTAACACTCATTATTCGCCTACGCAGAACCAAATCACATATGCACACTAGAATTGCTGTATAATACAGACGGAAAAATCCACAAGTAAATTTATAGAGTGAAAACGAGCAAATCTCAAAACATAATTATGTATACGTGCGATTGAATGAATGCATGGAAGTAAGAGCATTTGCTTGCCTGTATCCAGAAGGTACGTATATGAAACACGGAGTCAAAACACACATCAACTAAAACCAAAATCGTCACAACGGGGATCGGAGGAAATAATGTATAAAGGTACGACCTCTGGAAATTCATTCTTACCATATACAAGAGACCCATACACATTGGCTTTAATAATGACATGTCATTGCTCGAAAGACATGTTTTAAACAGACAGAAAATGAGCAACTTGTAATTTGTGATAAAATGTTATTTTCCTTTACTTGCTCAATGATGTATGTACATGTAAATAATATTTAATGCATAACGTCTACATTATACTTCAATAAAAACTCACAATATATGGATAGATAGATAGATAATGGTTTATTGGCTGAATACCTCGCCGCCAGCGGTGGAATTGTGTAAACAGTTACAATACTTTCATTTGTATCTAAAATTGTATTTTAAAAAGGTTATAAAACATAAAGCAATGGTAGACTCACATCGAACACTATCTTATTTAAAAAAGGGAACGGCTATTATAAAATATATAAACATAAGAGGTATTGCACCATTTTCATAAAAAAAAAACCAGGACGACTAATTGAGTTCCAGTCTTCAACAATACCAATAATTGCAACTTAATGTACAGAAATAAATCACCATGGAGACGTATCGTTGGCAAATAATCATCTTTTCTGTGCGGTACAAAGCCAAGGAGATAATATTGATTCTTTTGTTCGCTTTACTGCGTGTACCTTGGCGGCTTCTCATCATTTCCAGTTCCCCGGCATGATGGTGAAATAATAAAAGTAATATACACGCGATATACTTGGCCTTGCCCAACTAAAATCCTAAGGTCTTTTATATATGTACATGTGGGGCTATATAGATATGCTACATGTAGCGGCATGAAGTGTATCAATACATGTATGTCTGATTCCAGGCTGCCCCATGCCCCCTGCCCCCTGCCCTTCTGCGCACTTGCCCAGCTGCCCAGCTGCCCACATTCCCTCCTGTTTGGTCTTGCCCAACTAAAATCCTAAGGTCTACGCGCGGGGCTTCATTTACTAGTTATGTGTGCATGAATTGTTATGTTTGATTCCACCTTGAAGATTGGGGAAAAGAATTTGGAAGGTTCTGGTTCAGCATCCACATCTGCCTGCTCACCCCTCCCCCCCCCCACCCCCACCCCCACCCAAAAGACAACCACCACCACCACCACCACAACTCGCTTTCCAATTGCACAGACCTGGGGGTATGATCCTGTAGCTGGGTCGTACTTCCATATACGTTTCTGCACAAAATCATTTTTTTACATTATGACAAATGAAAACCTGGGGGTGTACCCCCCCCCCCAACCCCGTGATCTACGCCCATGTCGCTTGCCCTGTGTGCGTGCCTGGCCGCCCGCGCCGTATGGTCTTATCATTCATCATTCGCCTGCACCAGCCTGAAGCACTCCTGACAACATGAGAGGGCGCCCTTATTGTTGAATGTTATGACGACGGATGCTGATGTCCCACAATGTACAATACCTTAAACCCAGAATTCGTGTTGGTTTCCTTTATTTATAATAATAAAACACTTATAAGGCGCACTTGATCTGAAGAAAAAAAAACATTCAAAGGCGCCGGGATAAGTTGGAAAAAGAAAAACTCAATTGTGTGTTCACGATGAAAAAGCCATTGAGAAAAAGAATGTTTTAAGATGCTGTTGAAAATGATTGATGTCATGTTCTTGTCTTAGATGGTCAGGGAGCATGTTCCATAAGCGAGGTGCAATGCTAGAAAAGGCTCTGTCTCCATAACTGGCCAGCCGAGTCCGAGGAACAATGAGGGTATTACTTGTTGACTTCAGACCCGACCTGACAGAGCGGGGTTGCAGCATGTTCTGAGGGCCAGCGAAGAGGGCCAGCGCCGTGGAGTGTCTTGAATGTTAGGAGGAGAATCTTAAACTCAATTCTGTATTTGATCGGTAACCAATGTAGCTTGTTGAGGATAGGAGTTATGTGATTTGATCTTTTGGAGCTTGTAAGAAGACGTGCGGCAGCGTTTTGTACGAATTGCAAACGATGAATGGTAGTGTGTGGAAGACCGTTGAGCAGGCTATTGCAAATATTTATAGGAAATACGAACAACGATTACGAATATTAAACAAACAACTTTTATTCACAAAGCAGGAGCAGAATCAAAACAAAATAATTTAGCCTCATGGAAAAAAGTATAAATATGCACAAGAAGAATTACCGTATTATAAATACAGACGGAAAAATCGACACGTACGTTATGAACTTTAAAGAGGATGTCCAACACTCAACAAACCTCGCTTTATTTGTTATAGAACTATAATCATTAAATTACTTGACATGAGAAAAGAAATATTTATCTCACATTGAACACAGATTTTTTTGATGATTTTCCTCTTAACATGCTCAACCCGCAAGCTACCCCAAAATTGAAACTGTCTGAATTGCGTCAATGGGGGCAGCAGACAAATCTGTGTGATTTCGTGAGGATGCACCACACTAAATAGCTCAAAAATCATCAATGCGCTGAGCTGATTATCATAATGTGTGTACCCTCAAATGTTTTTTTAAATATGCAATTTGGGGGGGGGGGTCGTGCATTTAATATATTGTGTAGTTTTGTCTGGTTATGACAACCTGGGAGTTCAGTGCTTCAGCCTGTTGTGGAGACTTGAGATATTTTGGTTTAAAATCCGGTCCTACATTGTCTTGAACGTTTTGCTTCATGAAAACTCGTAGCAAGTCGGTTACGGAATAAGGACATTTTGGGGTTGTTTTTTTCTTGGGGCAATTAGCAAAAAATCCAATCGGTTACCCATCCAAAAATTGAAACGAATTGGGTAGATGAGAGTTCACACTATCATTTACACTATTGCACCAACAACTGAGAAACTTCTGGATGGGTTTTTATGAACTGTGAAGTTGAGGGAATTTACACTAAGGTCAATTGGAGGTTATTTAGTGTGGTGCACCCTATAGGTCACAAGATGGCGGCGCATCGGTAGCCATTTTGTGATAGCGCCACCACTCTGTTGTGAGAGGCGAGAACGAAAAGAAGCTGTATAAGACCAAGTTTCTCATCAGATTTTGTTAATTATTTCCTGAAAACATCATTCCTAATACGCATAAAACCTTGTATTACGCAACTTACATTGTCTTTTCTACACCCTACGAGTTTTGTTTAGACGAAGGTGGCCCAACTTTTAACCCCATTAGACCCAAAATTGTAACCCTAGCCGGCCGAAATTCCAACCCAATCCCCTAAATTGTAACCCTAGTTCCCGAAATTCAATCCTATCACCAGTTTTAAACCCTAAATCGCTCTGATTCCAACTCTAACCCCAGCCAGGTCCCCAAACCTAGACCCAACCCCAGCAAGCCCCTCTCACATGCTGACAACCCTAGTCGCCTCTTTCTCACTTTTCAGAGGGGAATGATATTCTCAAAGACAGTGAAATTTGGTGAAATGTAATATGCATTGATTAATCCCATAAAGGTTCATCATTATGTCTCAATATGGATACTGGGCATGGCAGAAATATTCCACGGAATAGCCGAAACGCCCCCCCCCCCAACCAAACAGGCCAACCTTGACCTTACAACACTTTTCCATGTGAAATGACACCCTCGCCTTGATTAATTAAATTATCTGTAATGGCCTGAGCATCATTGCATCCTAAAATAGCCATAAGATAACTTTGTGAGGAAATAATATGTGGATTCAGAGCCCGACTTTCCATGGGGTGTACACAATATTATAAGGGAGAATGTGCACGTTTGTATGGCCACCACGGGTCAACGACCTAACACATTAAGTCGTGCCGTAGAAAAACGCAATAATATTTTTCAATTTTGTTTTCACATATGAGCTCAGTGTCATAAACTCTACATTTTGGGCCTAATTGGACAACCGATTTTGAAAGTTGACCTCCCTTATAGGATGCACCACTCTAAATAGCTCAAAAATTAATGCGCTGAGCTGATTATCATAATGTGTGTACCCTCAAATGTTTTTTAAATATGCAATTTGGGGGGGTCGTGCAATTAATATATTGTGTAATTCTGACTGGTTATGACAACCTGGGGGTTCAGTGCTTCAGCCTGTTGTGGAGACTTGAGATATTTTGATTTAAAATCCGGTCCTACATTGTCTTGAACGTGGAGGGTTGCTTCATGAAAACTCGTAGCAAGTCGGTTACGGAATAAGGACATTTCGGGGGTGTTTTTTTTCTTGGGGCAATTAGCAAAAAATCCAATCAGTTACCCATCAAAAAATTGAAACGAATTGGGTAGATGAGAGTTCACACTATCATTTACACTATTGCACCAACAACTGAGAAACTTCTGGATGGGTTTTTTTGAACTGTGAAGTTGAGGGATTTTACACTAAGGTCAATGGGAGTTTATTTAGGGTGCATTCGTTTAGCTCCCCCGTGTCGACACCAGTCAACCTCGTCCCCATTCTCTCGCTTGTTTTGTGCAGTAAATCACGACCATTTCCAGAAAGGGCTGACCCGGGGGAGCTAACCGAATGCACCCTTAGTGTGGTGCACCCGTGACGTCACATTACGGAGTCTTTTCATTAAATGTCTGCTGCCCCCATTGACGAAATTCAGACAGTTTAAATTTTGGTGTAGCTTGCGGGTTGAGTATGTTGAGAGAAAAATCATCAAAAAGACTCTCTATCTGTGTTCAGTGTGAGATAAATATGTCTTTTCTCATGTCAAGTAATTAAATGATTATAGTTCTAACAAATAAAGCGAGATTTGGTGAGTGTTGAACATCCATAAAAAGCACAAACCTCAAAACCCATGTTTACGACCGATTGAGCCCAGGGTGTTAAATCAATGCATTGAAGTAAGTGCAATAGCCGCTGCCTTTACGTATAAGGAACACTGACACAAACATTAATACAGATCAACTAAAACAAAATCGTCACAACGTGGATCGGAGGAAATAATGTATCAAGGTACGACCTCTGGAACTTCATTCTTATTATATAAAAGAGACCCATACACATTGGCTATAATAATTACATGTCATTGCTCGAAAGACATGTTTTAAACAGACAGAAAATTAGCAACTTGTAATTTGTGATAAAATGTTATTTTTCTTTACTTGCACAATGATGTCGGTAAAAAAGTTGTTATGTCAGCATGATACATCAATAATAACTCACAATATATTAGACCATCTAAAACAAAATGGCCATGACGACTAATTGAGTCTAAGTCTTCAACTATATATAACAATAATTTGAAGTCTTTTTACAGAAATAAATCACCATGCATCGTTGGCAAAATAATAATCATCTTATCTGTGCAATAAAAAGCCAATTGCGGGGTTCGCTTTATTGCATTTACCTAATAATAATTGCAATAAATAAATCACAATGGAGACACATCGTTGGCAAATAATCATCTTTTCTCTGATGGGCGGTAAAAAAGGGCATACTAATTCTTTTGTTCTCTTCACGTCATGTACCTCACAATATATTAGACCATTTTCATAACAAAAAAATCCAGGACGACTAATTGATTTCCAGTCTTTAACAGTTACAATAATTGCAACTTAATGTACAGAAATAAATCACCCTGGAGACGTATCGTTGGCAAAATAATAATCATCTTTTCTGGACGGTATAAATCCAATTAGATGTATTGATTCTTTTGTTTGCTTTACTGCGTGTACCATGGCGGGTTTTCATCATTTCCAGCTCCCCTGTATGATGGTATATAATAAAAGTAATATTCACGGGAAATGCTTGGCCTTGTCCAAATAAATCCTAAGGTCTTTATTAAAAATACATGTAGGGCTGTATTTATAATTTATACTAGTTCTGTTTGCAGGGAGGGTGCCAATATGTCTGATTCCGCCCTGAAGTTACTGAAAAGGATTTGGAAAGTTTAAGTTATAACAATAAAGTTGTCCGCCTCCTTCGAGAAATGAAACCCTTACATAAACGTACAGCCACCGAAGACGTGGCATTTCATGATGTCCGCCTGCTCCGCCTCCCCACCTCCCTACGGACCGTCGGGCGGTATGTCTGTTTGTCTGTCTCCTATAACAATATATGTCAGTATGGAGCGGGATTCGAACCAGTGACCTCCTGAATACCGTACTGGCGCTCTTACCAACTGAGCTATCCAGCCCTCCGTTGGTGGTGTCCCTTATTCATATCGTTTGGCAGTCACAAGCTATGAAACCACACACACACCGCTATATCCCAAGAATCATTTTATGATACTCACAGCAACGCTGCAACCCGAGAAACAGTACATGGGGAACCACTGCCAAATGAACAAAGATAATTGACTATCTGGGACACCACCAACGTAGGGCTGGATAGCTCAGTTGGTAGAGCGCCTGTACGGTATTCGGGACAGGTCGCTGGTTCGAACCCCGCTCCAGTCGATGTTTCTTTGTTCACCTTTCAATGACTTAAGATTCAGTCAGTTTCCTTGTTACGCTATATTAGACAACCCTTTACATTGTAATGACAGAAGTTCCATGGCGAGTAATTACATCCCAATCATCAACAGTAACAATAATTTGAAGTCTATTTACAGAAATAAATCACCATTGTTGACAAAATAATAATCATCTTATCTTTGCAGTAAAAAGCCAATTGCGGGGTTCGCTTTATTGCATTTACCTTGACGGCTACTCATCATTTCCAGCCCCCTTCCAGTCTGTCTCCCCGCCCGCGCCGCCTGCCCGCCGCCGACCTTATTATTTTACAGAAATCAATCACCATGGAGATGCATCGTTGGCATCTTTTCTGTACCGTATAAAGCCGAGGAGATGTATTGATTTTTGATTCATTGTGGGAGGAGGGACGGGTTCCTTCACTGCATGTACCCTGGCGGCTTCTCATCATTTCCAGCTCCCCGCATGATGGTGAAATAATGAAAGTAATATTCACGGGATAAGAAGAAGAAGGTCTTCCTTGATGTACATATAAGGGGTATCATAATATACTAGCTGTCTGCAGGAAGGGTGCCGATAATTATATTAAGTTTATTTGAAAAACAAATAACAATAAAGTTGTGCGCAACAATTATTTCAAAGAGACCCGTGGACACTCTAGTAACGATTTAAGTTGCAGGAAAGACATGTATTAAACAGACACAAAATTTGGCATGCATTTTGACTGATATTGACTGTTTCTTTATTTTGCTTAATATGTCTATAAATCCCCATTCTCCAATGCATGCAACGTTTGCACGATACATCAATAATAACTCACAATATATAAGAGCATTTTAATTGAAAGCATCCATGACGATTTATTAAATCCCAGTCTTCAACACAGTTATTTGAAATAAATCACCATGGAGACGCATCGTTGGCAAACAGTCAACTTTCCTGTACCGTACAAAGCCAATGAGATGTATTGATTTTTTCGGGGTTCACTTTACTGCATGTACCAGTACTGTACCATGGCGGCTTCTCATTATTTCCATCTCCCCTGTATGATGTATAATGGTAGTGATATTTGGCCGTGCCCACAAAAATCATAAGGTCTTTTGTAAAATAAATGTAGGGCTATATTTATATACTAGCTGTGTCTGCAGGAAGGGTGCCAGTATGTTTGATTCCGCCCTGAAGTTACTGAAAAGGATTTGGAAAGTTTCGGTTATAACAATAAAAGTTGTCCGCCTCCTTCGAGAAATGAAGCCCTTACATAAACGCACAGCCACCAGAGGACGTGGCATTTCATATGTCCTGATCCCGCCTGCCTTTTTTTGCGGTCGGGCAGTATGTCCGTCTCTAATAACAGTACAGAATTATTAGACAATATTTAGACCATTTTAGTTTACAAACATTTCCATGGCCAGTAATTAAAATCCCAAACTTCAACAAAAACAATAATTGCAACTCTATTTACAGAAATAAATCACCATGGAGACGCATCGTTGGCAAAATAGTCAACTTTTCTGTACCGTATACAAAGCCAATGAGATGTATTGATTTTTGCGGGGTTCGCTTTACTGCATGTACCAGTACCATGGCGGCTTCTCATCACTTCCATCTCCCCTGTATGATGGTATAATGGTAGTAATATTCATGGATATGCTTGCCGGGCCCATCGTCAATTAAAGGCATTGCATACGTTTGGTAACTGGACTCTGAAAATTTATGGCAATAAAAACTTACTTGGTGAGAAGTACAGCTGCTTTGGATAGTATAATGCATATTGAGAAACGTTCAATTCGAAGTACCGCGGTTATGGAAAAATATGTCACTTTTTATCTCCAAAAATTATGAATCTGTGAAGCGTTATGGCCGTAACGCTTCTCAGCTATTGACTAACTGTTATCTGGCGTGAAATAACCGCTCTAGTTTGTCGCCAAAATCTCACAAACGCTACCACCTTTTGAATTGAAACTTTCACAGGTTAGTTTTATGGTATATATATACAATTATATTGGTTTGAAACAAACAATAAGCTCAAATTACCAAACGTATGCAATCCCTTTAAAGCAGGCAATACAAACTCGAACATGCTCAGCTCAGGCGAGGCCTTGGTCCTATTGCATGTGGATATTTCGTGCGACGCGAAATTGACAACATAACTGGAAATTTCCAATGTAGGCACAACACTTGGACGTATAAAAAATTGCATGAAATATATTGTAACAGTAAGAGTTATATACGAAGTTGTATTAGGGACATGCTGAAAAAATAAATTTGACTCTCTCGGACCTAACTCATACGTACGAGTTGTATGTCGTACGTACGAGATATAGAACATTTTATTGACGGTTTTGAGTTATTAAAAACGTGTGTCGCGGCTAAAATAGACAATAAGGGGTTTTCGATTGTGTCGACGAGGACGCCGTTCACGTCCACAACGGACGTTCACTCAATTAAGGCGCCTTTCCATATGTGCGTTTTTTCATCCGGTGCGTATACGCTGCGTGTACGTTGCGTGTGCGTTAAAATTGCCCATTGAAAAGACACACGCGACCTTTTCAAACGCACGCGCACATATGGAAAGGGTCGCTTGTTTTTTTATAATGATCAATTTTTTTGCAACGCGACGGACACGCAACGTATACGCAGCGGATGAAAAAACGCGCATATGGAAAGGCGCCTTTAGTCAACATCCCGCGTTCACCTCCTTTTGGGGGCGTTTTGTTAACAGTCGACGCACGTCAAGACGTCACGTGATGTCTTTGCAATGAATATTCATAACCTGCGCCATCTTGACTGTTTGATCAGCTATTAAGTTTGATCACCTGCCCGCCTGCCGGCCTTCTCGAATGCCCGCCTGCCCGCCTGCCCGCCTGCCAGCCAGTGCTGCCCTGAGCGGCCGCCCGCCTCCATTCTGGGCGGGTGGTCTTTCTCTCTGTCTGTTTGTCTATTTGTCTGTCGGGATGTCTATTTAAGGTTTTTTAATGAATAATTTTAATCGTCCACTGCAGTTACTTTGATAAACATACACTTGCATGTCGCATAATTGGCATTTGACAACGGGAAGAAGTCGTAGTGATTTTATCTAATTGACCACCATGCGTGCCATGCACCATCTCCAGGCTTTACTAAATGCTGACTTCACTACCCGGATGGGAAATGATGTGCATATATAGAAGCACCGTGTTCACCTGCGTAATTAATTACCTTGGACTCCCTTGTGCAGAGAACGCTAGTTTAAAATAATCTCAGTACTCTATAATTACCTCAATATGAATCCGGTGCCACGTTGAGCTATTGAAAAATTATCTTTTTTCTAAATTGCAACGGTAAGGGATTGTATTGATTTTTGTCTTAGAAATTGTCCACCGCAACTGCCTTGAATGATTGCCATCTTTCCTGGCTGATAGAGGTCTTATAATCTGCGTCACTGTGAAACGAGTACATTACTGATGACACTCCGACCACACATAGACTACCTACGTTGACAGCTCACAACAGCACTGATTTCGGTACCTCGGGCTTCTATCATATATGACTTGACTGAAAATTGGTTTGAAGCACTTCTTAATCAAATGTGTCGCAACTTTCAGATGGGATCTTATCGTATATAGCGGCCTAACAATACATAACTTCAGCCAAGGAGTATTGACAAAAGCGGTGTTGTGAATTCGACATAAGTTTGACTTGACTTGATAAGCACAAAAAGGATTGATCATCATCACATCTTAAACAGAAGATACTAGCAGGAGTTTACTCTCTTGGTAAAATATCGTCATATAACTCACTGCAGCCGCCATAATGAAAGTCCCCATTGCTATCTTATATTTGGCCGTTATGGCAGGGTTCTGTCAAGGGGAGTGCCTGGCTCAGACCAAGCCCAGTTTCTACAAGGCCGGCAATCGTACGTTGCTTCATCAAGCATTCCAATCTAAAATAACTTCTTCTGCAGTGATCTGTGCGAGAGAGTGCTCGATGGATACACGATGTGAATCATTCAACTATCATTTTCATGAAAGTAAATTTCACTGCGAATTGAATGACATCACAAGGGTCGAGGGAATATGTAACTTCGTGGCGCTTACAGGAAGTTCCTACTATGACGATAACTATGAAACTTCTTTATTGGGAGTTCCGTACCCTAAAGAGTACCAGAATTGTCAGATGTTGCTCGAGGGTGGTCACTGCAACAGTGGTATCTACACCATCTACCCAGCGGGAATGAGTGAGGGCATGGAGGTGCACTGTGATATGCAGACTAATGGCGGAGGTTGGATAGTTTTCCAGAGGCGTCAAGATGGCTCCGTGGACTTTTACCGTAACTGGACCGAGTACCAGTCCGGCTTTGGCAATCTGTCTGGTGAATTCTGGCTTGGCAATGACATATTACGCTCCTTGACTGCAGAAGGGGAATGGGAGCTGCGAGTTGATCTAGAGGACTGGGAAGGTAGGATGGCTTGGGCAGAATATGGTAAGTTTGCAATTACAGGCGACAAATACACTCTTACTGCCCAGTTATATAACCAAGATAGTACAGCAGGCGACTCAATGGGATGGCATAACGGAGAAGAGTTTACAACAAAATACCAAGACAATGATAGCAATGGGGAAGGAAACAACGCACAGAAATACGAAGGTGCATGGTGGTTCACAAGTGGCTTTTACTCTCACCTCAATGGCAAATACGGTCGCATTGCCTATACCCTAAGAGGTATGAGATGGCACCACTTTGTAGGAGATGGTAATCAGGGTACCGTCAAAAAATGCACCATGAAAATGAGACAAATCTCTTAAACGAAATACATAAGTGTATCTGGACATACAATCTTATGGTAAAACAATGTTCACTTGCATTGATTAGTTATCAATTTCTACGTCTCTTTTTATTATTTCTTATGGTCATATATCTATCATTGTTTTGTGTTTCTGCAGGAGGTGATTTAAGCAAAAATACACCTCCTGAAAGAGATCAGCCTAAAATGATTATCCGTAAGTTAAAATGTTTATAGCCATCAATCTGGAACCTTTTAAGACTTTCAATGATCACTGTTTCAATTCAAACAAAATCTTAAGGAAATCAATTTGTAACGGCTGAGTTTTTATTGATTTGTTATTGGTCTTACACACGTGTCAAAACTTTTGAGGAGTTAATACATAAAACCAATATGTATAGGAAAAAATGCTTCAAATGCTCATTTCAATACGATTACAATTTCATGAGTGTTTGAGGCTTCCTTGTAGCAGTATATGCGTGCAAGTAGAACATTGTGCAGCCACTATATCAATAATTATACTTAACTGCGCAAAGAATTATAAAAGCATTAAAAAAATGGGTCTTCAACCTCGTCTTGCTCTGAGAAAAAGAGAGAAAAAGCCCGCCGGCCAAAAACAGGAAGATTAATTCAGAATTTGGAAGTTGTAATCGAATTAATGTTTGTCTCAATAATGTTATAGAGGAGAGGACACGTGTACTCAACCAACCTGCACCTTTGACTTGTCAAAAGACTGATTTCGAAGTTAACATTTTTAATCAGATTGCTAGAATTGCTTTCTGCTTAATACATTATTACTCCCAAGAGAGAATCAGACTTTTGCTTGAATGGTAGATTGTTATGATAATATCTCATAATGTGTATCGATTTTAAACCATATTCAGCACAACACCTATGCTGGGAGCTGGATTAGAAAAAAAGCTCCAAATGTTGCCATATTGTTTCTACAAAAAATAGTCCTGAAATAAATTGCTTTGCAAAGCGTTCTATGAAAATCCAGAGGCAAGAAGTAGTAGGCCTACTTTATTTAATAACTGAAATATGTGGAGAGAGAGTGTAGTCAGAATAAACTAATTTCAAAGTGCCGACATTGGGGCGAGCAGAATGAACTGATTCAATTGCTGTACATTCCACACACTGCCTAGTGAGCAGAAATTCGCATGAAATCTCCTGGTATTGTTTCGAGATATTCAGCAAGCCGTCGAATTTTCAAAGAATCAAATATTTACCTTTTACCTATTTTGCTGAGCTGCTCGCCAACACTCAGTCCTATTAACCGTTAACATGATTTTTATAATCTTTATTCCATTGATTCATCATTATGCTTTGTGTGAAATATTCTGTGTTTTTAGTTTGTAGATAGAATGTCATAAAACGGTTTGGCACGTTTTATATATTGAAACTTTGCAGCTAGCATTGCCCACTTGTTTGCATAATGGTGATTTCGGGAAGTTTTTTCTGGGATTTTTAATTCGCATAGCACGGGAGATACCATGACGTGATACTAATGCAGGTTCACTTCGTGTTGGAGAGAAACAATTACGCGCAATGTGCATTATTTAAGGATGTAGTATGGCTGGCTCAAATCCACAAGCTGTAAAATTAAACACCAATTTGGCTGCGATGGCCATACGACGCTGTTTCATTAAATCACAGATAAACCAGAAAATGTACATAACAATGAATACAATTTCGGTTTAAGTGGGCTTTGAAGCTTTGCATAGCAGAAGGCTTGCGGATACGCCATGTATCCCCCATTTGGGGAAAGTCTAATTTTGAAAAGAACCGTGTGAGTGTTCTATTAACAGCTCGCGGCTCTTTTAAGAGCCAAACTTCTTCCCAAAGGAGTACACGGTGCATCCGCAAGCCTTCTATGCCAATTTATGTTTCCTTAGTTGGCTGCTATCTGCTCGTTGGTTTGCGCGAGAATGCCTGGTAAATGTTTAGTTTTCAATAAATATGGTTTGTCTGTTCTTTAAAAGAAAGGAATCACTTTATACGTGTTAAGCAAAGAAGTGAAAAGAAGTGAAGTTTATTAAAGGCACCTGCGTACTTTGGTGATGCATATGAAATGAAAGGAATTTAGTTTAATTTTAAAGCCTTCGTGAAAAAAAAAATTCAAATACCAGTAAGCATCGTACCCACTGTGAACCCAGGGCGCTATTTAAATTATAACTGCGTTGCTTTCTTCGCTAGCTACTTGTGAATTGGTGATGGTGATAAAAAAAGGGACTGGAAATTTCACAGATGACTGTTACGGTATCTTTTTGATATTTGTGCCCATGAATCTACATTTCTTTGGCAGAAACTTAAATATGCAGTTACCTTTAACTTAAATTAACATTAAGATATAACAATAGCTAACCAAGTTTTTCATCATAATCCGACGTATGTTGTTTGTATGTAAATCAAGATATGTGTTGCCTCTTTTTAATTCAAGTAAATTACCATCAAATGTAGATAAGAACACAAATAATTCAGAAAAATGGCTTCGAATATAACAAATGTTTTGTCTCAATATACTTTGGCGAAGCACTCTGTGAGAAACGTCCATGGAGTCAGTTTTCGATATAATTTGATTGTAAATGAATAGTAAATACATTTCTTGTGATTAGTGACATGGCGATTTCGTGTTAACTACTCAAAAAATAATCTTATTGATAAATGAAATGGCGTATAATCCTCAAAGTAAAAAAAATGTGTGATTGCATATATTTAGGCGATGTGTTACTGAAATATGATATGATGGGCCATTTCCTTGCAATAAGTTTCTTTCTAATGCCCCTACACTTTCAAGCTTTGAAGACGAATTGAACTGAGACCAGATTGTCAGTTACATGAAAATTGAACTCTGAATTGAAAGGCATTTGATGTCAGAATGTCTGATAAAAGAGACCAGTTGACTTTAGTTTCATCATGTATTTGTTTTAGTTTGCAGAATGTGTTTAATATCTTAATGTTTGAATATTGAATGAATATTACTATCTTACATCAATGATGGATCCAACCTTCATAGATGCTATCTCAGTAGAGATCTTCATAATATACGAAACGATTAGGACATTTGTTGAATGGCATCTTATGATTACAATACTAATGACATTTTGTCAATATTTATTAATGCAAGTAAAACTAAAGGGTGAAAAGAAATGAAAAAATTAGAAAAGATTTTTTTTCAAAATAATTTGGATCCATCAATGATTTGGATATTGTCTCGTGAATATCTGTGAACTAAATGTTTTCATAAAAAAAACGAAGTCCGCGTCACAAAAATTTGAAGTGAACAATAATTTTCCAAAGTAACATTCAGTACACCATTGTATTTTTCAGTATTACCTCTCTTACCCTTACAGTTGTTTAAATACTTACTCATTTCCTTTGTGATATCGAACCGAAACGAACAAAAATTACTCTTACATTTTTAGATGAAGATTGTATGATTGCATTGTTTTCTTTTGCCAATTCTGGTCATGAAAAGGAGATCCAATTTGGATAGTTGACACATCAAGAGACTCTGTCGAACAGTCGAAATAGATTTTCAAAATGATTTTACATTACAAACGATTGTGCCGTTTCAGGCTGGCAATGACAAGTTTTGTTTGGCACAGAGTGCCCACATTAAACCACTGACATCTTTATTGCACTTATTATGTTATTGGTTTCTGAATCTTGAAGTGATAAACAGTTGTTATTTTTAACATAATTGGTCCCGACACAGTGTTGCGTTTTGTCTGGGACACCCTGTATACTGCGATTAGTGACATGGTGATTTCATATAATCTACTCAAGAAATAATCTTATTGATTAATGAAATGGCGTATACTCCTCAAAGTAAAAATGCGTGATTGCATATATTTAGGCGAGAAATTACTGCATCCTTAAATTTTCTAATGCGGTACTGAAATATGATAATATGGGCCATTTTATTTCAATAATTTTGTTTCCTTGAGTTTTTAGAAACAGTTTTTCTAATTACATATGTTCAAGTGTACTGAAATGTAAATGATAAAATAATAAAAACAAATTGAATAGCAGTAACATCAAAATACATTTAATGAACTAGACTTTGAGAAAATGTGATCTGGTTGTAACAGTGTAAGTTTAAGATTTCGTTTTGAATCGGTGATGGAAGCAACTTTCCACGTACCTCAGCCTTCGTGCGGTTTTTATATTGAATGACACAAATGTCACATGCTAAAGACAAGCCATAACGAAAACTGGTCCGCTGTAATAGTCTTTCAAACAACCTGAGAAAACCCGCTATATGGAATATGATTGAACTAAAACATTTAATAAAAAGGTACAAAGTCTGAAAATAGGTTTAATATGGAAATCAACGATATAGGCACTCTGCAGGAAGGATCCATCACTAATGAAAAATGAATCGCTCTAAATATAATAGTGAGATTTCATGTTCATATGTTATTTATGAAATATTATATATTACATATGTGTCATATTATTGAAGTATATATTGATATCCTTAGCCATCCGAGCAGATCCAACTACTGTCAACTTGTTTCTTGTCAATTGGTATTATTTTACCAATAATTTTGAAAATTTCTAACTAAAAAAACAAATGGATATGATATCCACAATATTGCTTCGAATTTAATTGTATATTTTGTCGCATTAAAACCTTTTTGCGAACATTGTCACATACAATGTTTATGCACGTACACCTGCAGGTTTGCTTTGGCTCCTGTATTATCAAGCTTTGAAGACGAATTGTACTGAGACCACACTGTCAGTTACATGAAAATTAAACTCTGAATTGAAAGGCATTTGATGTCAGAATGTCTGATAAAAGAGACCAGTTGACTTTAGTTTCATCATGTATTTGGTTTAGTTTGCAGAATGTGTTTAATATCTTAATGTTTGAATATTGAATGAATGTTACTATCTTACATCAATGATGGATCCAACCTTCATAGATTCTATCTCAGTAGAGATCTTCATAATAAAAGAAACGATTAGGACACTTGTTGAATAGCATCTTATGATTACAATACTAATGAAATTTTGTCAATATTTATTAATACAAGTAAAACTAAAGGGTGAAAAGAAATGAAAAAATTAGAAAAGATTTTTATCAAAATAATTTGGATCCATCAATGATTTGGATATTGTCTCGTGAATATCTGTGAACTAAATGTTTTCATAAAAAAACGAAGCCCGCGTCACAAACATTTGAAGTGAACAATAATTTTAACCATTTTATTTTTCAGTATTAACCCTCTTTTATACCCTTACAGTTGATTAAATACTTACTCATTTCCTTTGTGATATCGAACCGAAACGAACAAAAATTACTCTCACATTTTTAGATGAAGATTGTATGATTGCATTGTTTTCTTTTGCCAAATCTGGTCATGAAAAGGAGATCCAATTTGGATAGTTGACACATTAAGAGACTCACCCTGTGTCTGTCGAACAGTCGAAATAGATTTTCAAAGTGATTGTACATTACAAACGATTGCGCAATTTCAGGCTGGCAATGACAAGTTTTGTTTGGCACAGAGTGCTCACATTAAACCACTGACATCTTTAAATATCGATGTTCATCATGTGTAAATATTGCACTTATTATGTATAAATGACATACAAGAGATATGATGTGTTCGATGGCTCGTGATGTTGGCTGAAAGGTAGCAACGTTTCGGTTGCAGACTGCTAGCCTTTATTAAGTTGAACAAGACTATTGTGCAATATCAATTAATATCTGTGCTTGCTTTTGACTGTGTTGAGTCTTAGTCCTTGATTGGTGTGTGCCCAATCGGTGGGTTGGGCACACACAGTGAAGACAAGGGACTTTCCTAGCGATTCACAGGGCTGTGTGAGCCACTTAGCTTGAAATGACTATTTTTCACGATGAACAACCTCGTTTCTAGTATTACATAGAATAGATATTTTAATACAGGTAAAGGTTTGTAAGATTGCAAAAATGTTTTTGAATAATGTGGCATCACGTATTATATTTCAATCATATACTGGTGGTCATAAATGGATATCACTGTCCTCGATATATGGATTCATAATGAAATGATATTGGTATCTCAAAAACGAAATGGCCCCTTAAAAGAATTGTTGACTATATTCAATAAAGCCAGTGTGGCTTGAAAAATGTATAGATTTGTTTCCAACTTGTGTCCTCTACTTTTGCTTTTTCATGTATCAGTTTTAAAATGCATTAATGATTTGCTCTTCAACACGAGTCTTCTGATTTGGCAATATTAACGTTAATACACTTTGTTTTCTTAACTGAGCTAGATTAACTTCATGGATGCACAGGTTATTCAGGTTGCTTGTAATGCTGGCTGATTGCTAATTTCACAGAAGCAAAAAAATCAGCCGGCCATCCGTATACTGTTTAACTGACACGAACATACGGTCAATCAATTTAACAACAATATCCAGATATTGTTGTAATATCACTGGATAAGGGCGCCCCTTTTTATAACTTTGGTTCTCATTTCTTGTTCACCTTGAGGGAGGGTCGGTCGGTCGAAAAAAAAACGTTTGGTGGGAAAAAACCTGGCTGAATACACAAAAACCTAACGGAAATGATGTTCATTGTATTCACTGTAATCGCGTTTGAATATTTTTGTATTATTTCAGTGCTAAAAAGTATAAAATTGTAGGCCTATTGGCAAAATTTAAAAAAAAATCCCAGAATTTTTGGAGACAAATTTTGTCTCCAGAAATTCTGGGAATTCTTTTTTATTTTTTTATATTTTTTTATAAGGGCCTCTGCCATTCTGACAGGGTAAAAAAAGGTTGTTTTTTTTTCTTCGGTCGGAGCCCAAAATATGGGTCGGTCGGAAATGAGAACCACAGAATTAAAAATGGGCGCCCTAATGCTGTTAAACTGGTTGATTGTACATTTCTGCTGTTCTGATACACGCCGGTGAAGTGCAGACCATCATTTAAAAAAACAAAATCCCCAGGACGAAACCTTAATAAGAATTATTTATTCAATATCGATTCGAATTGAAGAGTGGAACTCAGTTACTTTTCTTTTCTAGTGGTGGGACATCCTTACGCAAGAAGACCTGGGTTCGAATCCGACCTGGGGCCAATTTCATAAAACTGTTAAGCACAAAAAATTGCTAAGCATGACATTTCTGTCTTAGATAAAAACAGGGTTAACAACCAAATGTTCATGTGTTGTGTATCACTTATGATTGTTTTTTGGCTTTTGTTCGCTGACCATGAATATCAAATGGAATTTTCAATGGTGGTTTGTTTTATTGGGCGAGACATTTTTGTGCTAAGCAAATTTTTGTGCTTAACAGTTTTATGAAATTGGCCCCTGAGCAAAGCCCCGAGTGTGTGGTAGTACTATACATTGCTGAAGTGCAAACCTGGATTTTAAAATTATATCTTTGAGCTTCCAAAGGTTCTGACGTTGTAGTCCAAAACGGCAAAGTACTACTATAGTCTACATGTGTATGCTTGCTTGACTACCTTTTCCATTACGAATGCTTGTTTACTCCCTACATTACAAAACTTGCATCATCTCAAACCAAAGATGATAACATAGCTGTCAACTACTCAACTGATGGGTGTAAAATCACCTACCCTCTCTCCCCGATGGTTATATAGCTTATCCAGTCCATGCAAAGATTACACAGACACCATTGTCAATGAAGAAACTGGTATCCACACGAAACAGTAACTGAAAATAAAATAACCACAAGGGAAACTGACTGAATTTGATCATTTAAAAGTGCACACACAAAAATTGACTGGAGCGGGATTCGAACAGGCGAACTCCTGAACACCGTACAGTTGCTGTACCAACTGAGCCATTTAGCGCCTGTATGGTATCCAGGAGGCCGCATGTTCGAATCCCGCTCCAATCAAGTTTTCTTGTTCACTTTTCAATGACTTTAAATTCAGTCAGTTTCCCTTGTGGTTATTTGATGATTATAACAATATCTAGGGATCGTGTGGTTAAGTTGATTGTAAGTAACCGCGTGCAAGTTTGCAATGACTATTTTCACCCACACTGAGCAATGTTTACGTGCCTACGAAAAGCTGCGAAATATTCACTGCATCATTGTAACAGCATATAAAGTCTTCTATAGTAAATTATATATTTTTTCTGAGCTGCAACCTTTTCCTATATTACTGATTGTCGCAAGAGTCACTACACGAGGGCCCAGCCTTCCATGGTAGTTTTGATCTGGATAATCGTTAATAACCTCCTGAGCAATTTCTTGATTTCTATTCTTTGGCTGACAATGAATCGCTAGCTCGACGTCCATTTCTCCTTACACTGCCCAAACTGCCATTCATCATTTCCAGTTCCGCTGACCGGTAAATGCCGTACAATGTGCTGGACTCTGAAAGTCCTCCACTGGAGCCTGAACATAAGTAAAAATCTATACTCGCATGGGTAGCAGGGTTATTCAACAAATCTGCCAATTTTGAAAAGGGGATTTAAATGCCTCTATCTGCAAAACCGTGCAGTGGTCATAATTAGCAGTCTTAATTATTGACAACCTAGGGTTGGCTATACACGCCATGGAATACTCTGTGCGAGCTTAAATCCTCATCAATACTTTGGCTGATGGACGCCTTATAATCTGCGTTTCTCTTCTACTCGTGCATTTATAGTAACGACACTCCGATCACACAAACTACCGACGGTGACAGCTCACACCAACACTGACAATATTCGGTACCCATACCAAGTGACTTGGCTGAATATTGGTTTCGGACTTTCAACTACTTCTAGTTAAATCGTGTCGCAGCCTTCAAATGTGATCGTATTGTTGATAGCGGCCGGATAATACATGACATTATCTTTAGCAAAGGAATATTGACAAAAGCAGATGCCTTATGAAGTCAGCAGTTTGACTTGACTTGACTTGACTTGACTTGACTTTATCAGCACAATAAGGATTGATCATTGCATCTGAAACAGCAGAGACTTTAGCTGGAGTTTACCCTCTTAGTAAAATCTCCTAATACAACTCACTGCAGCCGCCATCATGAAAGTCCCCATTGCGATCTTATATCTGACTGTTATGGCAGGGCTCTGTGAAGGGGAGTGCCTGGCTCAGACCAAGCCCACTTTTTACATGATCAGCAATCATGCGTTGCTTGATCACACATTCCAAACTAAACTAACTTCTTCTGCAGTGATCTGTGCGATAGACTGTTCAATGGATACACGATGTGTATCGTTCAACTATCATGAAAGTAACTTTCACTGCGAAATGAATAACATCACAAGGTTCGAGGAAAGATGTAACTTTGTTGAGCTTCGAGAAAGTTCCTATTATGACGAGAACAATCAAACTTCTTTATTGTTAATTCCGTACCCCGAAGAGTACCAGAATTGTCAGATGTTGCTCGAAGCTGGTCAGTGTAACAGTGGTATCTACACCATCTACCCAGCGGGAATGAATGAGAGCGTAAAGGTGTACTGTGATATGCAGACTAATGGCGGAGGCTGGATAGTTTTCCAGAGGCGTCAAGATGGCTCCGTGGACTTTTACCGTAACTGGACCGAGTACCAGTCCGGCTTTGGCGATCTGTGTGGTGAATTCTGGCTTGGCAATGACATATTACGCTCCTTGACTGCAGAAGGGGAATGGGAGCTGCGAGTTGATTTAGAGGACTGGGAAGGTGCGATGGCTTGGGCAGAATATGGTAAGTTTGCAATTGCAGGCGACAAATACACTCTTACTGCTGAGTTATATAACCAAAATAGTACAGCAGGCGACTCATTAGAATGGCATAACGGAGAAGAGTTTACAACCAAAGATCAAGACAATGATTGGAAATCAGAATACAACTGCGCACAGACATTTGAAGGTGCATGGTGGTTCACACATGACTTTCACTCTCACCTCAATGGAAAATACGGTCGTTATGTCGGTACGCGAAACGGTATGAAATGGTTTCATTTTGTAGGAGATTGGGACAATGTCAAGAAATGCAGCATGAAAATGAGACAAATCCCGTAACAATATACATAGGTTTTTGGCATAAGATCTCTTGTTCACTTGCTTTGATTAATTATATTTTTTATCATATGTGATATCATACTTTCCTTCAGTAGCGATAAGTGCAACAAGCCTGTACCTTTGACTTGTCCAAAGACTGATTTCTATGTCTAATGTTGAAATCATATTGACCTAATTGCTTTCAGCTATAACACCCAGAACTTAAATTAAAGATTGGAAGATTCAAACGCTTGATTTATATAATAATATCTATGACGTGTACCGATTATAAACCAAATTAGTATAACACTCATGCTGGCAACTGGATTAGAAAAAGCCCCCAAATGTTGCCATATTGTTTTATACAAAAAAGTCTTAAGCAATGCGTTGTATGGAATTTCAGACGCAAGTAGTAGTTTATAATTATAACTAAAATAATTGGATTAAGAGAGTGATCGAAATAAACTAATTTCAAAGTGCCGAGATTAGGGCGAGCTGAATGAATTGTTTCAATTGCTAAACATTCAACACTGACTAGTGAGCAGACAGTAACTTGAATAACCGTTGCAACGCGTTGGTCCGTGCATTGAGGAATGTTTGTTAATGACAAACATTCCTCGGCAGAGTATAAATTTGCACGAGATCTCCTAACTGTGAATATAGATATTCATCTTAACAAGATGTCGAACTTTCCAAGAACCCAACATCAAACTTTGAAAGCATTTAGTTGAGCTTCTCACCTCCACTTGGTACTTATGTTAACCGGTAACATGATTTAATCATCTTTATTTCAAAGATTCATTCTTTGTGTGCAGTGTGACATTCTATCATGGGTTTAATTTCTAGACTAAATGTAAAGTCATAAAATGGTTTGGCATTTTGTATATTTTGAAACTGTATCTATTATTGCCCACGTTTTGGCATTATGATTTCGGGAAGTTCTTTCTGCGCTTTTTTAATTCACATTACGCGTAAGATAGCACGAGGTGATACTAACGCATTTCACAATCTCACAGGACATAACTTCACGTTAATATACAAAAACACATACACGCAATGTGCATTATTTAATGATGTAAGCATGGCTAGCTCAAACCCACAAGGTGGCTGTGATGGCCATACGACTTGGCCATCTCGCTCTGTATTATCAGAAAATCACATAAAGTGTGATTTCAAAGTGTGATTTGAAGCTTTGCATGGCAGAAGTTGTATGAGATGGAAGGCTTTCGGGTACACCGTGTACTGTTTATGGAAGAGGTGTAGTTCTGAAAACGAACCCTGTGAGTGCTCTAACAACTCGCGGTTCTTTTTAAGAAACACACTTCTTCCCAAAAGAGAACACGTTGTAACCGTAAGCCTCCTATATCAAGATTGGTTTCCTCAGTTACTATCTGCTCATTTGTTTGCTCATAAGCCTGTTTATATTTGTTTAACAATTTGCTGGATCTGCTGTTGATAGAAATAAATGAATCACCTTGTACGTATTATGCAAAGATGATACTGTAGATTAGAAGTTGTAAAGCATAATTATTGGTCTTTAAGGCTATGTAGGAAAATACATGTAAGTTTATTAAAGATACCTTCATACTTTGGTGATGCATCTGAAAAAGGAGTATATATTATCTCAATTAGGTTAATTTCTAAAAAGCTAAACATCTTACGAAAGTATTCATCATTACGAAAGCATTTCATCAAACATATTCCCGTAATCCCGTTGATTTGAAATCAATACAAATCTGACATAAAAAAAATCAAATGTCCAAACGTCGCCTGGTGTGAATGAGGGCGCGCTATTAAACCTATAATCACAGTGCTTTATCCGCTAGCTGACTGGGAATAGAATTTGACTATCAGGATGAAATACCATGAGTGTTTATCACTGTTTTCGGAAAATTTAACCGATGACTGTTGCTGTATCTATTTTGTTTTTGTTTGCCCACGAATCTGTATTTCTTTGACATAAACCAAGTATGAATTTACCTTTAATTTCAATTAACATATAACAATATTGTAGCATGTCATGATAATTCCACGTATATTGTCTGTATGCAAATACAAAAGTGTTTCTTCACTCAAAGTCAAGTATATTACCGCGAAATGTAGATAAGAAGACAAATAATTGAAGAAAAATAGCTTCGGATATAACAATTGTTTTGCCTTAATACACTAATAGCGAAGCACTCTGTGAGAAATGTCCATGAAATCAGCTGTGGATGTAATTTGATTGTTAAAAAGGTATATATTGTGATTGGTGACATGGAGATTTAATGTTAAACTACTATTAATAATCTTATTGATTAATGAAATGGCCTATGGTCCTCAAAGTAAAAATGTGTGATTGCATAAATTTAGGCGAGAAATTACTGCATGCCTTGTATTTTCTGTTGCGGTACTGCAATATGATAATATGGGCCATTTCATAACAATACATTTCTTTCCTTGAGTTCTTTATAAACATTTGTTCTTACTACTTAAGTTCCTGAAATGTAAATGATAAAAATAAATACATGTTGCTACTAATATTGAAAGTAAAATCCATGAAATAGACTTTGAAAAGCATATAATCTGATTGTAGCACTGTAAGTTTAAGATTTCGTTTCGAATCCGTGATGGGTGCAACTTTCCACATACCTCAGCCTTCGTGTGGTTTTATATTTTGTGATTTCACTTTAACGGGGTTTGGTCAGTTCAATTTAACAACCCAACATTTATAAAATACACGAACAATACAAATGTCACATGTGAAAGGCAAGCCATAACGTAAAACTGGTCCGTTGTATTAAAGAGTCTTTCAAAAAACCTGAACAACTCACGTTATATTATGTTTGAATTAAAACATTTCATGAAAAGGCACAAAGTCTGAAAAAAAGGTTAAAATTGCTTAATTGCTTCATGCCCATTTTAAGACAATATGGAAATCAGGATACTGACACTCTGCCGCTATGATCCTTCAATAATTAAACATGAATCGGTGTTAATATTATTGAGTTTAATTTTCATATAATATTATTTTTAATAAAATGTTATGTATTACAGAATGTGTTATATTATATAAGTACATTTACATCCTTAGCTAACCGAGTAGATCCAACTACTGTCAACTTGTTTCTTTAATGAAAATCCGTCATTGATATTGAACATGTTTTGTATCCATCGGTCTTATTTTACCGATAATTTTGAACTTAAAAAATGGAAATGAGCTCCCCAAACATTGCTTAGAATTGAATTGAATTCTTTTCGTATTCATGTTCTCACGAACATTTTCACGTTCAATGTTCAAGCACCTACCTGTTGGTATGCTTTGGCCCCTGTATTATCAAGCTTTGAAGAAGAATTGTACCGAGACCACACTGTCAATTGCATGAAAATTGAACTCTGAATTGAAAGGCATTTGATGTCAAATTGTCCACTAAAAGAAAACAGTTGACTTTAGTTTCATCATGTATTTGTTTTAGTTTGCAGAATGTGTTTAATATCTTAATGTTTGAATATTGAATGAATTTTACTATCTTACATCAATGATGGATCCAAACTTCATAGATGCTATCTCAGTAGAAATCTTCATAATATACGAAACGATTAGGACATTTGTTGAATAGCATCTTATGATTACAATAATAATGGAATTTTGTCAATATTTATTAATGCATGTAAAACTAAAGGGTCAAAAGAAACGAAAAATGAGAAACGATTTTTATCAAAATACTTTGGATCCAACAATGATTTGGATATTGTCTCGTGAATATCTGTGAACTAAATGTTTTCATAAAAAAAACGAAGTCCGCGTTACAAACATTTGAAGTGAACAATAATTTCCCAAAGTACCTTTCAGTACACCAATGTATCTTTCAGTATTATCTCTCTTACCCTTACAGTTGTTTAAATACTTACTCATTTCCTTTGTGATATCGAACCGAAACGAACAAAAATTACTCTTACATTTTTAGATGAAGATTGTACGATTCCATTGTTTTCTTTTACCAAATCTGATCATGAAAAGGAGATCCAATTTGGATAGTTGACACATCAAGAGACTCACCCTGTGTCTGTCGAACAGTCGAAATAGATTTTCAAAATGATTTTACATTACAAACGATTGCGCAATTTCAGGCTGGCAATGACAAGTTTTGTTTGGCACAGAGTGCCTACATTAAACCACTGACATCTTTAAAATAACGATGTTCATCATGTGCACAATATTGCACTTATTATGTTATTGGTTTCTGAATCTTGAAGTTATAACCAGTTTTTATTTTAAACATAATTGGTCCCGACACAGTGTTGCGTTTTATCTGGGACACCCTGTTTACTGCGATTAGTGACATGGTGATTTCATGTAATCTTCTCAAGAAATAGTCTTATTGATTAATGAAACGGCGTATACTCCTCAAAGTAAAAATGTGTGATTGCATATATTTAGGCGAGAAATTACTGCATGCCTTAAATTTTCTAATGCGGTACTGAAATATGATCATATGGGCCATTTTATTTCAATAAGTTTCTTTCCTTGAGTTTTTAGAAACGGTTTTACTAATTACATATGTTCAAGTGCACTGAAATGTAAATGATAAAATAATAAAAACAAATCAAAAAGCAATTAATATCAAAATACATTTAATGAAATAGACTTTGAGAAAATGTAATCTGATTGTAGCAGTGTGAGTTTCATATTTCGTTTTGAATCGGTGATGGAAGCAACTTTCCACGTACCTCAGCCTTCGTGTGGTTTTTATATTTAATGACACAAATGTCATATGCTAAAGACAAGCCATAACGAAAACTGGTCCGCTGTAATAGTCTTTCAAGCAACCCGCTATATCGAATATGTTTGAACTTAAACATTTAATGAAAAGGCACAAAGTCTGAAAATAGGTTGAATATGGAAATCAACGATATAGGCACTCTGCAGGAAGGATCCATCACTAATGAGAAATGAATCGGTCTAAATATAATAGTGAGATTTCATGTTCATATGTTATTTATGAAATATTATTTATTACATATGTGTCATATTATATTGAAGTATATCCTTAGCCAACAGAGCAGATCCAACTACTGTCAACTTGTTTCTTGTCAATCGGTCTTATTTTACCAATAATTTTGAAAATTGCTAACTAAAAAAACAAATGGATATGAGGTCCACAATATTGCTTCGAATTGAATTGTATATTTTGTCGTATTCATACCTTTTTGCGAACATTTTCACATACAATGTTTAAGCACGTATACCTGCAGGTTTGCTTTGGCCCCTGTATTATCAAGCTTTGAAGAAGAATTGTACTGAGACCAGATTGTCAGTTACATGAAAATTTAACTCTGAATTAGAAGGCATTTGATGTCAAAATGTCTGATAAAAGAGACCAGTTGACTTTAGTTTCATCATGTATTTGTTTTAGTTTGCAGAATGTGTTAATATCTTAATGTTTGAATATTGAACGAATGTTACTATCTTACATCAATGATGGATCCAACCTTCATAGATGCTATCTCAGTGGATATCTTCATAATGCAAGAAACGATTAGGACACTTGTTGAATGGCATCTTATGATTACAATAATAATGGAATTTTGTAAATATTTATTAATGCATGTAAAACTAAAGGGTCAAAAGAAATGAAAAATGAGAAACGATTTTTATCAAAATAATTTGGATCCATCAATGATTTGGATATTGTCTCGTGAATATCTGTGAACTAAATGTTTCCATTAAAAAACGAAGTCCGCGTCACAAACATTTTAATTGAACAATAATTTCCCAAAGTAACTTTCAGTACACCATTGTATCTTTCAGTATTACCTCTCTTACCCTTACAGTTGTTTAAATACTTACTCATTTCCTTTGTGATATCGAACCGAAACGAACAAAAATTACTCTTACATTTTTAGATGAAGATTGTACGATTGCATTGCTGTCTTTTGCCAAATCTGATCATGAAAAGGAGATCCTATTTGGATAGTTGACGCATCAAGACACTCAACCTGTGTCTGTCGAACAGTCGAAATAGATTTTCAAAATGATTGTACATTACAAACGATTGCGCAATTTCAGGCTGGCAATGACAAGTTTTGTTTGGCACAGAGTGCCCACATTAAACCACTGACATCTTTAAAATAACGATGTTCATCATGTGCACAATATCGCACTTATTGTGTATAAAAGATATACAAAAGAAAAGAAGCTAAGTGTTCGATGGCTCATGATGTTGCCTGAAAGGAAGCAACGTTTCGGTTACAGACTGCTAGCCTTTATTAAGTTGAATTTATATCTATGCTTGGTTTTGACTGTGTTGAGTCTTGGTCCTTGATTGGTGTGTGCCCAATCGGTGGGGATTATCCTAGGCATTCCTAGCGATTCACAGGGCTGCGTGAGTCATCGTGGTTTTTGTTAACACTTAAGCCCACCGCACACTATACGATCCGACTACGACCCGACTGGTTTTTTTGAAGGATCGCAAAGCATTCTGGGAGTCTTAACCGTGATTCGACAGTCGAATCTTGCCGACTGGCCATCAGAGTGGGTCTGCGACTGGGAACAATCACGGTTAAGACTCCCAGAATGCTTTGCGATCCTTCCAAAAACCAGTCGGGTCCTAGTCGTAATGTCGGATCGTATAGTGTGCGGTGGGCTTTAGCTTCTAATTACTATTTTTCACGATAAACAAGCTCGTTTCTATTATCAAATGCAACGTTAATAAAGGTTTTGTTATTGGTGCAAATGTGTGAGCTTACAAAAATACGTTTACGTTATATGGCATCACCTATTATATTTCAATCATATACTGATGGTTAAAAATGAATATTATTGACCTCAAGATATATGGATTCATAATGAAATGATATTGGTATCTCTAAAACGAAATGGCCCTTTAAATTTTTTTTACTATATTCAATAAAGCCAGTGTGGCTTGAGAAATGTATAGATTTGTTTCCAACTTGTGTCCTCTACTTTTGCTTTCATGTATCAGTTTTAAAATGCATTCATGATTTGCTCTGCAACACGAACCTTCTGATTTGGCAATATTAACGTTAATACACTTTGTTTTCCTAACTGAGCTAGATTAACTTCATGGATGCACTGGTTATTCAGGTTGCTTGTAATGCTGGCTGATTGCTAATTTCACAGAAGCACAAATATCAGCCGGCTATCCGTATACTGTTTAACTGACACGAACATACGGTCAATCAATTTAACAACAATATCCAGATATTGTTTTAATATCACTGGATACTGCTGTTAAACTTGTTGATTGTACATTTCTGCTGTTCTGATACACGCAGGTGAAGTGCAGACCATCATTTAAAAAACAAAATCCCCAGGACGAAACCTTAATAAGAATTATTTATTCCATATCGATTCGAATTGAAGAGTGGAACTCAGTTACTTTACTTTTCTAGTGGTGGGATATCCTTACCAGTACGCAGGAAGACCTGAGTTCGAATCCGACCTGAGCAAAGCCCTGAGTGTGTGGTGGTACTATACATCGCTGAAGTGCAAACCTGGATTTTAAAATTATATCTTTGAGCTTTCAAAAGTTCTGATGTTGTAGTCCAAAACGGCAAAGTACTACTATAGTCTACATTTGTATGCTTTCTTGCCTACCTTTTCCATTACGAATGTTTGTTTACTCCCTACATTACAAAACTTGCATCATCTCAAACCAAAGATGATAACATAGCTGTCGACTACTCAACTGATGGATGTAAAATCGCCTTCCCTCTCACTGCAACGGTTAGCTGTCCAGTCCATGCAAATATTACACATATACCATTGTCAATGAAAAAACTGGTATCCACACAAAACAGTACCTGAAAATAATGGAATAATTAAAATAACCACAAGGGAAACTGACTGAATTTGATCATTGAAAAGTGAACAAAGAAATATTGACTACAGCGGGATTCGTACCAGCGACCTCCTGAACACCGTACATGCGCTCTACCAACTGAGCGTTCCAGCCCTACGTTGGTGGTGACCCCAATAGTCAATTATCTTTGTTCGGTTGGCAGTCAGAGGCCATGAAACTATGCACACACTGCCATACCCCAAGGATTATTTTCACCGATACACGCAGCAATGCTGCAACCTTGGAACAATACATGGGGATCACTCAACATTATTAATTAATATAATCATCAAATAACCACAAGGGAAACTGACTGAATTTAAAGTCATTTAAAGTGAACAAAGACAAATTGACTGGAGCGGGATTCGAACCAGCGACCTCCTGAATACCTTACAGGCGCTGTACCAACTGAGCCATCCAGCGCCTGTATGGTATTCAGGAGGTGGCCGGTTCGAATCCAGGTCCAGTCAATTTTTCTTTTTTTCACTTTGCAATGACTTTAAGTTCAGTCAGTTTCCCTTGTGGTTATTTGATGATTGTAACAATATCTAGGGATCGTGTGGTTAAGTTGATTGTAAGTAACCGCGTGCAGGACTATTTTCACCTACACTGAGCAATGTTTACGTGCCTACGAAAAGCTGCGAAATATTCATTTCATCATTGTAACAGCATACAATGTCTTCTACAGTAAATTATATATTTTTTCTGAGCTGCAACCTTTTCCCATATTACTGATTGTCGCAAGAGTCACTACACGAGGGCCCAAGCCTTCCATGGTAGTTTTGATCTGGATAATCGTTAATAACCTCCTGAACAATTTCTTGATTTCTATTCTTTGGCTGACAATGAATCGCTAGCTCGACGTCCATTTCTCCTTACACTGCCCAAACTGCCATTCATCATTTCCAGTTCCGCTGACCGGTAAATGCCTTACAATGTGCTGGACTCTGAAAGTCCTCCGCTGGGCCTGAACCTAAGTAAAAATCTATATTCACATGGGTAGCACGGTTATTCAACAAATCTGCAATTTTGAAAAGGGGATTTAAATGCCTCTATCTGCAAAACCGTGCAGTGGTCATAATTAGCAGTCTTAATTATTGACAACCTAGGGTTGGCTATACACGCCATGGAATACTCTGTGCGAGCTTATATCCTCATCCATACTTTGGCTGATGGACGCCTTATAATCTGCATCACTATTCTACTCGTGCATTAGTAATGACACTCCGATCACACAAACTACCGACGGTGACAGCTCAAATCGACACTGACAATATTCGGTACCTTCGGCTTCTATACCAATTGACTTGGCTGAATATTGGTTTTGGACTTTCAACTACCTGTAGTTAAATCGTGTCGCAGCCTTCAAATGTGATCGTATTGTAGATAGCGGCCGGATAATACATGACATTATCTTTAGCAAAGGAATATTGACAAAAGCAGATGCCTTATAATATGAAGTCAGCAGTTTGACTTGAATTGACTTGACTTTATCAGCACAAAAAAGATGGAGCATCGCATCTGAAACTACAGAGACTATAGCTGGAGTTTACTCTCTTGGTAAAATCTCGTCATAATTACTAACTGCAGCCGCCATCATGAAAGTCACCATTGCAATCTTATATTTGGCCGTTATGGCAGGGTTCTGCCAAGGGGAGTGCCTGGCTCAGACCAAGCCCACTTTTTACAAGATCAGCAATCATGCATTGCTTCATCACACATTCCAATCTAAAATAACTTCTTCTGCAGTGATCTGTGCGATAGACTGTTCAATGGATACACGATGTGTATCGTTCAACTATCATGAAAGTAACTTTCACTGCGAAATGAATAACATCACAAGGATCGAGGGAATATGTAACTTCGTTGAGCTTACAGGAAGTTCCTACTATGACGATAACAATAAAACCTCTTTATTGTCAGTTTCGAACCATACAGAGTATCAGAATTGTCAGATGTTGCTCCACGGTGGTCACTATATTAGTGGTATCTATACAATCTACCCAGCGGGAATGAGTGAGGGCATGGAGGTGTACTGTGATATGCAGACTAATGCCGGAGGCTGGATAGTTTTTCAGAGGCGTCAAGATGGCTCCGTGGACTTTTACCGTAACTGGACCGAGTACCAGTCCGGCTTTGGCGATCTGTGTGGTGAATTCTGGCTTGGCAATGACATATTACGCTCCTTGACTTCAGAAGGTGAATGGGAGCTGCGAGTTGATCTAGAGGACTGGGAAGGTGTGATGGCTTGGGCAGAATATGGTAAGTTTGCAATTGCAGGCGACAAATACACTCTTACTGCCGAGTTATACAACCCAAATGGTACAGCAGGCGACTCATTAAAATGGCATAACAGCCGACCGTTTACCACAAAGGATCAAGATAATGATAAAAATCCGGACTACAACTGCGCGAAGACATTGGAAGGTGCATGGTGGTTCTCAAATTGCCGTCACTCTGACCTTAATGGCATATACGGTCTTTATGACAAAACGGCAAGAGGCATGAGATGGTTTCACTTTTTAGGAAGTCATGCTACTGCCAAGAAATGCAGCATGAAAATAAGACAAATCCTGTAATCAAAATTATCATCTGACAAATCTACAAAATGGAATGAATTTCACGTCCTGTCCGCTACTTTCAATTACATTAATCATTATTCTTTTATATTTATCATATATATTTTTCATTATAATGTGTTTCTCCATTAGGCAATGAAAACCACAAATATACCTCCTAAAAGAGATTAGAATGAAAAAGAATTATGAGTAAGTTAAAATGTTTATAACCATCAATCTGCTACCGTTTAAAAAAAACTTACTGGTCATTAAATTGAAACAAAATCATAACGAAGGAAATTGTTAACATGACGTTTCAGTTTTAATTATTTCTTATTTGTCACAATTTGGGAGTTAATAGATATGTATGAAAACGGGCGTTTTTCACTTTATATCGTGTACTATCATATATAGATTCAAATGCTCATTTTAATGCGATAAACTTCAAGAGTGTTTTAGGTTTCCTTGTAGCCGTAAATGCGGGTGAACAGTTTTATATATGATAATAACAATCACATATAGAACATTTCATCGAGCAGCCACTATATCAATATACTCTACTGTTCATTACGATCAAAATATTAGCATTGAATGAATGGGTCTTTAGCCTGGTCTTGAACTGATCTAGAGAGTGTGCTTGCCGAACAAAATAGGAAGATTTTACCCCAATTTGGGAGTAGTAATCAAATGAAGTGTTGTCTCCATAATGAGATAGAGCACGTGTCGTCAACAAGCCTGAACCTTTTCCTTGTCAAAAGAATTATTTCTATGTGCATTGTTCATTCAGATTGTCCTAATTGCTTTCCGCTTAATATATTATATAATATTTATAGCCCACGCGTTGCTTTGTCATGCAGTTCAAAGTAACAAATTCTAGAGGCAAGTTGTTGACCTGATTACTAAAAGATATGGAGTAAAAGCGTCCGCAGAATAACATTTGAAATGGCTGAGTTGGGCGAGCAGAACGAACTTATTCAATTTCAGCCCACTGACGGTAACTTGAATAAGCGTTCGTCCATGCATGTGGCATGACTAACATTCCTTTCATGAGTATAACATCTCCTAACCTTGTCACTGTTGATATTCATCATAACAAGCCGTTGAATTTTCAAAGAACAAGTTTTGTTTGGAACCTGTTTTTGCTGAGCTGCTCGCCCCTCTCAGTCTTTGTATTAACCGTTGATATGACCACGTCAACGCTATGACATGATTTAATAATCTTTACTTCATTGATTCATTCATTAGGTGGAATGTGTTCATATTTCGTGTTTAGTTTGTAGACTAAATTTTAAGTCATAAAATGCTTTGGATTTTGTTATAGTTTGAAACTTGCTATCAAGTAGGGAATCCACATGATAGCTTGAGATAGCATGAGGTGATACTTAAAGCCTTTTCACACGACGCAAAAAAAAAAAAAATTCGTACGGCTTCCGATATTTTCTCACCCTTGAGAAATCTTACAAAAGTGCCATCGTGTGAAAGAGCGCCAATGCTTGAGAGTGACCTATAAGAACGATCGTGTGGAAGAAGAACTACATTTTGGGCTGTGATGGCCATATAACTTGGTCATGGCACTATGTGATTGATTCTCAATACACGTATACCAACAATGAATCACATAACAATCAAAGCAATGAAATAAAAGCGTTGATTTGCCGAGATATCCTGATTTCTTAAAGGAAGTATCATGACCTTGGTAAGAAAACAAAACAGAAATGTTCACAGATTTACCTTTGACTTACAGGGTATGAAGATGGTGGTGGTAGGAACATACCGTAAAAAAAATTCGCTTGAAATGGTGTATTTATCCAGAAATTAGTAAAACAACGACCGAAAATCCAGTTTTCGGATCTTAAAAGAGAAAAGACTTAAGAAATACTTTGGCTGTTTTTCACTGTTTTCTCAAAAAGTGGGCACCGTATGAGACTGAAATTTTCACAGAATACTGTTACATTATCTGTCTTGATATTTTTACCCATGAAAACGTATTTCTTTGATAAAAATCAAAGTATGATATTACCTTTTACATTAGTTTTCATTTTGTTCTTGCTAAAAGCAAAGAAACACTTCTTGCGTGTTGAGCACAGACGTTACTGTAAATTTGAAATGATAAAGCATCCCTTGTAACTTTCTTGGAAATTGAAAGATGAACAAAGAAAAATTGACCCATGAATACCATGCAGGCGATCAAGACACCCATGGTCTCTTTTACCACAAAGGTGATACCTATGATCACCACCACGAAATGGCCATTGCTGAATACAAATTGTGAAACATCACAAACCAACTGTGATTCCATTCACTTTAATGCAAATGTAAACCGCTTATTAAAAACAAGAACAATGTAATTATCACAATGGCCCCGCTGAAACATGCGGTAGGGTATAGCCCGAGAGGAATTTCACGGAGTTATGAATTATGCAATTATAGTGTGTTAATTACCTGTCATTGGTACGTATGACAGGGAATAGCCCGTGTGGAAGGTCACGGCACTGTACATTGTACATTGGCAATTTACATGTTTTAATATAATGCCCCAACAAACAAACAACAAACTGACTTAGCAAAGCCCTAAAAGACAAGATTGGGAGTTTGATTTCTATCCTGAACGAAAAACTGCCGACAAGGAAACATGCACAAAGCATATCCCTTGATGATAGGGAGGCATGAAGGGGCAGAGGGGGGGGGGGAATATTTCCTTGAATATGATAATTATAATGGACGTTGTTTTAGCTGTGCCATGAAATGACCTATGCTATCTCCCGTGTCAGGCGATCCCATCCTTCCCTAAATCCCGTACGTGATTGGTCCACCCCATTTTGCGGCAACGAAAGGTCGCCGATTGGTCGGCGTCCGGAAACATGAGACAGGAAATTGTTTCTCGGCCGTCCGCAATACTTGGAAGGTGTCGTTTGCAAAAAACAAAAACACTGTTCGTTATGTACAGATCAATGTCGCAAACCCAACCGCACGATTTTTCGTCGAATATAATGAATTTAATCAGTGATGTGATAAAATGATTTAAAGGTAGTATCATACTTTGGTAAGACAGAAATGTTCACAGATTTACGTAATACTTACATGGTATGAAAATATTGGTGATAGAAATATACCGTTAAAATTTGTCCGCCTGAAATGGTGTGTTTATCCAGAAATCAGTCGAACAACGACCGAAAAAGAGAAAAGACTTAAGAAATACTGTGGCTGTTTTTCAACTGGTTTTTTTTTTCAAGCACCGTATGGGACTGAAATTTTCACAGATGACTTTTACTTGTATCTCTCTCGGCAGTTTTTCCCACGAATCTGTATTTCTTTGATAAAAAGTATGATACTACCTTTAAATACAAAAGTGTTTCTTCCCTCAAGGGATTAGTTAGTCTTGATTCATTACTATGGGCCATTTCATTGCAATAATTATGTTTCTTTTGTTGAGTACTTTGGAATCTTTTTTTTTCTCAGTGCTATGTACTAAGATGTCAATGCGAAAAAAAATTATAGCTATTAATATAAAAAGTATAGTCAATGAAATACTTTATAATACAAATAATTTGATTGTAGCACGGTGATTTCGTTTTTAATCGGTGATAGATGCAGCTTTCCACGTACCTTAGCCTTCGTGCAGGTTTATTCAGTGATTTTACCTCAGCCAAACCAACATTTATAAATTAGATGAATGATACGAATGTCAAACGTGAAAGGCTGATCAGTTGTAATAGTCTTTACAAACAATCTGAAACACGTTAGAATAATGTCTGAATTTAAACATTTAATGAAAAGGTACAACGTTTCAAAATAGGTTACAATTGAAATGTATTAATGTCCATTTTAAGACAATATATTGAAATCAAGGATACAGACACTGCAGTTGGAATTCATTCAAAATGAATCGGTGTAAATATGAGTAGGTTTTACTTGTCATACATGTATCTGTGTTATAGATAAACTGTAAATTCAAATGCAATTCGGCCCTTAGCCGCTAATTTTTAATATGTGTATACAAAAAAATTCTGGCCCCTATATTATCAAGCTTTGAAGAAAAATTTTACTGAGTCCCGGAGCCAATTTCATAGAGCTGCAGAGCAGCTTAAGCAAAACATTTGTTTCAGCATGAACATTCTTGCTTGATCAAACAGGATTGCCAACCAAATGTTCATGCCATGTCTACTGCTTTTGACTTGTATTCAGTCATTGTTTGCTGAGCATAACATCCACAACGAGTTTGGGCTGGCATACTGATTGTATTTAGCAAGGGTTTTTAAGTGTGATTTATCAATTTTGGTAGTTAATCAGCTCTATGAGATTGGCCCCAAATTGTCAGTTACTTGAAAATTTAACTCTGAATTGAAAGGCATTTGATGTCAAAATGTCCCCTAAAATGAAAAAAAAATACTTAAAACTCATCATGTACAGTATGTGTTTTAGTTTGCAGAATGTGTTTAATATCTTAATGTTTGAATATTGAATGAATGTTACTATCTTACATCAATGATGGATCCAACCTTCATAGATGATATCTCAGTGGATATCTTCATAATACAAGAAACGATTAGGACACTTGTTGAATAGCATCTTATGATTAAAAAAACAAATGAAAGTCTTTAAACTATTTATCAATAAAAGGGAACGTAAACAGGTAAGGCGAGCAGAGAAAGAAATTATCAAATATGTTGGTTTATCAATGACTAGCGTATCATCGTGTGGATTGTGAGCTAAACGTTTTCATTAAAAAAAAAAAAATTAAAGTCCGCGTTTGAAAAATTTGAAAAAGTGAACAATAATTTCCAAAGGAAACAATTGTTAGAATATTTATTCAATTTTTTCTTGTTTTGGAACATAAATGGAAAAATATTATTCTTACATGTTTAGATAAAGATTGTATGAAGAGGAAACTTTCAGTGACGATAGGCATTCCGTGTTTTCACCAAATTTGGTAATGAAAAAAATCAAATACAGACAGAAGCGCGGCAGTTTCGCTAGACACTGGACTTGTAAGTGTTGTGCTATTGCCCTTACGAATACCGATAGCCCGACAGACCCTATCGAGCCAAAGGGCTTACCGTGCCAAAGTCAATATGCCGAGCCAAAATTCACGGTAAACGCCGTGTTATTGTACGCAGCCCCTAAGGAGACGGGCAGAAAAAAATGTACTATTTCATTCCCCCGAAATCATTTCGAGGGGATGAAATTATATTTCGAGGGATAGAAATGATTTCGAGGGAACGAAATAGTGTTTCGGGGGAAAGAAAACATTTTTTCAGCCATAATTTATTTTACGCTACTATTTAGTGATGACTTTATGAATAAGTTACCTACAAACTGACATTTGTTGTATTAAGAACATGTGTGTAAAACTACTGGGTAAATGGTTAACCTTGAAAAACAAGATTTTTGGTGTTGATGCTGCATTTGACAGGTAAAAGCGATATAACTCCTTTTATCCACTTGCACCAAAGAAGCCTAAATGTGTGAACCCATCATCCCAAGCAAACTAGAATAATATACACTGAACAAGTTTATGGAATTATAGCCGTTTAACAGCTGTTATTGTGGAAACTTTAACCCTCATTAGAGAATACAATGTTCAAAAGGAACGCCCCTCACTTGATTATGCAAGACTTGTCCCGTTTCAGATGTTTCACTAAAAAGCCACAGCACATAAAAAAAAATGGAGATACATGTCTGCATTCAGTTCATTGAAATTTAATAACCTATTTTCCAATGTATTTTACCCAAGCCTTCAACATTTTATAAAATATTGCAAACTTCATGCCAATTCATTTCAATGTCAGTTTTCAATTTGGTAGTTTTATGAAGGGAATAAATACATACATTTGATTCCTATCTTTTCAGAAAAATTCAGGCAGAAATTCTTTTTATGAAGATTTTCGACAGGCTCCAACCACAAAATGATACGAAAATTGCTCATACGTCTCCCTGTCAGTCTGTTGATTTACGACTGCATTGTTGTTAACACTGTATTACCCATCCCGGCCCCGACCCGCCAAAGACCGCGGTCCCAACAGCCCCGACACGGTCACCCAATTCCTCGTATCCATGGAACCTCTGCGCCACAGAGAGGAACACATATACAATAATAATAACAGTCAATATTCTACAGGTTTTTATTTTATCTGTATGTTTAAATATAAAGATAAACCCTAACCCTGACCCTAACACTAGCCCTAACCCTAACACTAGCCCTAACCCTATAACCCTAGCCCTAACCCTATAACCCTAGCCCTAACCCTAAAGCTTGGTTTCGTATCCAATGCAAAATGCGGTTGTCGCATTACATTACTCACAGTGTGAAATTAAGTATGAATATCATGCGCAAGACGGCAAAGAATGGTGGCACAGGAGGAACATCGAACATCACAAATATCTTCGCACATATTTGTGATGTTTAGTATATCGTACATCACAAATTCACAAATATCTGCACAGTTTCGTTATCCGATGTTTGCGCGTGCATTATAATGACGTAGAACAATACATCGTACAACACAAATCTGTGCACATTTTTATTTGTGTGTTTTTATAGTGGCATAATTTTTTCTGAAAAATCTTTTCTTGCTTTAGTTTACGATAATTAGAAATCAAGTGAAATGTACAAAAAAAAGGTTATTAAAACAGCGATCAACTGCCGCGAACAGCGCAATAACGGTATGCAGTTAGTGGTTGTGATTCACCCATAATATCATGTGTCATGGCGGCCACAAAAATGCGTAAGGAACCCTAACCCGGACCCTAACCCTAACCCTATATGGCATAATATTGTTATGGTCAGCGCTGAAAAAATTGCGCATAAGCCTATGGTGTTTTTGTTTGGGAAAAAGTCTGAAAAACTAAAAAACGTAAGGGCCCGATCACTCCATATGCAACTGATTAATTAACAGTAAAAACCAGCGGTTCAGTAATTTATGTATACATGTACGTATGTTCACGCCTACATCAACAGAACGACAGCAGCCTGAAATAACTCTATTTGTTACGCAGCGTCAACAGACTGACGTTCACGAAATAAAAACTATTTGGTTCCCTCGACCGAAATGATTTAAATACAAAAGGGACTCTATTCGTACCTAGCCGACTCGAGCGCCAGACCGCGAGCGCCCTCTCTCCGTGAATACCAGAAAGTCAACAGTCTCCCATACAGGGTGAGTCCACAAGAAGACGGAGATTGGTGATGTTTTTAAAAACAAACAAATTACACTCAAAAGTTAAGTAAAGCATAATCTAACAAGCACTCTCTCCTGCTTATTAGAAATAAAAGAGAATGCAACAAATTGATCATTCTAGGAGGACTTATGTCTACTTTAATAAACACAAACACATTCGATCTTAAGCTGTGTGCTTCGTGACAGGCATGGCTGCCAAATGGCGCCCATGAAAGCCTACTACTCGGTCACGTGGTGTAGCACCATCCTTCATAATTCATATTGTAATTTCTGGGAACCTCTGGAAAACAGTTTGTGTTTCACTGAGCAGGTAAATCCAGGGTAAACAAGAAATAAATAAATAAAGCTATTCATTGTTCGAGCTGTCCATGGAATATACTTGACAAAACAAATTATATAAAGTAATCTTTGCTACCCTTTGCTACTAACTCATACGTTTAGATTCAGTCAAGCCCTGTGTTCGTTTTCCATTAAAACGTATGATATCACTTTTATTTTGATCTATATTCAATATTGTATTGCTGTGATCCCCACATATACATTAGAATGAAACAGGAACAGACAAACAAACAGACAACCCGACGGGGAGAAATACAGATAAAATAAAATAAAATAAATTCATAAAAAGGAAAGATATAGGTGTACAGTGTACGCCGTAACTTGAAAAGTAGGAAATTTGACAGAGTTAAAAAAAAAAACTAAAATCATGGAGACTGGCTATTCAACTATTCCTCCTGACATTTCAAACAAAAAAGAGCAAGAGTTAAGCAGACCGCCAGGTGTTCAGGGGCACGCGCCTCACCGGGATTCTTTCACCCGGCTTACCGGCTCCCATAATAGTCCCCATAGGCTTACTGGCAAGCCGACTACTGCATATCCTCCCCACCATTGAGACCTTAGCCTGACATGCAAAGCTCTGAAGGACTAAGAGGGAGAAACAAGGCGGCCCCTGGACCATCGCGGTGCCAGGGTCCGCACATGCCATGTTCCATTCAATATCAGAGAGTCAGGATCGGAGAATCGAACCCAGACTGCCGGAAGTCTGGCGGTGGTACCATCGCTTATCCCACCGAGCCACGAAGCGTTGGTGAAATCGCAGCCCTTTCTAAAACTATTTATACCAGACAATTGATAGGAGTAAAACATTCAACAAAATTGCGGGCATCGCATCAGGGCTCGAACCCGGGACACATTATTCGAAGTCCCATTCCCGAACCACTCGGCCATATGAAATGTATTGATGGCGTCATGGAATCTAGCAGTGTAGTGATTGTCAATGCCCTATTCACCTAAAATCACTCAAGCGTGAATACAGACAGTCTCAATGGTCACACATAACCCTTTAATACATTTGGTATTAAATCTCCCGGACTTTGATTAGGTGATTCCACAACATGGCAATAAAAGTGCAGCGACTTCAGGGCCTGAATTCATCAAAATAGCTCAAAGTGAAACGAAACGAAATAGTATTAGGGAATTTACCCTGTATTACTCCATCCCGGCCCGGCCCCGGCCAGCCAAAGGCCGCGATCCCAATAGCCCCGACACGGTCACCTAATTCCTCGTATCTTCTGCTACACAGAGAGGAACAAATATACAATAATAATAACAGTCGATATTCTGCAGGTTTGTATTTTATCTGTATGTTTACCCCAACCCTAACTCTAACTCTAACCCTAAACCTATAACCCTCAGCCTAACCCGGACCCCAACCCTAACCCTAACCCTATTATGGCATAATTGTTATGGTCAGCGCTGGTGTCAGCGCTGGTGTTTTTGTTAAAAAAAATGTCTGAAAAACTAAAAACTGAAGGGCCGATCACTCCATATGCAACTGTTTTTTAATTAATGAAAATAAACAACAGTGAAAACCAGCAGTTCATGTAAACATGTACGTAATGTAATGCCTCAACAGAATGACAGCAGCCTGAAATAACTCGATTTGTTACGCAGCGTCAACAGACTGACGTTGGAAAGTAGGGGAATGAAATATTATTTCGAGAGAGTGAAATCAGGCGCGGATCCAGGATTTTTCAAGACGGGGGGCACACTCAAAGTGAAACATCTGAATGTCAATGTTTCCTATACCTCCAGGCTCCATGGTACATGGACGAAGATCCAATGTATTGTCACAAAATTGCAGTGGTATTCTATCGGTCTACTCGAGGTTTGACGATATATCCTTTGAAGCATTAATAACTGTCATGACATAATATTTATTATGCGGGTCATACTGGGGAGCAGTGGCGTACGGAGGATTTTTCCAAGGGGGTGTTTAAAAAAAAACTTGCGAAGCCACGGCGTGGGGTGCGGGGCCCGCTGAAGGGCCCGGTAAATTTTTTGGATATTAGATGTTCTCTGATGAATTCTAGAGTATTTCCGGGCCCTTTTTGATAGCTTTTTGTACGGAAGAGTTTAAGGGCCACCTGTAAATTTTTTTTTCGAGTTGCTATCTCGCCACGGCGAGTTACTATCTCGCCGGTCGCCGCGGCGAGTTACTATCTCGCTGTGGCGAGTTACTGCCCTGAGTATACCATCTGCATGTATCCGGTATTGTGATTGACACAGCAATGTTTGTGTGTAAAAAGGAACACCAAATTCGTACATGTATATCCGGCATGTGGAAAGCAAAAAAAAAGAGAGAGAAGACCCAATCGTCTGACCATAAAACAAACAATTTGATGAATAAAGAAAGAGAGACATCTCAGTTTTTGCTTATTTTGTAGCACAGAAAATTAGAAGAACCGGGATGCGCTCCAAAAGTCTTAAGAAGCTTTTATCAGTGTAGTGTATAGCCAGGTCAAAAAACTTGAAGAGGCATAGTGTATAGTTCTAACTGAAAGTGGTTTCTCAGGTGCTTTGGATAGGGGTGGGGTGGGGGTTTGTTGAGGAGGAAAGGGGGAGATGAATGATGGGGGAGGGAAAAGAAGAAAGGAAGACAGGGATTGATTAAAGAAAGATGGAAGTAAAGAAGGGAAGATGGATACCCAAGGTTTCGACCAAGAAAATTGACACTTTTCATCTTGCTCAGTCGGGATTCTGCTCACCCTTAATCTGTATTTGGCAGCGTTATCAAGGGTGAAGTGGCGAGATATAAACGCATTTGCAAACACGAAAGGGATTTTGTTACGAAAAGAATTTGCACAATTCTTGAACTTTTGCAAGAGCAACAGTAAAGTACACCAACCTCCGGGGACTCAACTATGAAGTTGAACCAAAGGGATCCTGTCATTTCTTTATATTAGAAAATAAACCAGGATGACAGTTTTTTCAATTGGTTGTTATGTGGACTAAAACACAATAAAAAAGAACAACCATATCTCGCATCTATGATTGGTCAAAGAACAACAAAAATGCTTAAAGGTGACTGATGAAGTGCGGCAAAATAATGGTCAGAAAATATGCTTTGAACCCTCCATAAAAAAGGAAAAATCCAAGGGATCGGCATAATTATTATCAACGAAAAAAATTGTTCTTTGGAATACTTTCTCCTTCCCTTTTCTTGGTTTCCCTCTTGCATGCATTTTGATTTGTTCAACCGATCTTTGTGCAAGACAGCTAAACAGCCCACAAGTTGGATTTGTCTCTGTCTTTGCAAAATATATTATACTCTTATATAGACGGGTGGTATGTCAAATTACCCTATTATTCCACTCTTCCTTTTATTAAAACAAGTTCCGTTTGCTCTTCTCAGCCTGGACCCACCACATGATGGTTTTGTCTGCCCACTGTTCCATTTGCCTACCTTCCACCTCTTGACCTCAAACTAACCAATACCTCAATTTTTATTTCATCCCTGTCTCCCTTTCTTCTTTCCCTCTTTCTTCATTCATCTGCCCCTTTCCTCCTCAACAAACCCCACCCCACCCCTATACCCCAAGCACCAGATAAACCACTTTCAGTTAGAACTATACACTACGGCATCTTCAAGTTTTTTGACCTCGCTATACACTACACTGATAAAAGCTTCTTAAGTCTTTTGGAGCGCATCCCGGATATTCTAATTTTCTGTGCTACAAATAAGAAAAAACTGAGATGTCTCTCTTTCTTTATTCATCAAATTGTTTGTTTTATGGTCAGACGATTGGGTCTTCTCTCTTGTTTTGCTTTCCACAGGCCGGCTATACATGTACGGAATTTGGTAACTTGCCGCGGGGAGTTATTAACTCTAAAAAAAATGTTTGCAGGTGGCCCTTATACTCTTCCGTACTTTTTGATAGTTGTTTCGTTTCTTTTTTAATTTAGGATTTTACAGACAAAGGATTTTTATATTTTGGGATGGCAAATTTGTTTTCATACAGTTTTCAGTTTGACGAAGGATCAAAAGGAAATAATCATTCAGCCATAAAATTTCTTTGAACAATATTAAGAAATATGAAATATATTATTAAACCATGAGTTGCACCCGTTTTGAAGAAACACGGCCAAGTATTTTGTACCAGTTATCTGGCGGCCGCTACAAAAAGCATTCACACCCCAGGAAAAGAAATGTTTTTACGCAACCGCGAAACTTTATAATATTCACACCCGATGTCAAATAAATATATTCATCTGGCACTAATGGGCTTCCGTACAAAGCTGTGTAGTCGACATTTTGAAAATGTTTCATTTCTGATAATTCAAATGAATTGCTTTTCAATAAACATGGAATTTCCATAAAAATCTAAAAGAAATCCAGACAGAACGAAGTATCGGACTTCCTTTCAAAAGTAAGAATAGTGTCCATTTATTTAGTGGAGTAGCGTTACCATGGACTAGAGGAAGGAAAATACAGGTAATGTTGGGATCACTGCTTATAAAGTGATCGGACAAGATTAGGAGGATCGGACTGTGCCGCCCATCCGTACCGTACTCTGCTTCGTGGCCACGTCTGTTTACAGTGAAAAGGAGTTTTGTTACCGTGCGCACTGGCAAAAAGGCGAGCCGAGACATTTGCCTGTTGTCAGTTTTTCTTTGTGTGGCCGACAGAATGAACTGAAGAATGATGATTTTCTGCTCCTTCTCCCTTCTTTCTCCTTTTATTTTTTATTTCGTAAAATTTTACCGGGGGCACATTTTTTTTCTCTCGTCAAATTTGACCGGGGGGCACGTGCCCCCGCGGCCCACCCCTGGATCCGCGCGTGGAAATAATAACTTTGTTTTACCTCCATCCAAATTTTTCTTTGCCCGTCCCCTGAGGGGTTCCGTACTATTGCCGTGCCAAACTGAAAAAATAAAAAATATTTGAGATCGGCACGGAAGTAAGGCGGAAGTACAGCCTAGGCTTAAGCTTGCTCTGTGTTTGCCAAACAGTCGAAATAGATTTTCAAAATGATTTCACATTTGGAACGATTGAGCTGTATGAGGCTGGAAAATAACCAGCTTTACTAACTACAATGAAATACCCCTATGTACATCACCTGTACAGCATTGTCCCTATTTGGAATGTGGCATCACATATTATATTTCAATCATATACTGATGGTCATATAAGGATATCATTGTCCTCAAGATATATGGATTCATAATGAAATGATATTGGTATCTCAAAAACGAAATGGCCCCTTAAAATGGTTGACTATATTCAATAAAGCCAGTGAAATCTGAAAAAAAATTGATACATTTGTTTCCAACTTGTGTTCTCTACTTCCATGTATCGGTGTTTAAATTCAGTGATGATTTGTTGTACAATACGAGTCTTCAGGTTCAGTGATATTAATGTTAAGAAACTTTGTTTTATTGAAATAGCTAGATTAACTACAATAGATGATCTGGTTATTAGGATGCTTGTACTAATGAAGACTTGTCAATTTAACAGAAGCACAAATATCTGCCGGCTGTCCATATGCCGTTTAACTATGTGTTTGACACTTATTCTAACCGAACTGTATACAGTCAATCAATCTAACAACAGTATCAAAAGACATTGTGATTAAATTGATTGTAAATATCCTCGTGCAAGTTTGCAATGACTTGTTGCCTAAATTCAATTTTTACTCACACTGCTTAGTATTCACTGCATCATCAACAGCATACAGTGCTACTGCAGTAAACAACATTTCTGAACTGCAGCCATTTTCCAATTGTAATGATTGCCACAGGAGTCACTATACACGAGGGCCTCAGCCTTCCATGGTTATTTTGATCTGGATCCATTCAAACGTTAATAACATCCTGCGCGATTTCTTAATTATTTTCTATTCTTTGGCTGACAATGAATCGCTAGCTCGACGTCCATTTCTCTTTTCAGTCCCCAAACTGCCAATCCAAACGACTGAAAATTTTGAAAAAGATGCATTCAATTTCAATGCCCCTATCTGCACAACCGTGCAATTATCGTAATTTATATCTCTTAATGGACAACGTAGAGTTGGCTACATACAGTTCTCTGAAGAGCACGTCCATAATTTAATCATCCCCGTGCTGGAGTGAGTATTCATATCTCTTGTCAGCCACATCATTTGGACTGATTTTTGACTTAATCATATTATATTAATACAAAACAGTACACCCAATCAGGCACCCCTGTCGTTCAATGACATCAGCACTACATACTATAGTGCTTTTAATTGCATTCAAAAAGCACTGAGTATGCATAAGGGGCCGTCCATAAAGTACGTACGCACGAAATGCCGACTTTTAGACACCCCCCCCCCCCCCCCCCCCCCGTACGCATCATTATATTATTAACCATGACGGGTACAAACTGCTGAACCCGAAGCCCTTCCCACAGACTAGACTGAATGACACAGCCATCCGTAAGGGTGCACCACACAAAATAAACTCCCATTGACCTCAGTGTAAAATCCTTCAAATTCAGAGTTCAAAAAATCTCATCCAGGAGGCTCTCAGTTGTTGGTGCAATACTGTAAATGGTAATTTGGGCCCTCATCTACATGATTCTTTTCAATTTTTCAATGTCCTTTTCCGTAACCGACTTGCTACCAGTTTTCATGAAGCAACCCTCCACGTTCAAAACAATGTAGGGCCAGATTTTAAACCAAAATATCTCAAGTCTCCACAACAGGCTGAAGCACTGAACCCCCAGGTTGGGACAACCAGTCATAATTAAACAATATTGCAAAAACAAATTGCATATTTAAAAAACATTTGAGGGTACAAAGAATATGATAATCAGCTCGGCGCATTGATTTTTGAGCTATTTAGTGTGGTGCACCAAGTGTTCTACCGCCCTCAAGCGGACGGCGTAAACTATGGAACGAGTGTCGGCGTTTTGGCGACTTCTGCTCTGCTACAATGACGTCATTGGTTCATTCGAACAAGAACCAAGGGAAGGGATTGGATTACGCCTGTAGCTCCAACCTGGCGGAAAGGTAATAAGCTACCCGCAGGTCCGACTCCTAATTCCGCCATGTCCGATAGACCGGTTACCGTTTGCAACCGTTGTCTCTTGACATATACGTCACTCGAATGTAGAGACCCTGGTACGGTAGCGGGTAATGAATTGTGGCAGAAGTCCTCCATTCTTATGCCTTTAAGGTACTATCATTTGTTGGTAGCATACCGAAACAGACATCTTCACAGATTCACCTATTACTTACATGGTATAAAGATGGTGTTGGTAGAAAAATACTGTTAACATTTTTCTGCCTGGAATGCCCAAAATCATTTTTGATCATTTAAAAATCAAAAATAGAAAAGAAAAGACTTAAGAAATACCGTGACGTTTTTTCACTGTTTTCTCACAAAATGGGCACCGTCAGCCTGCCAGCCTGCCAGCCTGCCTGAGCCCGCTCGCCTGCCTCCCCCATCGCCAGGCTTACTAAATGCTGACTGTCTTATATAGTATGATTCATTACCCAGGTGGAAAATGGTATGCAGATAAAGCTCCATTTTCTGCTGCGTCATGGCTCCATTGAGCAGAGGACGACAATCCTCTATAATTGCCAGAATATTAATCCAGTGTCACGTTGAGTCCTTGGAAAAAAATAATTATATCTTCTCTAAAAAGCAACGGCAAGGGATCGTATTGATTTTTTTCTTAGAAGTGGTTCAGTGCAACTGCCTTGAAATTATGATTGCCATCCTTCCTGGCTGATGGAGGTCATATAATCTGCGTCACTGTGATACTCGTACATTACTGATGACACTCCGACCACACATTGACTACCTACGTAGACAGCTCACACCTCGGTACCTCGGGCTTCTTTCATCATATAATTATTATGACTTGGCTGAAAATTGGTTTTATATACTTCTTAATCAAACGTGTCGCAGCATTCAGATGTGGTCTTATCGTATACAGAGGCCTAATACTATACAAGGAATATTGACAAAAGCGGTGTTGTGAATTCGACAGTTTGACTTGACTTTATCAGCACAAAAAGGATTGATCATAGCATTAAACAGAAGAGACTTGCTGGAGTTCACTCGTCATAAAATCTCGTCATAATAACTCACTGCTAGCCTCATCATGGATGTCCCCGTTGTGATCTTATATCTGACCGTTATGGCAGGGTTCTGTCAAGGCATGGAGGAAGGCTCTTCCTTCCTCCATGGTCAAGGGGAGTGCCTGGCTCGGTTCAAGCCCAGCTTTTACAAGGTCGGCAATCGTACGTTGCTTCATCAAGCATTCCAAACTAACATAACTTCTTCTGCAGTGATCTGTGCGAGAGAGTGCTCGATGGATACACGATGTGTATCATTCAACTATCATGAAAGTAACTTTCACTGCGAAATGAATAACATCACTAGGATCGAGGGAAGATGTAACTTCGTTGAGCTTCAAGGAAGTTCCTACTATGACGACAACTATGAAACGTCTTTGTTGGGAGTTTCGTACCCTAAAGAGTATCAGAATTGTCAGATGTTGCTCCACCGTGGTCACTGTAACAGTGGTATCTACACCATCTACCCAGCGGGAATGAGTGAGGGCATGGAGGTGTACTGCGATATGCAGACTCATGGCGGAGGCTGGATAGTTTTCCAGAGGCGTCAAGATGGCTCCGTGGACTTTTACCGTAACTGGACCGAGTACCAATCCGGCTTTGGCAATCTGTCTGGTGAATTCTGGCTTGGCAATGACATATTACGCTCCTTGACTGCAGAAGGGGAATGGGAGCTGCGAGTTGATTTCGAGGACTGGAATGGTGCGGTGGCTTGGTCAGAATATGGTAAGTTTGCAATTACAGGCGACAAATACACTCTTACTGCTCAGTTATACAGCCCAGATAGTGCAGTTGTAGAAGACTCATTAAAATGGCATAACGGAGATGAGTTTACAACCAAAGATCAAGACAATGATGGAAAATCGGAATACAACTGCGCACAGGATAATGAAGGTGCGTGGTGGTTCACAAGTTGCCGTCACTCTCACCTCAATGGCAAATATGGTCGTAATATTAAAGGGCCTGGAGGTATAAAATGGTATCATTTCGTAGGAAGTCATGCTACTGTCAAGAAATGCAGCATGAAAATGAGACAAATCCCGTAAACAGGATACAAGGCATTATATGGCATAGCTAGCCAATGGAATTCATTATAAATGTAATCTAACTTACTTTTTTTTTTCATCATGTTCCTTTCATTTATATAAGATAATGGGTTTTTCCTGGTGGTGATTTAAGCCACAAGTACACCTCCTAAAGGAGATCAGAATGAATGAGAATTATCAGTCAGAAGTCAGAAATCAGAATGTTTATAACCGTAAATCTGGAACTTTTAAGAATGCTTATTGGTCATTGATCCAATTAGAGAAAACTCCTGAGGAAGAAAATGTTAACACCTGAGATGTATTGATATCTTATTGTCTAAGATGTGCCGTGTCACAATTTCTGGTAGAGGAGTAAAGCCAATATGTGTATAACACAGGCGTGGTATGCACTGTTTGCCAGTCATATCAACATGCCAATTTTAAAACGATGATATTTTCAAGAGTGTTTGAGGCTTCCTTGTAGCAGCAAAAGCTACAAAGTATAAAACAATAAAGAACATTTATATTGCGAAGCTACTATACTATATTGCGCATTACAAAATTAAACTAATTAGCATTGAATAAATCGTTCTTTAACTTGGTCTTGAAGTGATACAGAGTTTGCATGCTGAACAAAAACAGGAAGATAATTCCACGATTTGGGAGTAGTAATTAAATTTTGTCTCAATAATATAAGCTGGCAAGACACGTGTGCTCTTACTTGAACCTTAGTTACTGTACCTCACTTGTCAGATGACTGATTCATTGTTCGAATTGCTTTCCAAACTTAACAAAAGATTTCAATGCTTGATTAACATAATAGTATCGTATAATGTGTACCGATTAGGAAAAAACACCACAAAATATTGCTATATTATTGTGTACAGAATAGTCTTAAAAGGCATTGTGTTGTAAACGTTGCAAAGTAAAAAAAATAATTCAAGAGGCAAGTTGTTTATCTGATTACTAAAAGATTTGGAGTAAAAGAGTCCTCAGAATAACATTTTAAATGGCTGAGTTGGGCGAGCAGAACGAACTTATTCAATTTCAGCACACTAACTAGTGGGCATATAGTAGCTTGAAAAGCGTTCAACCCTGCAGATTTCTCAAGGAGTCGTTGATATCTATCGTGTGAATGAAGAACTGCCTTTTTGTACGACGTTTTTTGCGAAATGCTTTGCAATGCACATGCGAGATACCTCTTTTCACGACCTTTGCAAACCGCGCGCCTCAACCTCAACCTCAGCGTAGCGTCGGTACTAGCAGCCTTTACATTCATAAAATGTATAGTTTATCGATTACCCGCGAAATAAGTATTCGCGTCTCATCAAGGGAGGCTTACAAAATGTTACACTTTGCCGTGTGAAAGGACGCAAAAGCAACCAGTAATATTGTTTGTAATATTTCTCAAGCGTCAGAAAAACTAGCAAGCATCGCGTGAAGAGGCCTTGACGCATTTCACAATCTTACATGCAGGGACAGATTTACTCCATCTTAGACAAAATAATTACACGCTAGGTGTATTATGGCTCAACTACACATAAGCTGTGAAATTATCTACACCAATGAGATGTGATGGCCATACGACTTGGTCATGGCACTGTGTGATTGAATTATAATATACCAAAAAATCACATAAGAATAAAATTAAGCGATCTCAGTTTTTCGCAGTTGCTATGCGCTCGGTGATTTGCGTGCGAAAGCCTGGTTTTTTCATCTGTTCATTTCGCAAAATAAAGAGGCACATTGTACGTGTTGAGCAAAAACGTTTCTGTAAAATGTGGTAAAGAATCTGTGTAATTCTTTATGGTAGCTTTAACTTTAAAGCTTTGTAACAAAAGAAATATAGTTGATTAAAGGTACCTTCATACTTTGGTGATACATTTGATAAATAAATTGAATTTAGTTCAAAGTCTAATTGATTAAAAGAAAACAATACCATTTTGTCCATGCGAAATATAATAAAAAGCATTTTGTCAAAATTGTTTGCGTTGATAAAAATCAAAGGAAATCGGAAACAAAAACATTCGACTTATAACAGAAGTTGGTACCCGGTGTGATCAAGGGGGCGCTATTAATATTTTCAACCACAGTACATTATCCGCTGGCTGATTGTGAATGGATTTGACGATCATGATGAAAATACCCCGAGCGTCTTTCACTGTTTTCTCAATAAACTGGCCACCGTATGGGACTGGAAATGTCCCAAATGATTGTTGATGCGGTATATTTCTTTTCGCCCAGGAATCTGCATTTCTGCAACCAAAGTATGAAGTTACATTTAACTTAAATTAGTATTAACATACATTGTGATTTGTGACATAGTGACTTCATGTGAATTGCTCCAGAAGTAATCTGATTCATTAATGAAATGGCGTACATGCACTCAATTGTTCTGTGTTGCGGTACTGAAGCATGATGATAATTATGGGTCATTTCATCGCAATAAGATTCTTTCGTTGAGTTCTTTAGAAACAATTATTTCTTATACTTAAAGGTGGTATCATACTTTGGTTTTAGAAGAAATACAGAATCATGGGCAAAAATATCAAGGACGATACAGTATCAGTCATCTGTGAAAATTTCAGTCCCACACGGTGCCCACCATTTGAGAAAATCGTCAAAAACGGCCATGGTATTTCTTAACTTTCTCTTTTATTTTTGATCTATTAAAAGATCAAAAAGATTTTCGGTCGTTGTTTTACTCATTTCTGGATAAAAACACCATTTCAGGCAGAACAAAATGTTAACGGTATGTTTGTACCACCACCCTTTTTATACCCCCTTAAGTTATAGGTAAATCTGTGAACATTTCTGTTTCGGTATGGTACAAAAGTATAATACTACCTTTCCAGTGGTAGTTTCAGTGGTGTGTTATGAAATGTAAATGATAAAATAACCAAACAAATTAATAGCTATCACTTTGAAAAATATAGTCAATGAAATACTTTTTGCAAAAATATATTCTGATTGTTACACTCTAAATATATTATTTCGTTTTTAATTGCTGATGGATGCAACTTTCCACGTACCTCATCCTTCAAGCGGTTTTTATATTCTGATTTTTTTTTTATTTTGATGGGGTATGGTCCGCTTACTTTAGCCAACCCAACATTTATATATTAGATGAATGATACAAATGTCACATTTGAAAGGCAAGCCATAACGGAAAGCACAAAGTCTGAAAATAGGTTGAAATTGCTGAATTGCTTCATGCTCATTATATGGAAATCACGATACAGGCACTCTGCAGCGATGATCCATCAATCATTGGAAATGAATCGCTGTAAATATTACTGAGTTTTAATGATTTTTATAAAATGTTATGTATTATACATAAATGATGTGTTATTATATTGTAGTGCATTGATGTCCTTAGCTAACCGAGCAGATTCAACTACTGTCAACTTGTTTCTTGAATGAAAATATTTCATAAATATAAAAAAAAAAACGCTTTTTATCCATCGGTCATAATAACCAAAACTTTTGCAAATTTCAAACTGAAAGAAGAAATAGAAATGAGCTTCCCCAACATTGCATCAATTTGAATTGTATATGCTTGTACATCGTATTCATGCTTTCACCAACTTTTTCATATACAATAATCAAGAACGTCCGTGGTGGTATGCTTTGGCCCCTGTATTATCAAGCCTTGAAGAAGAAGTGTACTCTTACCAGACTGTCAGTTTATGAAAAATTGAACTCTGAATTTAAAGGCATTTGATGTCAAAATGTCCACTCAAAGAAAACAGTTGACTTTAGTTTCATCATATATTATTTTGTTTTACATAGCAGAATGTGTTTCATATCTGAATGTTGAATTTTTGATAAATGTTACTATCTTACATCAATGATGGATCCAGCCTACATATATTCTAATTCACAAGAGATTCATAATATACAAAACGATTAGGATATGTGTTGAATGCCATATTATGGTTTAAAAACCTATAAAAAAAATATATACTTTTTATTAATGCCATTAGAAAGAAATGACAAAAAAATGTAATAAAAGATTAATTTGAAAATTCTTTGGATCCATCAATGATTTGGATATTGTCTCGTGAATATCTGTGAACTAAATGATTTCATAAAAAAACGAAGTCTGCGTCACAAACATTTGAAGTGAACAATAATTTCCCAAAGTACCTTTCAGTACACCATTGTATCTTTCAGTATTACCTCTCTTACCCTTACAGTTGTTTAAATACTTACTCATTTCCTTTTTGATATCGAACCGAAACGAACAAAAATTACTCTTACATTTTTAGATGAAGATTGTATGATTGCATTGTGGTTTTCTTTTGCCAAATCTGGTCATGAAAGGGAGATCCTATTTGGATAGTTGACGCATCAAGAGGCTTGCCCTTTGTCTGTCGAACAATCGAAATAGATTTTCAAAATGATTTTGCATTACAAACGATTGCGCACTTTTAGGTTGGCAATGACAAGTTTTGTTTGGCACAGAGTGCCCATTTTAAACCACTGACATCTTTAAAATATCGATGTACATCATGGGCACAATATCGCACTTTTTATGTTATTGGTTTCTGAATCTTGAAGTGATAAACAGTTGTTATTTTTAACTTAATTGGTCCCGACACAGTGTTGCGTTTTGTCTGGGACACCCTGTATACTGCGATTAGTCACATGGTGATTTCATGTAGTCTACTCAAGAAATAATCTTATTGATTAATGAAATGGCGTATACTCCTCAAAGTAAAAATGTGTGATTGCATAATTTAGATATAGCCGAGAAATTACTGCATGCCTTAAATTTTCTAATGCGGTACTGAAATATGATAAGATGGGCCATTTAATTGCAATAAGTTTCTTTCCTTGAGATTTTAGAAACCGTTTTTCTAATTACATATGTTCAAGTGTACTGAAATGTAAATGATAAAATAATAAAAACAAACTAGACCTGTATTTGTTGACAAACACTGAGCTGTTTCGCGTATGTTTTATAAATAATATGAAAAACAAACATGAACGCAATTGGCCCAGTACAGAGAAATAGCGGTGTTTTAATTGTCGTAAACAACTATCAGGAGCGTCGTCACTCGTCCATCAATACTCGTATACAGATTCGTGTACATACACATGCCCATGAGAAACAAAGAAATGGCAGAGTCTATTATAAACCAGCGCGCGTAGTATGTATGGTTGTGCTTATTGTCGGTGGAAACAGCTATGTCGTGCTCCGTTCACGTGTACACAATTGGCCCACTACTATTGATAGCCATATCAGCGGTCCTAAAAGTTCCAAAGACCGTGTTTTGTGTTATGTTTGACTCTAAATGGCAAAATTAATTATTCAAAAAAATCAATAAAACATCAGTCGATGGCGTCATCGTGACGTTACCTCACATTTGGGATAGTAATAGCATTTCCTACCTACCCACCAAGTTTCATCACGATCGGATATTCGCTTATATGTGTTTCTGTGAAAAAAATGGCAACATTAATTATTCAAAAATCAATAAAAAATCAGCCGATGACGTCATCGTGACGTCACTACACATTTCGGATACTAGTACCATTCCCTACCTACCCACCAAGTTTCATCACCATCGGATATTCCCTTATATGTGAATCAGAAAATCGGCTTTTTTATGACGTCATCATGACGTCACACCTTTTTGGTATTTTGTGGCATGTGCCTATAGCCTAACAAACATATTGCCGAAAGAATTACGAAAAAACGATTTGTCGTTCATGAGATATAAAGAAAAGGTCCAAAAATTGAATAATTCGTATAAAATCACATGATGACGTCATCGACACGTGACTGCAATTTTTGTCTATAACACGTCCCCATATACTTACATACCAAGTTTGAGCTGCATCGGAATTGTCGTTCCGGAGATAAAGAGCCCTAAAATTTGCACTTTTATGATGACGTAATTGTGCACGTGATGACGTCACGATGACGTACATACGCGGGACACTATTCGGGGTGTTGGTCTAACTACGTGCCAAGTATGAAGTTGATTGGAATTGGCATAATGGTAGAAGTGGCTCTTAGAAAACCCCTGTGTTATGTCTATGGGAAAAAAGTGGAAAAAGAAAAAAAAAAAAAAAAAAAAAAAAAAAAAAAAAAAGGTAAAAAGAAAAAAAAAAATAAGAAAAACAAAAGCTGTCTCGCTGCATGCGAAACAGCTAATTAAATAGCAGCTAATATGAAAATACATTTAATGAAATAGACTTTCAGAAAATGTAATCTGATTGTAGCAGTGTGAGTTTCAGATTTCGTTTTGAATCGGTGATGGATGCAACTTTCCACGTACCTCAGCCTTCGTGTGGATTTTATATTGCATGACACAAATGCCACATGCTAAAGACAAGCCATAACAAAAACTGGTCCGTTGTAAGAGTCTTTCAAACAACCTGAGAAAATCCCGCTATATGGAACATGTTTGAACTTAAACATTTAATGAAAATGTACAAAGTCTGAAAATAGGTTGAATATGGAAATCAACGATATAGGCACTCTGCAGGAAGGTTCCATCACTAATGAAAAATGAATCGGTCTAAATATAATAGTGAGATTTCATGTTTATATGTTATTTATGAAAGATTATATATTACATATCTGTCATATTATATTGAAGTATATCCTTAGCCAACCGAGCAGATCCAACTACTGTCAACTTGTTTCTTGTCAATCGGTCTCGTCAATATTTTACCAATAATTTTGAAAATTTCTAACTAAAAAAAAAAAATGGAAATGAGCTCCCTCAATATTGCTTCGAATTTAATTGTATATTTTGTCGCATTCATGTTTTTTCGCAAACATTGTCACATACAATGTTTAAGCACGTACCTGCAGGTATGCTATGGCTCAAGTTTTATCAGCTTTGAAGAAGAATTGTACCGGGACCAGAGTGTCAATTGCATGAAAAATGAACTCTGAATTGAAAGGCATTTGATGTCAAAACGTCTGATAAAAGAAAACAGTTGACTTTAGTTTCATCATGTATTTGTTTTAGTTTGCAGAATGTGTTTAATATCTTAATGTTGAATGTTGAATGAATGTTAATATCTAACATCAATGATGGATCCAACCTTCATAGATGATATCTCAGTGGATATCTTCATAATAAAAGAAACGATTAGGACACTTGTTGAATAGCATCTTATGATTACAATAATAATGGAATTTTGTCAATATTTATTAATGCAAGTAAAACTAAAGGGTGAAAAGAAATGAGAAAAGATTTTTTTTTAATAATTTGGATCCATCAATGATTTGGATATCGTCTCGGGAATATCTGTGAACTAAATATTTTCATAAAAAAACGAAGTCCGCGTTACAAAATTTTGAAGTGAACAATAGTTTCCCAAAGTAACACTCAGTACACCGTTGTATTTTTCAGTATTACCTCTCTTACCCTTTAAGTTGATTAAATACTTACTCATTTCCTTTGTGATATCGAACCGAAACGAAAAATATTACTCTTGCATTTTAAGATGAAGATTGTACGATTTCATTGTTTTCTTTTGCCAAATCTGATCATGAAAAGGAGATCCTATTTGGATAGTTGACGCATCAAGCGACTCACCCTGTGTCTGTCGAACAGTCGAAATAGATTTTCAAAATGATTGTACATTACAAACGATTGCGCACTTTTAGGCTGGCAATGACAAGTTTTGTTTGGCACAGAGTGCCCATATTAAACCACTGACATCTTTAAAATAACGATGTACATCATGTGCACAATATCGCACTTATTGTGTATAAATGACATACAGGAGATGAGAAGCTTAGTGTTCGATGGCTCATGGTGTTGGCTGAAAGGTAGCAACGTTTGAGTTGCAGACTGCTAGCCTTTATTAAGTTGAACAAGACTCTTGTGCAATATCAATTTATATCTATGGTTGGTTTTGACTGTGTTGAGTCTTGGTCCTTGATTGGTGTGTGCCCAATCGGTGGGGATTATCCTAGGCATTCCTAGCGATTCACAGGGCTGCGTGAGTCATCGTGGTTTTTTTTAACACTTAGCTTCTCATCACCATTTTTCACGATAAACAAGCTCGTTTCTAGTATTAAATGCAACGTTAATAGATGTTTTGTTACTGGTGCAAATGTGTGCGCTTAAAAAAAACGTTTACGTAATATGGCATCACCTATTATAGTTCAATCATATACTGATGGTTATAAATTAATATTATTGACTTCAAGATATATGGATTTATAATGAAATGATATTGGTATCTCAAAAAAGAAATGGCCCCTTAAAAATGGTTGACTGTATTAAATAAAGCCAGTGTGGCTTGAGAAATGTACAGATTTGTTTCCAACTTGTGTCCTCTACTTTTGCTTTCATGTATCAGTTTTAAAATGCATTCATGATTTGCTCTGCAACACGAATCTTCTGATTTGGCAATATTAACGTTAAGACACTTTGTTTTCTTAACTGAGCTAGATTAACTTCATGGATGCACTGGTTATTCAAGTTGCTTGTACTGCTGGGTGATTGCTCATTTCACAGAAGCACAAATATCAGCCGGCTATCCGTATACTGTTTAACTGACACGAACATACGGTCAATCAATTTAACAACAATATCAAGATATTGTTTTAATATCACTGGATAATGCTGTTAAACTGGTTGATTGTACATTTCTGCTGTTCTGATACACGCAGGTGAAGTGCAGACCATCATTTAAAAAACAAAATCCCCAGGACGAAACCTTAATAAGAATTATTTATTCCATATCGATTCGAATTGAAGAGTGGAACTCAGTTACTTTACTTTTCTAGTGGTGGGACATCCTTACCAGTACGCAGGAAGACCTGGGTTCGAATCCGACCTGGGGCCATTTTCATAAAACTGTTAAGCACAAAAAATTGCTAAGCAAGACATTTCTGTCTTAATAAAAACAGGTTTAACAACCAAATGTTCATGTGTTGTGTATCACTTGTGATTGTTCTTTGGCTTTTGTTCGCTGACCATGAATATCAAATGGAATTTTCAATGGTGGTTTGTTTTATTGGGCGAGAAATTTGTGTGCTAAAATTATATCTTTGAGCTTCCAAAAGTTCTGATGTTGTAGTCCAAAACGGCAAAGTACTACTATAGTCTACATTTGTATGCTTTCTTGCCTACCTTTTCCATTTCGAATGCTTGTTAACTCCTAAAATTACAAAACTCACATCATCTCAAACCAAAGATGATAACATAGCTGTCAACTACTCAACTGATGGATGTAAAATCGCCTTTCCAGTTGAGTGAAAGGAACATTTTGGCAAAATAAAACCCATTGAGGAGGAAAAGGTCTGTCAGAAAACCTATAAAACAACCGCAACTTTTTGTGCACAAATCAATTTGGTTACTGCTCTCAGTTCCCCAGATGACATCACAGTTTCGCTCATGAATTAAAAATGCTAATAAGCATACAAACCAAAAAACCTGTTTTTAACCCTGAATCAGTGTGAGGAAGTGGGTAAAATCCATGCAAAGATTACACAGATACCTTTGTCAATGAAGAAACTGGTATCCCCACAAAACAGTAACTGAAAATAATGGAATCATCAAAATAATAACCACAAGGGAAACTGAATTTAATCATTGAAAAGTGAACAAAGAAAGATTGACTAGAGCGGGATTCATACCGGCGACCTCCTGAACACCGTACAGGCGCTGTACCAACTGAGCTATCCAGCCCTACGTTGGTGATGACCCCAATAGTCAATTATCTTTGTTCGTTTGGCAGTCAGAAGCCATGAAACCATGCACACACCGCCATATCCCAAGGAGCATTTCACCGATACGCGCAGCAATGCTGCAACCTGTGAACGGTACATGGGGATCACTCAAAGAAGATACGGCTTTTTAATTAATATAATCATCAAATAACCACAAAGGAAACTGACTGAATTTAATGTCATTGAAAGTGAACAAAGACAAATTGATTGGAGCGGGATTCGAACCGGCGACCTCCTGAACACCGTACTGTCGTTGTACCAACTGAGCCATCCATCGCCTGTATGGTATTCAGGAGTTCGCCTGTTCGAATCCAGCTCCAGTCAATTTGTCTTGTTCAATTTTCAATGACTTTAAATTCAGTCAGTTTCCCTTGTGGTTATTTGATGATTATAACAATATCTAGGGATAGTGTGGTCAAGTTGATTGTAAGTAACCGCGTGCAAGTTTGCAATGACTTGTTGTGTATATTCTATTATCACCCACACTGAGCAATGTTTACGTGCCTACGAAAAGCTGCGAAATATATTCACTGCATCATTGTAACAGCATATAAAGTCTTCTACAGTAAATTATATATGTTTTTTCTGAGCTGCAGCCCTTTCCCATATTACTGATTGTCGCAAGAGTCACTACACGAGGGCCCCAGCCTTCCATGGTAGTTTTGATCTGGATAATCGTTAATAACCTCCTGAACAATTTCTTGATTTCTATTCTTTGGCTGACAATGAATCGCTAGCTCGACGTCCATTTCTCCTTACACTGCCCAAACTGCCATTCATCATTTCCAGTTCCGCTGAATGGTAAATGCCTTACAATGTGCTGGACTCTGAATGTCCTCCACCGGGGCCTGAACATAAGTAAAAATCTATAATTATTCACATGGGTAGCAGGGTTAATGAACAAGTGTGCAATTTTGAAAAGGGGATTTAAATGCCTCTATCTGCAAAACCGTGCAGTGGTCATAATTAGCGAGCTCTGTGCGAGCTTATATCCTCATCCATACTTTGGCGGATGGACGCCTTATAATCTGCATCACTCTATACTCGTGCATTAGTAATGACACTCCGATCACACAAACTACCGACGGTGACAGCTCAAATCGACACTGACAATATTCGGTACCTTCGGCTTCTATACCAATTGACTTGGCTGAATATTGGTTTCGGACTTTCAAATACCTCTAGATAAATCGTGTCGAAGCCTTCAAATGTGATCGTATTGTAGATAGCGGCCGGATAATACATGACATTATCTTTAGCAAAGGAATATTGACAAAAGCAGATGCCTTATGAAGTCAGCAGTTTGACTTGACTTGACTTGACTTTATCAGCACAATAAGGATTGATCATTGCATCTGAAACAGCAGAGACTATATAGCTGGAGTTTACTTTCTTATTAAAATCTCCTAATACAACTCACTGCAGCCGCCATCATGAAAGTCCCCATTGCAATCTTATATTTGGCCGTTATGACAGGGTTCTGCCAAGGGGAGTGCCTGGCTCGGTTCAAGCCCAGCTTTTACAAGGCCAGCAATCGTGCGTTGCTTCATCAAGCATTCCAAACTAACATAACTTCTTCTGCAGTGATCTGTGCGAGAGAGTGCTCGATGGATACACGATGTGTATCATTCAACTATAATGAAAGTAACTTTCACTGCGAAATGAATAACATCACTAGGATCGAGGGAAGGTACAACTTTGTTGAGCTTCGAGAAAGTTCCTATTATGACGAGAACAATCAAACTTCTTTATTGTCAATTCCGTACCCCGAAGAGAATCAGAATTGCCATATGTTGCTCGAAGCTGGTCACAATGACAGTGGTATCTACACCATCTACCCAGCGGGAATGAATGAGAGCGTAAAGCTGTACTGTGATATGCAGACTAATGGTGGAGGCTGGATAGTTTTCCAGAGGCGTCAAGATGGCTCCGTGGACTTTTACCGTAACTGGACCGAGTACCAGTCCGGCTTTGGCGATCTGTCTGGTGAATTCTGGCTTGGCAATGACATTTTACGTTCCTTGACTGCAGAAGGGGAATGGGAGCTGCGAGTTGATTTAGAGGACTGGGAAGGTGCGATGGCTTGGGCAGAATATGGTAAGTTTGCAATTGCAGGCGACAGATATACTCTTACTGCTGAGTTATATAACCCAAATGGTACAGTTGAAGGAGACTCATTGGGGTGGCATAATAGCCATCACTTTACAACAAAGGATCAAGACAATGATGGCGAATTGAAAAGCAACTGCGCACAGGATAATGAAGGTGCGTGGTGGTTCACAAATTGCCGTCACTCTCACCTCAATGGCAAGTATGGTCGTAATATTAATAGGCCTGGAGGTATAAAATGGTATCATTTCGTAGGAAGTCATGCTACTGTCAAGAAATGCAGCATGAAAATGAGACAAATCCCGTAAACAAGATACAAGGCATTATATGGCATAGCTAGCCAATGGAATTCATTATAAATGTAATCTAACTTACTTTTTTTTTCATCATGTTCCTTTCATTTATATAAGATAATGGGTTTTTCCTGGTGGTGATTTAAGCCGCAAGTACACCTCCTAAAGGAGATCAGAATGAATGAGAATTATCAGTCAGAAGTCAGAAATCAGAATGTTTATAACCGTAAATCTGGAACTTTTAAGAATGCTTATTGGTCATTGATCCAATTAGAGAAAACTCCTGAGGAAGAAAATGTTAACACCTGAGATTTATTGATATCTTATTGTCTAAGATGTGCCGTGTCACAATTTCTGGTAGAGGAGTAAAGCCAATATGTGTATAACCCAGGCGTGGTATGCACTGTTTGCCAGTCATATCAACATGCCAATTTTAAAACGATGAAATTGAAATTTTCAAGAGTGTTTGAGGCTTCCTTGTTGCAGCAAAAGCTACAAAGTATAAAACAATAAAGGACATTTACATTGCGAAGCTACTAGGCCCCTATACTATACTGCGCATTACAAAATGAAACTAATTAGCATTGAATAAATCGTTCTTTAACTTGGTCTTGAAGTGATACAGAGTTTGCATGCTAAACAAAAACAGGAAGATAATTCCACGATTTGGGAGTAGTAATTAAATTTTGTCTCAATAATATTATGCTGGCAAGACACGTGTTCTCTTACTTGAACCTTAGTTACTGTACCTCAGTTGTCAAACGACTGATTCGTTGTTCGAATTGCTTTCCAAACTTAACAAAAGATTTCAATGCTTGATTTACATAATAATATCGTATAATGTGTACCGATTAGGAAAAAACACCACAAAATATAGCTATATTATTGTGTACAGAATAGTCTTATAAGGCATTGTGTTGTAAAGCGTTGCAAAGTAAAACATTCAAGAGGCAAGTTATTCACCTGATTACTAAAAGATTTGGATTAAAAGCGTCCTCAGAATCAATTTTAAATGGCCGAGACGGGGGCGAGCACACTAACTAGTGGGCATATAGCAGCTTGAAAAGCGTTCAACCCTGCAGATTTCTCAAGGAGTCGTTGATATCTATCGTGTGAATGAAGAACTGCCTTTTTGTACGACGTCCCTTGCGAAATGCTTTACAATGCGCTTGCCAGATACCCCTGATTCACGACCTTTGCAAACCGCGCGCCTCAACCTCATACTAGCAGCCTTTACATTCATAAAATGTATAGTTTATCGATTACCCGCGAAATAAGTATTCGCGTCTTGCCAGAGGCGTAAAAAATGTAACACTTTGCTGTGTGAAAGGACGCAAAAGCAACTAGTAACATTGTTTTTAATACTTCTCAAGCACGAGAAAAACTAGCAAGCATCGCGTGAAGAGGCCTTGACGCATTTCACAATCTCACATGCAGGGACAGATTTACTCCATCTTAGACAAAATAATTACACGCTAGGTGTATTATGGCTCAACTACACATAAGCTGTGAAATTATCTACACCAATTATTGAGGTGTGATGGCCATACGACTTGGTCATGGCACTGTGTGATTGAATTATAATATATACCAGAAAAAAATCACATAAGAATAAAATTAAGCGATCTCAGTTTTTCGCAGTTGCTATGCGCTCGGTGATTTGCGTGCGAAAGCCTGTTTTTTTCATCTGTTCATTTCGCAAAATAAAGAGGCACATTGTACGTGTTGAGCAAAAACGTTTCTGTAAAATGTGATAAAGAATCTGTGTAATTCTTTATGGTCGCTGTTGATCTTTAAAGCTTTGAATGTATTTAGGCGATAAATTACGGCATTGATGACTCAATTGTTCTGTGTTGCGGAACTGAAACATGATGATATGGGTCATTTCATCGCAATAAGATTCTTTCGTTGAGTTCTTTAGAAACAATTATTTCTTATACTTAAAGGTGGTATCATACTTTGTTTTTTGTCAAAGAAATACAGAATCATGGGCAAAATTATCAAGGACGATACAATCACAGTCATCTGTGGAAATTTCAGTCCCACACGGTGCCCACCTTTTGAGAAAATCGTCAAAAACGGCCATAGTATTTCTTAAGTCTTTTCTCTTTCATTTTTGATCTATTAAAAGATCAAACAGATTTTCGGTCGTGTTTTACTATTTTCTGGATAAATACACCATTTCAGGGAGAAAACTGTTAACGGTATGTTTCTACCACTGCCATCTTTATACCCTGTAAGTTATAGGTAAATCTGTGAACATTTCTGTTTCGGTATGCTACCAAAGTATAATACTACCTTTAAGTTCCAGTGGTGTGTTATGAAATGTAAATGATAAAATAACCAAAAAAATTAATAGCTATCAGTTTGAAAAATATAGTCAATGAAATACTTTTTGCAAAAATATATTCTGATTTGTTGCACTGTAAATGTATTTTTTCGTTTTTAATTGCTGGTGGATGCAACTTTCCACGTACCTCATCCTTCAAGCGGTTTTTATATTCTGTTTTTTTTTTTTTTTCATTTTGACGGGGTATGGTCCGTTTACTTTAGCCAACCCAACATTTATATATTAGATGAATGATACACATGTCAAAGGCAAGCCATAACGGAAAGAACAAAGTCTGAAAATAGGTTGAAATTGCTGAATTTCTTCATGCTCATTATATGGAAATCACGATACAGGCACTCTGCCGCGATGATCCATCAATCATTGGAAATGAATCGCTGTAAATATTACTGAGTTTTAATGATTTGTATAAAATGTTATGTATTATACATAAATGATGTGTTATTATATTGTAGTGCATTGATATCCTTAGCTAACCGAGCGGATTCAACTACTGTCAACTTGTTTCTTGAATGAAAATATTTCATAAATATTAAAAAAGAAAACGCTTTTTATCCATCTTTCATAATAACCAAAACTTTTGCAAATTTCAAACAGAAAGAAGAAATACAAATGAGCTCCCCCAACATTGCATCAATCTGAATTGTATATTCTTGTACATCGTATTCACGTTTTCACCAACTTGTTCATATGCAATAATCAAGAACGTACGTGGTGGTATGCTCTGGCCCCTGTATTATCAAGGTTTGAAGACGGATTGTACAGAGACCACACAGTCAGTTGCATGAAAATTGAACTCTGAATTGAAAGGCATTTGATGTCAAAATGTTCACTAAAAGAGACCAGTTGACTTTAGTTTCATCATGTATTTGGTTTAGTTTGCAGAATGTGTTTAATATCTTAATGTTTGAATATTGAATGAATGTTACTATCTTACATCAATGATGGATCCAACCTTCATAGATTCTATCTCAGTAGAGATCTTCATAATATACGAAACGATTAGGACACTTGTTGAAAAGCATCTTATGAATAAAAACGTCTGAAATTCTATTCAATGCTTTGAAAACCAAAAAAAAAAACGAAGAGAGAGAAAAAATTCAAAAATATTTTTATCAAATGCTTTGGATCCATCAATGATTTGGATGTTGTCGCGTGAACATTTGTGAGCTAAATGTTTTCATAAAAAAAAATCGAAAGTGCACGTTTCAAAAATTTGATGTAAACAATGATTTCCAAAGGTAACAGTCGTATTTTCATTTACCTTTCTTACCCTTTCAATTGGTTGAATATTTATTCAATCTCTTTGTGTAATCGAACCTAAATGGGAAAAAAATTATCTTACATTTTGGGAATGGACATTCTGTGTTTTTACCGAAATCGGTCATGAAGTGGAGATCTAAAGTATCATGTACCAAATCGTTATAAAAGTCCCATTCCAAAGACATTCTAACCATGGAAAGGAACAAGCTATTTCAGTCATGTAGGCTTGCATGGTGTTTGTCAAACAGTCTAAATAGATGTTTTTAATGGGTTTATATTCCATACGACTGTGTCGTTTTAGGTTGGCAAGTAAACAATTTTTAATGTTGACAGTGTGTTAGAAACAATCACGCACTCCTGTTAAATACGATGAACATCATGTGCAGAGCATTGCACTTGATGTGTCAAAATAATAATACACGATTCTGTGACATAATTGATGCTGAAATGTTTATACAAGTACAGTACAAATTTGTTTACTTGAAACAATCATTATAACATGATGTGGCTTCATATTTCAATCATATACTGATAGTCATGAACAGCATGATATTATTGTCGTCAACATATATGGCTTCATAATGAAATGATATTGTTATTTCAAAAACCATAGTGCCCCTTAAAATGGTTGATAATATTCAATAAAGTCAGCGTGGTCTGAAAAAAAAAAAACTCTAGTTTAAAATAATCTCAGTCCTCTATAATTACATCTCCTGTATAATAACCTCGATGCTAATCGATGTTACGTTGAATCCTTGAAAAATAATTCTCTGTAGATATCAATGATGGCAAGGGGTTGTATTGATTTGGGTTTTTTTAATACTCCATCACAACTGCCTTTTATCATTGCCATGAATTCAGTGTGGCTGATGGAGGCCTTATAAACTGCGTCACAGTGCTACTCCGTTTATAGTGATGACGCTCCGATCTCAGACAGACCACCTACGTTGGCAGCAACGCTGAAGTTTTCGGTACCTAGCTTCGACGTGTATGCTATTTTACTTGGCTGATAATTTGTTTCGGATACTTCTGGATAAATCGTGTCGCAACCTTCAAATTTGATCTTATCGTAGATAGCGGCCGGATAACGCATGCATATCTTTAGCAAAGGAATTTTGACAAAAGCAAATGTGTTGTGAAGTAAGCAGTCTGGCTTGACTTGACTTGACTTTATCAGAACAAAAAGGATTGATCATTGCATCTGAAACAGCAGAGACTATAGCTGGAGTTTATTTTCTTGGTAAAATATCGTCATATAACTCACTACAGCCGCCATCATGAAAGTCCCCATTGCAATCTTATATCTGACCGTTATGACAGGGTTCTGTCAAGGGGAGTGTCTGTCTTGGCTCAAGCCCAGTTTCTACAAGGCCAGCAATCGTGCATTGCTTCATCAAGCATTCCAAACTAAAATAACTTCTTCTGCAGTGATCTGTGCGAGAGAGTGCTCAATGGATACACGATGTGAATCATTCAACTATCATCAAGTTACTCAATACTGCGAAATGAATAACATCACAAGGATCGAGGGAAGATGTAACTTCGTTGAGCTTCAAGGAAGTTCCTACTATGACGATGACTATGAAACTTCGTTCATGTCAGTTTCTCACGCTAAAATGTACCAAAGCTGTCAGATGTTGCTCGAAGCTGGTTATAAGGCCAATGGTATCTACACCATCTACCCACCTGGAATGTGTGGGAGCATACAGGTGTACTGTGATGTGCAGACTCCCGACGAAGGCTGGATAGTTTTCCAGAGGCGTCAAGATGGCTCCGTGGACTTTTACCGTAACTGGACCGAGTACCAGTCCGGCTTTGGCGATCTGTCTGGTGAATTCTGGCTTGGCAATGACATATTACGCTCCTTGACTGCAGAAGGGGAATGGGAGCTGCGAGTTGATTTAGAGGACTGGGAAGGTAGGATGGCTTGGGAAGAATATGGTAAGTTTGCAATTACAGGCGACAAATACACTCTTACTGCTGAGTTATATAACCCAGATAGTATAGCAGGAACACAGAACTCATTGGGATGGCATAATACCCGGCCTTTTACTACAAAGGATCAAGACAATGATGGAAAATCAGAATACAACTGCGCACAGACATTTGAAGGTGCATGGTGGTTCACACATGACTTTCACTCTCACCTAAACGGAAAATACGGTCCTAATATCAGTCAGCGAAAAGGTATGAGATGGTATTACTTTGTAGGAGATGGTCTTCTTACTGTCAAAAAATGCAGCATGAAAATGAGACAAATTAAGTAAACAATATGAATAGGTTTTGGACGAAAGATCTCATGTTCACTGCTTTTGATTAATTATCATTTTTTATCATATATGTTTATCCGGGAGGTTATTTCAGCAAGAAAAACACCTCCTAAAAGAGGCAAGAATGAAAAGAATTATAAATAATTCGGAATGTTTATAGCCATCATTCTGGAACCTTTTAAGACATTTCATCTTATTCATCTTATTCATCTTACAAGTGTTGTGTCAAGCTTTTTGGTAGAGTTAAAGCTAAAGCCAATATGTATGAAACCAAGGCGTAAATCAAGTACAATAATAGCTTTAAATGCTCAATTTATAAAGCTTAATGATCGTATCGAAACTCGTTTGCCTTAGTTTAAGTTTTGTAGGAAAAGAAGTTAAGTTTATCAAAGGTCATACTTTGGTGATGCATCTGAAAAGGGGAATTTATTTCATCTAATTTGGCTTTTTGATAAAAATCCAATCATCATGAGAAAGTAATCATTATGTGAAAGCATTTCATCAAACATATTCCCGTTGATTTGAAATCAATATAAATCCGACATAAAAACAATTTCCACGTCGCCTGGTATGATCGAGGACGAGCGCTATTATACTTAAAATCACAGTGTTTTATTCACTAGCTAACTAAGAATATAGATTTGAGGATCAGGATGAAAACACCCAGAGTATTTTCACATGTTTCTCAAAAAGTATAGGCAACGTATACTGGACTGTATTGTTATTGTAGATTTTCACAAACATTCATCGTATGTTGTTTATATGTAAAGGAAAGGTGTGTTTCTCCTCCGTAATTAGGGGGCCTATATGTGTTAGGCGAAATGTAGATAAAAACACAAATTATTTATGAAAAATTATTTCGAATATTACAAACGTTTTGCATATATAAGTATAATTTGGCGGAGCACTTTGTGAGAAACGTCCATTGACTCAATTGTCCATGTAATTTGATTATAAAAGAAAAGTATATAATGTGATTGGTGATATGGTGATTTCATGTAAAATACTCAAGTAATTATTGATTCATGAAATGGCGTACACTCCTGAAAGTAACAAAAACGTGATGTGATTGCATGTATCAGGGCGATAAATTACTGCATCAATATTGATGCCAAGTAAAATTTTCTCATACTGAATCATTATGCCTGAATTTCTTTCGTTGAGCTCTTTAACTATTTTGTTTTTAATCGGTGATGGATGCAACCTTTTCACGTACTTCAGCCTTCGTGCGCCTTTTATATTTTGTGATTTCACTTCAGCCAAACCAACATTTATATATTAGATGAATGATACGAAATAATGTCACATGTGAAAGGCAAGCCATAACGGAAAGCATGGTCCACGTTACCGAAGCGCTCGTTAAACACGCCGTAACGATACCGTAACGACTGCCGAACTATTGCCTGTGTTAGCTGAAAGCAAAGACTCGTTGGGTTCTCGTTGTTTCAACGTGCCCTTTACGTTCTCGCTATCTGCACGCATACTGCTTGCATGCATGGCTAAGTTCATGGCTTGTTACGTAAAGGTGAATTGTGTTTTAACAGAAGGTTTCAACAGGGTTTGTGCGTGCTTATACTCGTACAGCCTGAAGCAGTGTTCATTGATCAAAATGAGCAAGATGTCGAACGACACCAAAAAGACGAAGCCTATAGCTTCACTCAACCGAGGAGTTAGATGCCCTCGAGACTCTAACGAGAGCCTAACAAGAACTCCGGACCAATCGTTTACTTAGCGGGCTCGTTAGTCGTTACCCATAACGTGAGCTTCAGGAACAGCCCTCATGTCATAACGAAAAGATAACGCGGGCCTAACGAACCCGTTAGCCTAAAGAGCATTTTGGGAACATGGCCCCTTGTCCGTTGTAAGAGTCCTTACAAATAACCTGAGAAACTCGCATTACAATATGTTTGGATTCAATCATTTAATGAAAAGGCACAAGTCTGAAAATAGATTCGAATTGCTTCATTGCTTCATGCCCATTTTAAAACAATAATATAGAAATCAGTATACCAGCACTCTACCGCTATGATCCATCAATCATTGGAAATGAATCGGTGTAAATATTTGTGAGATTTACTGTTCATATCTATTATTTTTCATAAAATGCTATATATTACATACGTGTTATATTATATTATATAAGTAAATTGACATCCTTAGCTAACCGAGTAGATCCAATACTGTCAACTTGTTTCTTTAATGAAAATCTGTCATTGACATTGAAAATGTTGTTTATCAATTGGTAATTTTTTACCAATAATTTTGAAAAAAAAAAAAAAAAAAAGAACAAATGGAAATGAGCTGCCAAACATTGCTGCGAATTGCGTTTCGCGAACATTTTCATATACAATGTCTAAATCTTGCATGAAAGTCTCTGAATTGAAAGGCAAGTTGATGTCAAAATGTTTGGTAAAAGAAAACAGTTGACTTTAGTTTTATCATGTATTTGTTTTAGTTTGCAGAATGGTTTTTAATATTTTAATGTTTGAATATTGAATGAATGTTACTATCTTACATCAATGATGGATCCAACCTTCATAGATGATATCTCAGTAGAGATCTTCATAATATACGAAACGATTAGGACACTTGTTGAATGGCATCTTATGATTACAATTAAAACTATTGACATTCTATAACTATTTAAAAACTGAAAATTATTTTCTCAAATGCTTTGGATCCATCAATGGTTAGGATATTATCGCGTGAATATTTGTGCGCTAAATGTTTTCATAAGAAAAATCGAAAGTCCACGTTTCAAATATTATGTAAACAATAATTTCCAAAGGTAACAGTCGGTACACCGTTGGATTTTCCTTTACCTTTCTTACGCTTTCAATTGGTTAAATTTCAAATATTTAAATAATATTAAATTTCATGCAATTTCTTTGTTTATCGAACCTAAATGTTCTAACATTTTTAGAGAAATATTGTATAAAGGAGAGGTTGCGGATTCCGTGTTGTTACCAAATTTGGCCATGAAATGGAGATCTAAAGAATCATGTAACAAATCGTTATAAGAGTCCCATTACAAAGACATTCTAACGATGGAAAGGAACAAGCTATTTCGATCATGTAGGCTTGCATGGTGTTTGTCAAACAGTCTAAATAGATGTTTTTAATGGGTTAATATTTCATACGACTGTGTCGTTTTAGGTTGGCAAGTAAACAAATTTGAACAATCACGCACTCCTGTTAAATACGATGTGCATCATGTGCAGAGCATTACACTTGATGTGTCAAAATAATAATAAACGATTCTGTGACATAATTGATGCTGAAATGTTTATACAAGTACAGTACAAATTTGTTAACTTGAAACAATCATTATTACATAATGTGGCTTCACGTGTTATTTTTTCAATCAAATATTAATGGTCACAAACTGCACGACATTATCGTCTTCAAGATGTATGGCTTCATAATAAAATGATACTGTTATTTCAAAAACCAAATGACCCCTTAAAAATGTTTGATTATATTGAATAAAGCAAGTTTGGTCTGAAAAATGGTATTCATTTGTGTCCTCTCAGTTTCGCTTTCATCAATGTTAAAATGCATTTGTGATTTTACCAGCAAAACGACTCTTTTGATTTTGCAATATTAATGTTAAGACACTTTGTTTTATTGAAATAACCAGATTAACCATTATGCACAGGTTATTAGATTGCTTGTACTGCTGGGTGATTGTTAATTTCACAGAAGCATAATTTCAACTATTTCATTGGCACTTGTTTTAACCGAAATGTATAGAGTCAATCAATCTAACAACAATATCCAGAGATACCGTGGTTAAATTGATTCTAAGTAACCGCGTGCAAGTTTGCAATGACCTGTTGCCTAAATTTTATTTTCTCCCACACTGAGTATTAAATGTTGGCCTACGAAAAGCTGCTTAGAATTCATTGCATCATCGTAACAGCATTCAGGGGCTTCTGCAGTAAATTGTATGTTTTTCTCTGAGCTGCAGCATCTTCCCATGATAGCCCTTGTATTGTCACAAATCTCTGACCGCAAATTACACACGCACAATGGCAGCCACTAGCCAGTGACTGCATCCGTTTCCATAGACAATGTGTGTTATTTGCGGCCGAAGCCAAAGATTTTGGACACGGCTAAACTCGCGGGCCCGCCTTGCATAATGGATATACCAAAAAAAAAACGGTGGTGTTTTTTTTTTCTGGTGTACCGTTAACTACGAGCCTGTATTAGGGACACTGAGCTGAAAAAATAAATTTGCCACATAGTATCTTAAAATGTTCCCTGAGGTCTATTCGTATTACTCGTACGTACGACATATAAGTCGTACAAGTTTATTTTTTCAGCATGTCCTTAATACAGCTTCGTAGTTTACACACCAAATAATCGCGACTATTTGCAAAAAGACGCACTATCAGTGCGATTTGAATCGCGATTATTTGTCTCCACACACAAATAGACAAAGAGCATGGACCATGAACAAATTAGAGTTCTCAACCCCGACTACATCTAAGGTTTGACTTAAGAATTTGATCTGCCAATCAATCAGGGAACATTTCTAAGTACTATGTGGCCTCAAATTGTGGTAGCACTTTTGTGTAATATCCCAAATATTATTGCAATATTTCCCAAACAAATTTTTTAAAAAATCAACAAATGGGTTTACGCTCTTGCTTCTGACTTACTGTTTTAGATATTACACTGTATTTCTTTGTGAGTGGATTATGAATTATATAATCACATAATCATTCACCAAAATACATATCAAGGACTGGGGTGCAGAAAATACGACCACGCCCCTTTTTCAGTTGCATTGTGGGAAAGTGAATCTTGTTTTCTGTTGATCCTCAAATGATACCACTTTTTCTCAAAAGTGCAGTACCACAATTTGAAGCCACATACTACCTAGCAAAGCTGTTAATGGTATAAACTTCCATTTTATGAAGTCAAACCTTAGATGTGGTGGGTGTTGAGCTAACACATGAATAAGAGGGTTTTCAGAACTTTGTTCCTTGACTTAAATAAGCGCGACTATTTGGGTCGTGCTCCAAATCGCGACCCAAATAGTCGCGCTTTTTTGGCGTGCGTGAACATGCCTAATGATTGCCACAAGAGTCACTACACGAGGGCCTCAGCCTTCCATGGTTATTTTGATCTGGATCCATTCAAACGTTAATAACATCCTGCGCGATTTCTTAATTATTTTCTATTCTTTGGCTGACAATTACTCGCTAGCTCGACCTCCATTTCTCTTTTCAGTCCCCAAACTGCCAATCAATTCTAGTAATTGATACACGGTTTACAAATTTGCTCGACCCTGAAAGTCCTCCATTAAAGCATAAAGCCTAAACCTTTATAAAAAAAATCTATATTCACTTCGTGTAGCAGCATTGTTCAAAAGGGGGAATATTCCGACTCAACCTTTTCAACAGGTCTGCAATTTTGGAAAAAGGAATTTCAATGCCTCTATCTGCAAAACCATGCCGATCTCATGATGTACATCTCTTTACTGACAACGTAGAGCAGGTTATACGCCATGGAATTCTCTGCACGAACTCATATATATCTTAATCCATACTGAAACAATCCCTTTGCAGGAGTTGAAATTTATATGTTTTGTCGGCCACATCATTTTACTGTTGATTTTATTTTTCAATTAACCAGATTATATCAAGACAAAACTGTACATGCCATCGAGCACCATGTTGTTCAATTACATAATGCAATTTTTGGTATTAAAACAGAAACGTTAAACCAGTGTCTCTGCCTGTTGCGTTGGTGTTGCTGGGCGTGGAAGCCATTGCTGGAGTAATAAATCATACAATCAATGCTTTAGTGATTCTTCGTAGGGTAGATAGAATTATGCAAATTAGACTTGCCCTTCATCCACGTACATCAGCACTGCATAATACTTTGTGTGTTTTTTAGTGCATTTAAAAAGCACTGAGTAGTTAGTATGCAATACTCATATACGTCGGTGAAGGGTAAGCCTAATTTGCATAATTATTAATCATTACGATGCTCCATGGAAAGCAGATGTAACCTCTGACCAGCCATTATTAACCATGAGGGTTGCACCCAAGTAAATAAACTCCCATAGACAACAGTGATAAATCATCAAACTTCAAAAATCATTTAAAAATATACAGAACTCTCACAGCTGTTCAAGTTACACAGAAAAATGATGAGGAACATGTCACCTTTCATTTTCTTTTCAATTTATGGTAGGGTGACCATTGAATTTTTGAGATATACTCATTCTCAGCTGAACACCCCTAAAACAAGGTATGGATCACTCCAGTCAAAGAAGCCATTTTCAAAAAAACATCCCTCTGCAAAGCGGCTGAAATAGACCCACTTTCTCACCCAATTGCATCAAAAATGGTCACAAATGGAAGCCCAGAGTCCAGGCAGGAGGTCCAGTGCCATATTTCTTCAATCCTTCATTTTCATAGCTCTCACAACTCTCTTATTTAAAATATATTGAGTGCTTAACTTTTATTAATGAGCTCGGCGGACGGATTTTGGCCCTATTTACTTGGGTGCACCCTATAAGAGCAGATAGTGTCCATATTTTGACACCATACCACACTGAGGGGAAGCAGAATATTCCAAAGGTCACTTATTTGAAAAGAAAATTGAAAAATATTGCTCCTCTGCGAAATGGCAGGGGTTCGCATCTGGGGTGGCGGCCATGTTTTGTGTACAGTTGTATATGGGAAAGCATATAGCTTATTAACATGGTAAGATTTTGAACATGAGAATTCTCCATTCCACAACACCAAATCTGGTGTAAATCCTCTCTGTTACACAAATTTCTTGCTTCATGGGTTCATCTGGGATCATTTTGCAGTGGACATAGCCACTTTGGGGTCCCACTTTGGGGGTGGATAAAGGATGGAAGGGGGGGGGGGCTTGTCAAAGATTTTGAGGACACACACTCATTTAATGCACAAGGTGATCTCTTTTAGACAGCCTAGTAGTGAAATACATGTATGAAGTAACACACCCTAGGTGTACTACAGTCCAAGATTATTTCCACCCACAGAAAATATCAAAACTACAGAAAAAACACACCATTTTCTGTGCATTACATACCATGTTTTGATTCCATCCAATTGCCTTACACATGTACCCTGTGTTTACTTTGTGCAGTCGTTGACACTTCTGACAAAATGTTTACTCCACTGTGCTTTTTTTAAATAAAACACTGAAAACCCAGAGATACAACATGCCAAAAGGCTGTTTTTCATGTCATTTCCAGTTTTATGTCTTTTTGGAGCCTGTTATAGAGAGACAGCAGCAAAAAAACACATGTTTACATATCACCATCCAAAACAAAATGGACGCCACCATTCTGCACTATAGGTTGCACCCAAGTAAATAAACTCCCATAGACAACAGTGATAAATCATCAAACTTCAAAAATCATTTAAAAATATACAGAACTCTCACAGCTGTTCAAGTTACACAGAAAAATGATGAGGAACATGTCACCTTTCATTTTCTTTTCAATTTATGGTAGGGTGACCATTGAATTTTTGAGATATACTCATTCTCAGCTGAACACCCCTAAAACAAGGTATGGATCACTCCAGTCAAAGAAGCCATTTTCAAAAAAACATCCCTCTGCAAAGCGGCTGAAATAGACCCACTTTCTCACCCAATTGCATCAAAAATGGTCACAAATGGAAGCCCAGAGTCCAGGCAGGAGGTCCAGTGCCATATTTCTTCAATCCTTCATTTTCATAGCTCTCACAACTCTCTTATTTAAAATATATTGAGTGCTTAACTTTTATTAATGAGCTCGGCGGACGGATTTTGGCCCTATTTACTTGGGTGCACCCTGAGGGAGTACATTCTGCAGAGCCGAGGTACTTGCCACCAGACGACACAGCCATCCATAATATTGCTCTACCGCCCTCTAGCGGACGGGAAAACTATCTGACCTGAGTAGAGGCGTGTTTTGGCAGCCCGACAGTGAACACGTTTCTGCTCTGGTTATTGGTTCGACGTTTTGTCGACTTCGGTTTTGCTTAAATGACGTCATTGGTTCAACCGAGCAAGAACCAAGGGAAGGGACTGGTTTATGATCGGTTCAAGTTTCAACATGGCGGATAGGTAAGCTACCCGCTGGCACGGACTTCATATTATTTTATAATAAACAAAATCTGGACTGGCAATATTCCCTATAGGCCCATAGGTCACCGATACTGCAAGTATTCATCTTGGATGGCCGAATACAAAGGTAAAACGAAGACGCGCTTACCATTGTTAGTTAAATCCGTCTGGCAACAACAGTTACCGCATTGTGACTGGCCCAGTAAGATGGCCGCCCCTGGCATCAGTTGATACAAAAGCGTTGTGAGACAGATTTTTGTCATGACGTCGTTACCCGCAGGTCCGACTCCCGATTCCGCCATGTCCGCCGCCATTTTTGTTCACATTTTGCAAAAGCGTAGACTGATTCCCGTTCCCTACCATTGTCTCCTGACGTCTACGTCACTGGAATGTAGGGGCCTGTAGCGGGTAATGAATAGAGGCAGAATTTGAGGTCAATCAGCCATCTGGGTCACGAGAAAATAGTGAAAACTCGTTTACACATTTCAACGATATTATGCGTTCATAATTAAACGCTTCGAAGCGATTTATTCCAATCGGAAAATAGTTTCATTTATTTCTCAACGAATATGGCATTTCAGACAAAAACATTTCATGGGATGTTTTCTCCTATCATCACCATTATACTGTGTAAGTTTTATGTGAATCTGTGATCTTGAAGTGTATTTTGTCTTACCAATTCAGTACCATCCCTTTAACACAAGAGTGGAGGAATTGCAATGGGGTTAGCTCAGTCTGATTCCCAGACCCGAAAACCTTGGATTCATACAGTTATGCCTATAGATTGACTCTCGTTAACTCCGTGTCTCCTGGTACCTTTGTTTTTTTTGTGTTTTTTTTAGTTTAAATCTTTGGACATTTAAAAACTGTAAAAGAATAAAAGATACATTGGCAGGTGCTGCCCAGGGAAGACAAAAGTAAAAAAAAAACTGTCATCAGAAGATGTGCCTTCCCAGACACCTGCCAATTAAAAATGTAGTATATGTATATACAAATATGAATTAAAGTCAAGCTCAAATATACTATTTTCTCAAAGCTCAGCTCCGGCTCATGCTCCGGTTTCGTTCCTGCCATCCATATGCTGAAACAATGGGTTGTAGTTTTTCATTGAAGCTGAACCAGAGAATCTACTTCCGAACCGCAGCCAAAAGCCTCTAAAGCCCGTATTTTTATCATGGATTCACGAAATGGAGCCGGGGCCAGAACCTGAGCCGAAGCCGAGCTTTGAGAAAGACCCCACACTGCAAATTTATTGGTCAATTTAAATGTTGGGCAAGCGTCTGTTGGTTAAAAATCATGTATGTTGGTTAAATGTGTTATTCGCCCAACAAAATATTGGTCAAATTTAATGTTGGGCAAACATCTGTTGGTTAAACTTGATGTATGTTGGTTAAATTTGTTTTTGCCCAATATTTTTGTGCGTCGTTTACCAACTATTGGTTACTGTTCATCATGGTAAGGGCGTCGGAGTCGCGGCGTGAGAATAAACTTGCCCATGCTCGAATGTATCATTGGTATCGTTATTGCATGTAATTTGGCATGTTACGTGTGCATAATAGGCCTACCAAAATCTTTTATAAAGTGCATTTCAATCTTTTGTTTGTATAAATAGTTTGCCTTGCTTTTAAGCATTTAGGTAATAATTATTATTGTTAATCACTTAAAATCTTATATGGCGGACTTGGATCAAGTTTATTACACCATAACTTTTTAACCAACGCCATGGGCAAAGTTACCGGGCCAGCCGCGCGCAATATTAATACATTATACACTACATGTAATGTACATGTACATGTACGTATGCATGCAGTGTGCATTGTGGATCGGACCCAACGCGTAACGTGAAACATCATGGGAGACGTCGACGTTAAAATTGAAGATCTCCTGCGGGAATGGGGCCTTGAAAGCCGCACTCAAACGTTCTCAGGTAATGAAGTTTGGTTTAGCATACTGTAGAACTATCACCAGTCTGATATCAAAACAGTACCTGACATCAGTCATTTGGTAATTTTGTCAGGATCATGCCAGTGTTGTGCGTACATGTATGCAGTAATTAGGCCCTACTATTACAGGCCACCTACAATTATAGGCATGACCATGGGTTCTACCTCCATGGTGGGCATATGTTACGTACTAGGCCTACTACATCATACATGTACTACTACAGTACTTTTTGTTTCAAATCATTACAATCACAAGGAAACTGACTGAGGTCTACATTATTGCTGAAAATAATTTCTAAACATAAAAAATGTGCTCTTTCAGGATTATTCTAATGGTCATATCAACTTATCGATCAATTTTTGGTTTTTCAATTTCAGGAGATGACACATATGCCAACCTTTCTAGCTGACATAAAGCCAGGGCATCGTCCGCAGCCATTTATTCTCTGTCTGTGGAGGGAATCCAAGCTCCGTCCATCACAGTCTTTCATCATAGTGAAGAGGCAAGCCATTCCAGGGCAGGACATGCTACAAGCTCGGTATATTATGCTACAAACTAGTATGTTCTTGACATGAACTACCATTTAAGAAATTTGCAACATGATGGACACTTTTAAAGTCATGCTCCCAGAATGACATGTCTACTCTCAGCAGATGTTCCATCCCTCAAGGCGTTAGGATTTATTTTGACTGGATGACCCACTGGATTTTCACCCATGACCTTAAATCGCTGTGATTGCCGCATTGTACATGACTTGTATAACCAGTGCCTGTCAAAACGTGGAAAAATATGGTAGACCTCGCCTATGGTACTGAAACAGTGCAACAAACATTTTTTATTATTGCAAAATCGAGAGCATGATGTTTAGATTTATAGTCATGTTTCCCAGACCAATTGATGTGTCACTATCTACTTCTTTTTTTTCCAGATTTCTGCTTTTCGGTCATTTTAAACGTTTTCACAAAAACTGAAGTTTTTATGTTGAAAAAACGTTCTTCAATTTGATAGTGTATTTGAAGTAGCAGAATTTGGATGACCAAGTTATCCAGGATAGCTTTGCATGGAAAAGTTACATTGTATGTTAAAATGACAGAAAAGTTGTTGAATTCCTGAATAAAATACATGTTAAAATTGACGAAAACGTGTAAAAGTGTTTACTTGTGACAGATTTTGCTGCATGTTAAAGAAAGAGCCTTTAACCAACTATTACCCAACAGCTGGCTAGGTCTTGGTCAATGTTTAACCAACGTTGTGCTGAAAAACTCGCCCAACAATTGGTCAATAATATTACCCAATTATTGGGCACAGTTTTTACCAATAAATTTGGTAAAATATTTGCCCAATAATTGGGCAGTCATTTTGACCAACACCTGTTGGTGAAAGGTTTGACCAATTTTCGGAACAGTTGATATTTGACCCAACGTTGGTTAAGAAAGTTGTATAAACTTTAACCAACAAGATTTGCAGTGCAGATAGGCTATCCAAAGATTTCAGTAAAATAAGTTCGATTAGTGTTTTTTCCGCTGCCCTACACTACTACTTCTTGCATAATTGTGATAATACGAATGATAGCTGCACATGACACGACTTGTGCTCATGTGCTAAAAGAAATCTTGTCAATATTAGACCCATACTAAGGAGCTTGCACGAGTCGACACGAGTCAACCATGTCTTCACCATCTCCTGTGGCTGCCGCGTAGAAGCTTAACGAACGCGGCGCCCACATAGGGACGGGAACTAGTCTAGCAAAAGCGTTTTAGCGCCCTCACCCAACTCTGTTGAAGAAACGTCAGGAACACTTTCCTGGTCACGACTGCTGAACCACGGGCCTGATATCGATCGTTTCAGTGAGTATAAATCCCCGTAGCCTAGACCCAAGGCCCAATGATTAGATAAGTGGTATTAGAGCGAGCATATATGATTTGCAAGGCCTCCCAAAAAGAATTATTGAGTTAGTTTGGGACAGAAAATGGACTCAACTGTAGTGCAAACAGTCACCATGGGAAATCTTGGTTCATCAGATGCTGGGTTTTTCAAGGAAATTAAGATTTAGTGTCTTTTCCAAAGATTGTTCGTCCGAACGATTTTTGAAATAAACATAAATGACACCCTCACTTGATCAAGTCGAGTTGTTTTAGTTATCCCCTTTCGCTCAAGGTATGAAGATGGTGCTGGAAGAAACATACCGTTAAAATATTTCCACCTGAAATGCTGTATTTATCCAGAAATTAGTCAAACAAAGACAGTTTTGACTAACTGTTTTTTGAAAACAGTTTTGATCTCGGGGTAAGATCAAAACCTTTCTCCATGTTTTATAAGAGGTGACTCAGATGTCCGGTGGAGCTCAAATTTTCAAAGGCTTGTTATTTTTATGTACATCATTGGTAAGACAAAGTAGGAGTGCTGTCCTGTGACCTTTGCCAATCATGTATTGCACCTGTAAGGCGCTTCATGGGAAAGCCACGAGATAGACAAATTTACGGTTCCATTGCTGAAGAGATTGGGGCGCCCGTCTCCCTACGAACCTAAATTACATTATACAAGCAATCGCAACATACAAATCCGTCACCAACCTAAACAAAAATGCAAAACACTTTTGCACCTTTATAAGTCGCCGTAAAGCCAGATAATGTGGCACATGGAATAACACCCGTGGAGCTCCGCACACCCAATAGCCATCGTGTTGTGGAATGCAGCTTAGGTAGCCTGGTGGCTGAGGCCGTGCAACATAGGGCGTTTACGAAACTCCGTCTCAGGCTCCGTCTCAGGCTCCGTCTCAGGCTCCGTCTCAGGCTCCGTCTCAGGCTCCGTCTCAGGCTCCGTCTCAGGCTCCGTCTCAGGCTCCGTCTCAGGCTCCGTCTCAGGCTCCGTCTCAGGCTCCGTCTCAGGCTCCGTCTCAGGCTCCGTCTCAGGCTCCGTCTCAGCCTCCGTCTCAGGCTCCGTCTCAGGCTCCGTCTCAGGCTCCGTCTCAGGCTCCGTCTCAGGCTCCGTCTCAGGCTCCGTCTCAGGCTCCGTCTCAGGCTCCGTCTCAGGCTCCGTCTCAGGCTCCGTCTCAGGCTCCGTCTCAGGCTCCGTCTCAGGCTCCGTCTCAGGCTCCGTCTCAGGCTCCGTCTCAGGCTCCATTTCGTGATTCCATTCTCAAATAACGGGTATCAAAATGGATGATTTTGGCTGCAAAAGTAGATACTCAAGTTTGAAAAGGAAAACAGGGTTTCAGCTTCACTGTGAAAAACTACAACCTATATTTTCAGCATATGGATGTCAGAGCTGGAGCGGAGCCTCCGTTTCGCTCTACACTGACTATTTTGGATACATTGCTACCAAAAAACTTTTTAAAGTTAAAACTTCTTAAAGGTAGTATCATACTTTGGTTTGATCTTTTAAAAGATCAAAAAGATTTTCGGTCGTTGTTTTACTAATTTCTGGATAAAAACACCATTTCAGGCGGAAAAAAATTAACAGCATGTTTCAACCAGCACCATCTTCATACCAGTAATTTATACGTAAATCTGTGAACATTTCTGTTTTGGTCTCTTACCAAAGTATGATACAACCTTTAAAGTTAAAACATCTAAAAACTGAATGAATACAGTCAAATGGAAAATGTGCTGGACCAAGTTTTCGTTAAGGGCTATACAGGTAATATGTGCCTTTAGTAGAATAATTATTTTGCATACACATTACTGATGTTGCATAGAATCTTGAGCACAGGAGAAAATATCACTTATTGTAAAGACTAGATATCAAGTTGCACCATCCACAAAATGCCCTCCAAGCAGCGATAACGCTTTTCTCGGTATGTATTCTTCTCAGTTGCCATCAAAGTTGGTTTCTTTCAGGTCCTGACCTGTTTTGTCTGCGGTTGAAGGGTGTTGACCGATCAGAGACCGTCCATCCAAGCAAATACTTCCAATATTTGATCACCATTTCTTGTAACATCCACCTGGTATGGGGTGGGTGTGTGGGGGTGAGGGTGAAGCAAACGTGTGTTTTCAAATATCAATCTCAAAACAGAAAAACAAAATCGTGGGAAGGGCTTTTTGTACGATTATTTGTGTGATACAAGTGACGCATTATCTTGTTCTTGTTTGGATACAATGTAACTTGGTTGGTTTGGCAACAATGAAAATATTCCAGAAAGAATCAAAAACAGCCTGTGAATCACGCCTGCTCAAGGCAGAATAATATACAGCTATGACGACGTGATTCGGGCACGAAATAGAAGGTATTGATTTAATGAGTCCGATTTCTCTCTAACGCCAGCAGTCGACACATTTACGCAAAAGGATATCTAATGATAAGAACGAGCAAGTTCACGTGAAATGCACGTGATTATTGCTTGCATTGTTAACTGACTTCAAATTAAAAGCAAAAAGTTAAACCACGGCGTATAACCGACACTGTTCCTGATTCTGCATGGGAGGGGCCCACAATGTGCATAGAAGAGAGATCACTGATCAATGCTGGTGCACTGCCCATGGTCTGACCTCATGTAAGTTCAATACATTGTTATCAACAAGAAATTCACGGAAGAGGCCAGAAATTCGATACATTGGGAAGGGCGTGAACTGTTACGGCCACTTATATACCATTCGATTCTGCCATAACTGTGAAACCAGTTAAGTTTGCCACTTCTTAGCATACTTGTCCGAGTATATCCACGATGTATCATAATCATCACCATGATTCAAGGCCGGTTTTTGTCCGTTCTGTCGCGGCACCGTCGGGATACTCTTCACCGGTAGGGTGTGGGCCGGTGATAAAGACCGAACCTCGGGAGTCCGTCAGTCAGACATCTGCAGCTTGCAGCAGCCGGGAGGAGGAACTACGGATCGTGGACATCGCACCGAGGAACTGCCGGGGAAGCAGTATGGAGAATCTGTCGGGGAAAGTAGGGAAAGACGGAGATGTGAAAGCTGAGGCAACTGACGACAAGCCGGACCCTGCTGATAAACCACCGTACTCTTACGTTGCCCTGATCGCCATGGCCATCAAAGAATCCTCCGACAGGCGACGCACACTCAGCCAGATCTACCAATTCATCATCAACAAGTTCCCCTACTACGAAAAGAACAAGAAAGGCTGGCAAAACTCCATCAGACATAATTTAAGTCTGAATGAATGCTTCATTAAGATACCAAGGGAAGGAGGTGGAGAAAGAAAAGGAAACTTTTGGACTCTAGACCCAGCCTACGACGACATGTTTGAAAAGGGGAACTATCGAAGACGACGACGAATGCGCCGACCACATCGCACCCTTGACTTCTCGATGCTTGATAAACCGTTCCTGGGAGCCGAGGCACAGTTACCGTACCATCTCACCGCCAAATATCTTCACCCATCTTACACCAACTGGGGCATGCCTCATCATCAACCACCTGTTAGCCAATCCCCACCTCATTACACCTACACGTCTTGCCAAGTAGCAGCAGCAGCAGCGGCTGCTGCAGCGGGCAATCCCCGAGCCATGCCCCTCAGTCACGGCGTTGCTTCCCCACAGCTGCCGGTAAGCGTCCCTGCCGTACAACCTAGTCACCACTACGGGCAGATTCACCAGCCGGTTGCGTTTCCGAGTCCCGTGGGATCTCCACAGATGGCTCCAATGGGACCGGCCATGGGACCAGCCAGTCCTGGACCCAACGTCGCAGGATTCGAGGATGCCGGGCTAGCTGTAAGTTTCTCAACATCCTTCGCTAGTTATCATGGCTCATGCAGAAGACAGCCAGATGGGTTACCATATTACTAACAATTTCATTGAATACTGTTGCTCAGTAATATCCTTGGACAATACTATACTTTAGGAAAACTCAGTAAGTAATTTTATTTCCCAGTGCAAACACCCATGACACAAACGGCAATGCAGTGATGGCAAATGTCGGTCTTACTAAGAAGTATATATCAAACCTGACTAACTAATTATAGCATGTGCCTCCACCCAAATTTACCAGTCTATAGGTTAGCAACTATACAAAAAAAACGACTGCATCCAGATGCAAATTAATCAACCAGTCTTTCTGAACATTTGGCTTCGTTTGGGTTAATAAAATCTGCACTTTAACGCATTGAATGTAAAAACCATTTTCCACTGCTGACAAGAAATTCGTAGATTCGAGTTTGGAGTTATGGGCCTATTTTTTGTTGGTATGCAGCCGAACTGTGTTTCACAAGTGCAAAGAAACCACTTTCAAAAATTCAATTGATCTCAAACAAATAACACAATGCATGACACTGAATTGGTTGAAGATGTCTTATAATTTGTAACGTCACATATACCATAGTTTCTGATCCGTACAGTCATGGAAGTCATACATAAAAGAACCTGTTTGCATTTGAATGGACACAAATGCAAGCTTATATCCTTTTAACCTCATTTGAACAAGATTCATGGCAGAGAAAAAAGGGGTTTGCCTTTTCAGCTTGAGTCTCAGTAAGACATTTTGTTCACCAAGGCATATCTCGACTTCCTCTGGGGCTCTGGCTTTCGTCAAGTTTTGAAGAAGTGAAAATTGTTATACTCGGCCAAATATAAAGAGCATTACAGAAGGACCGTTACGGGAACCAGAGGCAGCCGCACTGCTTTTTTAGCCAACTATAAGGCCGTATCGCCCTAGATAGTTGATTTTTTCAAATACCATTGAAGTAGAATAATCTTTCATTATTTTACTTCAACACGCCAAATTATTCGTGGAATAAATATGCTGATACATGTAGTTTCAAATGGCAGAGAACATGAGCAAATGTGGAGGTTTTTTAGATTGAAAACGACGAACTTCCTTTTGATCCTACTTAATCTTCTTGTGACTTCCTTTTTATAAGTAAATGTTTAAGGTCAAATGTTAACGAAAATTATAGCACGGAAAATGTATTTTCAATTGTGAAGTAAATTCGTAATTGTTAGCGCAGGGACGATTAGACTTTTTACACTAATTCTGATGAATCGTTTTATTTTGGCTGCTTTGTCATTAAATGTTGACGAATATTATCATTGATGTAGATGTAGAATATTAGTATTTTGTACTAAAACCAAGTAAAGAACATTTATATTTTGGTACATCACATGGTTCCAATCAGTTTGTCAGTAAGTAGAAATTACCTAGATATTAATGACTTAAGTTGAGAGTTCATAGTTTCGCCCCGAAACTATAGAATATTTACATTACATTTTGCTGTCTATATCACCATCAATTGCAAAAGGTGAAATATTTTAGACCAGATATTTTGTCAAGCATAATACCATATGAAAAATAAGGTGATTTTATTTAACCATGATCAATATTTGTATGTATACTTTTTAACCATTGTATTGTAGCTTTTGTATTGGCATCATTAGTTTGGCCACTCTCATTTTTATGAATGTTAATTCACTATGTACAAATCTACGTGTTTGGAATTATCGTATTTTGAATCACCCTTTGATGCAATCAGCATGTCAACAACGAGAGTAAATTACGTGCCTAGTTAAGGAAATGATAATTAAAGAATTGCAGAAAAATGTATAGAAATAACACATAATTAGTAACATTTATTTGGACTATTGTCTAAAATTAAACAGATTCTTTTCTTCTTCTTTTTTAATTTTGTAAGGAACAGATTTCCAAAGTGAAGTGGTGTAAAGATGTAATATCGCACATGCAGAGAAACGGCTGGTTGATAACAAGGAATAATTATGTTATTGGATTTATTCTTACCAAACATTGATTAAACAATCAATAATGTCATTGGTTTAGTGTTTACGAGCATCTGATAGCTCCACGCTATGAGAGGAACAGTCACCCTTTCTGCAGTGTGTCTTTAGTTTGGGCATTTCTTATTAAACCGCTATTACTTTGAAAGAGCTGCTTGAAAAGCGTTGAGTAGCTTATGTGGTTAATTCATATCAGCATCGACTTAAGGTTGGTTTGCCTTAGGATAAAAGGAGTGATATTGTCGATAAAGAATGGACTATTGTTGTTGAATTCTACTGGATGAAAACATTACAATGTATTGACATTTAGAATCGTAAACACTTCAACTCTGTCATGATGGCTATTTTATAACAGCGAGGCACGCCTCCTATGTTTCGACTTCAATATTCAACCCATCGAAAAAATCGTAAGTCACAGTGAACTTATAAAGTGGGTGTTACAGCGAAAATAAATCATTATGGCTATCAATGTCTTTAAAAAGTACAGGATAACACGTTCGTTAAGATGGAAAAGTAAGACTTATCACCGAATTGTATAATTTACTTAATAAATTTCCCTAAAAAGTGATGCCACAAATTATATTTCTTTTTTGTTTAAGAGAACAAAGCAAACAACATTGTTCTTGAAAATATCAAACCTATTTTTGATGATGTCAACAATTTCGTCTGTTTTCGTTTGCTTTTTTTTTCGTGGCTGAAACTCTAAAATTGTATTTATACACATATAGTGGATCAGACAAACTGTAAGTATTTTGTGACCCTATTGTCAATTACGTGTTATTCTCGTTAATGACTGAATTACAGCAAACATAATCCTGTTGTAAATTGTAAAATCATCTTTCCAGATTTCTATAACCGCATGTCTGTTTCCTGACTTCTAGTGTAATTCTATTAGTGCATAAAAATGTTCAATCACATCCTTGTAGTTTAGTTACAATTCGAGATGTTAAATGTTTATCTTCAAAACTTTCAGTACATTTCCTGTTCATGAAATATAATATATGAACAAGATAATAAAAATGAAAGTATTTATGTTGTTAAACTCAGTTCAATTTTGTACCTTGTATTTCTGTTATTTTGCAACGTACATAATAGTTTAGGGCAAGCATGATGTATGAGGCCACGATTGCTCGTATGGCCGCTGCTATTTCCATCTTTAATTGTTGATCCTGTTGCTTGGAATTCGAACTTATCCATTCAGTGATTTCCATTAATGATTATTTCCTTCACACATTTATTTCCAATTTGTATTTTGTAACTTTTCTGGAAAGCTACATGATAATAGACACATTAGCACAAATTGTCCTTATGAACATTTTAGCGACGCAACTATATTGTTTTCTTCACTGGGTTTTTAAACAAAACAAATCCTCAACATGACAACCTGACTTCAATGTTCTGTTTTTACTTGTAGGCCTACATATCATTTTGATCAGATGAAGAAATCTTAAGGGAAACTGAAAAATCAATTTAGGTAATGACTTTTTCCAGGTATGAACATTTTGTCGCTGTATTCCATTGCACTGTCCCCGGTGTGTCACGACTTTTCCGCGGTATACCATGGTATTAATGTCCCGGTATACCGTGTGATTGTCCAGGTATGGACCATACAAAGCGACATCATTTGAGAGGATTGGCGTTGCCTAATCTACAGGGGCCAATTTCATAGAGCTGCTTAGCACACAAAAAAATCTTAGCGCCTATACCATTGAAAATTCCATTAGATATTCATGGTCAGTGAACAACAGCCAAAGAACAATTGCAAGTGATACACAACACACGAAAAATTTGCTTGTTAATCCTGTTTTTACTATAAAGACAGAATTGTCACGCTTAGCGAATTTTTGTGCTAAGCAGCTAATTGGCCCTAGATTAACATACTCAGCCTGCGCCCATTCCCTGTGTACTACGAAACGGAACTGGGGTTTTCCGTGCTTCATCGTTGTTTACCCGCAGGATAGTGGCGAGATTAAAGGTAATATCATACTTTGGTTTTTGTCGGAGAAATGCAGATTCGTGGGCAAAAATATCAAGATAAAAGTAACAGTCATCTGTGTAATTTGCAGTCCCATACGATACCCACGTTTTAGCCCCCCCAAAATGATGGCTCTAGAACCGCGCCTGGTGGGATGGAATAGAATAGAATGAAATGGAATGGAATGGATGGATGGATGGATCGAGTGGGATGGAATGGGATCATAGAATGCAATGCAATGGAATGGAATTGGATAGAATGGGGTGGAATTGAATGTGGTGGAATGGAATGGAATGTGGTGGAATGGAATGGAACTGGAATGAAACTGGAATGGAAAGGAATGGAATGCAATGGAATGGAATGGAATGGAATGGAACTGGAATGGAATGGAATGGAATGGAAAGGAATGGAATGGAATGGAATGGAATGGAAAGGAATGGAATGAAATGGAATGGAATGGAATGGAATGGAATGGAATGGAATGGAATGGAAAGGAATGGAATGGAATGGAAAGGAATGGAAAGGAATGGAATTGAATGGAATGGAATGGAATGGAATGGAATGGAATGGAATGGAAAGGAATGGAATGGAATGGAAAGGAATGGAATGGAATGGAAAGGAATGGAATGGAATGGAATGGAATGGAATGGAATGGAATGGAATGGATGGGATGGCATGGCTTGGCATGGAACGGAGAGCAGTAGATCATTAATTTTAAAACAGAAACTAAATTATTTGATTCAATGCCCCCATCACAACCCCATGCAGCCACCCCACCCCACCCCACCCCGCCCCATCCCCATCCCACTTCACCCAAAACACTTTTCAAATACATGTACTGTTATATTGTTAACGTGTTATATTGATTCCGTTAGAACTTATATTCACCGAAATATTCACCGGCACGAGAAGCAAGAAATCAAGTCAGAGCCGTGTAATTCGTCACTGTACTACGATTGTTGTGAGATCTTAGACAAAACAATCCCTGCAAATAAATTGGTGGTTTGTTCAAAGTTGAAAGGGGTCAGGACAAGAGTGTAATCTTGGTTCAAGGCGTCGGCAACTCAGTGGGTTACCAGGTTGTGACGTCGACGTTCGACATCGATCGTATGATACTGTTTGAAATCAGCACACAGATTACTTTGGTAGCATACCGACACAGAAATCTTCACAGATTTACCTATAATTTACAGGGTATAAATATGGTGATGGTAGAAACATACCGTTTAACAATTTCTGCCTGAAATGCTGTATTCATCCAGAAAATAGTAAAACAGATGACCAAAAAAATATGTATCTTTTAAAGATATAAAATAACGGTTAACAGTTTTAAGCTGCACATACCACGGCCTAGAGCGGGCGTTTTTCACTGTTTTCTCAAAAAGTGAGCACCTTGCCCATGAACCTGCATTTCTTTAACAAAAACTAAAGTATGATAAAACCTTTAAGGTGCGGTCTACTAGTACTTGTAGCCTATACCTCCGCCATCGCACACTGCGCAGGGTTAGACATGTCGTTGGTCCAATTCCTTACAATTCAATTCAATTCTGCCGAACGATTGATATTGAAACATTCCACGGCCCCGGATGTGGTTTGACTAATAGGTTGGATTCAGTTGGATACAAACGGTGGATGGCTAGCTCATTGGGAGAAATGCTTGGTAATCTTTTCTAGACACTGTCCGATGTCGGTTACCAACAAGCACAAAATGTCCGACTTGAGTCAAGTCTATATAGGTGTAGCATACAGAAAACTACCTAACCTCGTACATTCACGCGAGATTTTACGAGGAAAGGAACAACGTCCGCTTCATGATTATTACAATTTTCCACCAACAAGACTTCTCACTAACAATCTATTGATGTACAAATAGATTAAATTCATTCTTCCTTACGCACAAGCATTCCAAGCTGCAACGTGCCAAATATTTGATTCTTTTGCGGTAAATATTTGAAATAAGTTTCAAAACAAATTTTCTTCAGATCTGTCAAACAAGTCCATTATCGGTTTGGTTTTCACAATCTAAATGCAAATTTCTGGTGCCCTGCACTGGAAAGGGTCAACGTGTTTTGCTGCATTGGACTGTAACAAAATATGCGTGTGTAAATACTTGGGATATCGCGAGATTTGAGGGAAAGGGACAATGGAAAACAACTATTTTCACATCGATGGTGCCTCCTTACACCATCCTCAAACCTATCGTTTATGACACACGTTTATTTCGTACTTTATCTAGACAAAGTAATTATGGTGGAAATGTATAGTTTGTATAATTTTGCACTTTCGGTGAAAGACAATGCTATTATAAGAAGACATGTTTTTAATGGACTCGGATTGGTGTTTTGTGTGAACCACTTAAAACAGTCTTTTGTGAAACACTTAGGACCTGTTTGTTTCGGACGAATCCTGCGGATCCGGATCCGGATCCCATTTTTCGGATCCACCTCATATGCAGGGTACGCTAAAATGGGATCCGGATCCGAAGGATTCATGATCCTTTGCGTGAAACAAACAGGCCCTTATTATCTACGAAGCAAAACTCTATGAAGTTGAGGTCTGGCCAGTTTGTGCTATGTCACTTTCCCGTGTGAAATCTGATTATTACAATGTTTAGGTCCGTGTTATTATGAAGTAACTTAGTTCCAGTCCCGGTGCATTTATTTCTCTCGGTGAACTTATAAGTACTTTAGTAGAAAACCAAAACAAATATGTTCATAGATAGACTATAACACATAGATATAATTCACAGATAGACAATGTTCACAGATAGACCTGTGACTATAAAGATAGGCCTGGTACAAACATACCGTTATAATTTTCAGCCTGAAATGTTGTTCTTATCTAGAAATTGATCAAACAAAAGACCGAAAACAGTTTTGATATCTGAGAACAAAACCTCACAAGTACCATTACCTTACCATTTCGCATAATAATTTGCAACGGGTTTTCGCTGTTTTGTTTCCAATGATCAATTGAGCTGAACATTTCACAGGTTTCTTTTTATTCCGTACCAAATCAATTTATGTGAATAGACGGTAGCTCTTCTATCAACTTTTCCAAACTAATTATACTATCTGTAAAGGGTCACAAACTTGGGGCCATTGTAGCAGACACATTTACAAGAAGAAAAACCCGAGCAACGTAGACTTGTGGTCGTCTTTGTCATTTCTAGGCTTACTTCAGTGTAAGAGGCTGGTTTGTTTTACTTACAAATATTGGGAAGACAGTTAATGATCTAATAGAAGAGAACATCATAACCACACTTAAAACTGCGCCCTTTAAAGCTATCAATAACATAAAAAACGCGTTGTGTCGGCTATATGTGCATGTTTTTCGACCCCTAATAAGACATAGCAGAAGTGAGTGTTAGAAGAACCCAACATTTTGGGTCTTCTACCCCCCCCCCCCCCCCCCCCAAAAAAAAAGGCTCTTCTAGCACCCCAAAAATGTTCGCTCTAGAACCGCGCCTGCCCAGCACAGCCAAAACAGAGCGTGGATGTAAATTGAGACAACACAAGTGTCTTCATCAGTTACCATTTTTCCACGATGAACAACCTCTTTTCTGATTCTGGTTTTCGCGGTCATCTTTGGCAAATGAGCGGCCAATTTCATTTTCACGCATTCGTGTTGGTGTGATTTTGCCTCCTCGGTTGAAACCGCCACTCGATTTCACTTTGATGCATCCGTCAGTGCATTCAATTAAAGGTAATATCGTACTTTGGTTTTTATCAAATAAATACAGATTCATGGGCAAATATATCAAGGAAGATATACAGTAACAGTCATCTGTGGAAATTGCAGTTCTATACGGTGCCCACTTTTTGAGAAAACAGTGAAAAACAGCCACAGTATTTCTTAAGTCTTTTCTCTTTTATTTTTGATCTTTTAAAAGATCAAAAAGATTTTCGGTCGTTGTTTGACTAATTTCTGGATAAATACACCATTTCAATGTTAACGGTATGTTTCTACCACCATCATCTTCATACCCTGTAAGTTATACGTAAATCTGTGAACATTTCTGTTTTGGTTTCTTTACCAAAGTATGATACTACCTTTAACAAAACCAAATTTGATGAATTCGCAGAAATGCCTGCCCCAAAACGAACGAATTCGAATGACTATACGCATGCTGCCAAAAGTCGTTGCGTATTTGAATGCTGTTCGAATAGAATTTTAAATTGAAAGGCGATTCCATTTAGTCGCCTGACCCTTGTGAACATTTGCTTCCACATGAAGTAAAATCGAATGATTTTTTTGAGGTACCTTGCAGTTTCACGCGAAATGGAATGACGCAGCGTTTAAATTGTTTGCTCATTGCCGAAAATGACCGGGAAAAGCTATTATTGTGACAGGACAACTGCAAACTTGCATTCAAGAAAAAATGTGCTCTCCTCGCTTTTTATTACCGGTATTCTCAAAATTTAATATTATTTAATACATGATTTAACCAAAAAAATCATAAACTCGTAATGTGAGCCAGTAGGTTAAGTTTTGACTTCCCAAATTTTGTAAACCATACAGGATAGGCCTACAGTTGGAAATATAAAAAAGAAATCAAGATTAATTTGTGATGTAATGATAAACTTGTATTTCGCCAACACCACACTGACTGGTGCTACAGATGTACATGCATCTGAAGTCACAGTAAAATGACCACCAAAGGGAGCCACTTTTATTTAAGTGTGAATTAATGGACACTTTTATATTAAGAATGCCCTTGGTAATTTTTGGTAAACATAGGGTCGGGCGCTGTTTTGTATGTCTGCTGAGTTCCAAGTGTGGGGAACTTAAAGAAACTGTCGTTCCCGTTTCTCAAAATGTCCTGTTTCTGAATCAACTGCAACAAGTAGAGAATAATTCTATGATCAAATCCGTAACAGAATATGAAGTGCACTTTTACTGTTAATCAAAGACTGTATGCATGCATATTTCATTACTGCGTATAGTTAATATTCCCACACAGTCCAATTCATAACTTACATAAAAATGGGATATGTGAAGTACTGTGACTTAATCACTGTCATACTAACTATAGAGTAAAAGTATGAGGTAAACAATATCCAGTCCATTTGAAGCCATGAATACCTATTCTAAGTCAGTCTTTTGGACTGGACTTAAAATGGGTTCACAGTGTAACTTTTATCAAAATAAATACAGCATGGGTGTAAGTTGTGACTTCTGTCTCACAAAAGTCCAGCTGTATAAAGCAAAGCTGGGGTCAGTCTGCCATGCACAATTTACTTTAAATACAATCACAGAATTTTTAAGCAAGATGTAGCCTTGATGTAGACACAAAATCAGATCCCTCCCCCTCGTAAAAATAAAACCAAGAAATGTTGAACTAGCATACCGACACGTTCACCTTGAAGTGATTTGCAGAATGTGGAAGATTAAGTTTAGAAACTACATGTATTCGAAGCATTAAATATACTGTACAAGTAATAAGAACACAATACAAATCACCAATGAATGCATATCTTGGTTTTCCTTGAAGTAACCCAGACACAAACCATCCTCTGACCATCAACCAATAACAACTAAATAGGACATTCCTTTCTGTAACATCACTCTTGGTAACTACCAAAGTACATACATGTATACAGTTCAAAGATAACAGTGCCCAATCTTAGCCTAACCTGAAAGTGAGAAATAGATCCGTTTTTGAAGTTACTCGTTGTATAGTCCTGATACAGATTACAAGTTGTTATATGACACCTTCTCTCAGCATATTAGACAAGAAATAATCGTAGTCAAATCAAAAATTATTAAAAGCCTTTTTGAATGAAAAGCTCCCAACATCAAAAATCACGGAACATTCTAAATTTGTTTCCTCATCTTAGAACCGTGTGCTTAAGCAATGGGCAATGCTTCTTTCAAGTCCAATGTAACCATTAATTTGATACACGTCTTTATCTTTATCAGATTAAGACTTTTCATATCTCTCTTGATCTATCCTTGCCTATGATAACTCCCAAATCTCATCAATAACAGAACAGGAATGTTTCTGGAAGTATGTTCTTACAATCTGATTTTCCGCACCAAATGAGGACTATCACATATGCTTCTATTGGTCTTTCGACGAGTATTGTATTCTGTAATAAGTTTATTTCTGAGCATTGTGCCCTTAATCATCTAAGAAATCATCATCCAGATTCATATCACCAGTGTCTACATTATCATCAATATTCAGATCATCTAAGTCAAGATCCAAGTCATCATCGGGTTGTTCTGTGGGCGGAGCCTCTTTGGGCGGAGACTCTTTGGGTGGGGCTTCTTGGGGTGGTGCCTCGGGCGTGGATGCAGCTGGTGCTGATGGTTCTGTATCTAGTTCGTCATCCTGGATAGCTTGGTCCTGGGGAGTGTAAAGACAGAATTAAGTATTTCAGGATAAATCCTATAATTCAGAAAATGGTCACTAGGACGTATGCAAACCTACAGCTATGTGAAGTCCAGTGCCAATGATTGCAGTCATTTACACAGCTGTTCCAGGCTGTGCTCAGTAGTTGCTTTCTTTTTATTCTTTTCTTCATCTTCTTCTTCTTCTGATAACAACCAAGGAAAGCCCCCTCCACCCCCCCCCCCACAAAAAAAAACCCACAACACCACAATAAATATGTTTATATTCTTACCTGTGTGAATGTTCCGCTTTCAGCTGCTTCCTCCATCTCAACCAAAACGTTCCGTTCAGAGTTGCTCTGTTCAAAATTAATTGTCACAAATTATCAATAAAGCCCACAAGAATCAGTTTTTTAAAATGCCTATGGCAAAGATGATGAAATAGCATATAGCATATATCACGAAATATTCAATAGAGCATACAGCGTGTCCTCTAGGGTTCTAGCCAGACCAATTTTAGGTGTGGGCTCTAGAAATGAAGTTGAGCCCTAGTTCGCTACATGTACAGATATACGGTAGCCCTACGCTAAAAATTGAAAATTGTATCGTCTTGTAAACATTGAGAATCAGTGCTTCACATTTCAAAACACAGAAAAGAGTGAACTTTTATTCAGGAATATGATCAAAATTCACGATATTGGCAATACTTTTATTCACTCTGCGGAAATTTGTGCTGGGCGGCAGAGTTTATTTCAGACCTACGTTCTGGGCGCAAATTTCCAGTGCCGAGCTGGCCCGCCCAGCGCCAGCCTACGTGGCTAGAACCCTGGTGTCCTCCCAAAAAATACTTTGTCGGGAACCATTGTGTTAAAATTAAACTGTTTATCACTTCGAGATTCAGCTATGTAATACAGCCATGTCTTGGCTTTCGCCATGTAGAATTTAAGCAAAATGGGGCTTAAATTGCAGAAAATATGACCAATTGAACGAGTACTCTTTAAAAACATATTTGCAGTATTCCAGAATGGGTGGTCAATACACACATAATGTGTATGAAAGAAAGACGAAAATCGGGTTTTGAGGTTGGGCAATTCAGTCTTAGTTTTTTTTCACTCAATTTCAGTACAATTTTGCTCAAATTCTACATGGTGATAGCCAAGACATGGCTGTATCACATATCTGAATCTTGAAGTGATAAACAGTTTAATTTTTATATAATAGTTCTCGACACGAAGTGCTGCATGTTTTTTTTCCGGACACCCTGTATAGCATGGAATCTAATTTTGTATTACATGTATGTTAGTATACAGCTACTGTTAGCGAGTTTTTTTTTGCAACAGTGCAAATAAGGACTGCACTAGTTACAACTTTTGGAACCCTTCATGTCATAACTGTCTATATCTGCAATCCTGTATCATATCACATGTTACATATCACATTACAGTCAGTACAATATCTGTCCTATATCAATTGCTGCATTGAATAATGAAAGACTACTTACTGGAACCTCAGGGAAGGCTCTGGCTGGGTAGGTCTTCTTGGTTGCTTTCAGGTATTCCTCTCCTTTGAATGCATCTTTCAGACCAACAAAGAGGTTCTCATATTGAGTAGGATCAGCTAAGGCATCTGCTGCTTTCCTGTTGACCTTCCCTAAGCTTTCCTTCCAGGATGTCACGATACTGACAAAGCAATCAAAGCAAGTATTCCATAAATACTTCTTATAAAACTAGATATTTATGTCTGTTGAATACAGAACATGGCATAAAATACTTCATAACTTTAATAAATAACAAGACGTTTGGTTAAGATGTGGTGTTTTAAAAGTTTCCCTATTTTGCTGTATAAAACTAGTTTGAACTAGTTTGAATAGGAATATTTGCCACTTTAAGGCAGTGTCACATGACAAAGGTGACATCATGATGACATGACATCATGATGAGGTCATTGTATTTTATGGACATAACATTCCCCAAATTAGATTCAAACCAAGTCTGAGGGATGTAAGGTTACTTCACAATTGGCGTGTAAAGTTTGTCTGAGGCAATGCCTCGCGACATTATGGTGATGCAATTTTAACCCTTCCTGGCTTAGATATACATAAAGTTTCAACCCAATTAGATGTAAGATTACTACAGAATTGGAGTGTAAAGTTTGCCCTTAAAGGCGCTGTCACATGACACATGATGACATCATGAACTCAGCCTAGGATTGTGGTGCTTTGTATCCTTGGGGCATGGGCAAGACACTGCATCACTTATCAGGAGTAAATGGGTACATTTGTGAGGGGAGAGTTAGTTCCTTGAATTGACCCTCTGTTATTGATAGCAGTACCTAGGGTTGTAACACGCCTCAGGGAAATGAGATAGCCTAAGAATGTTTTGAAGGCCCAACAGGCAGGGCTAGCAAGACTAAGTTACTAAGTGTTATGACCAGTGGCTTAGATTGGCACAATATACCCACCTTTAATAATATAATAAATATTTTACCCCAACTTGTACTTACTCGGATATTTGACTTGGCATGTAGGTCCTGGCGAAGAAGGCGGCTTCTGGATAGCGACCTGATTTACACAGTAATGCTAGACACTCCTCAACCCTAGAGATAACAAGAACAGGAGACCATTAGATTCAAACCTGCTGTCAGCTATGGCTAGTAAGGGTCATTCTGTGAATTGGGAGTGCAAGTGTTTCATGTCCCTTTCACATCTGACAATAAGAACTTATTGATCCAAGAGTGCAAATTTCTTGCCAAACACATCCAATGGTCTGAAGTCATTTCGTTGATATATTCATGTTAAATTATTACAAGTTTAGATGGTACAAGTTGCAAAAGAAGTCACTTTTTGGAACCATAACACATTTACAAAACCAGGCTTGAGGCTAGGCTTTGGAGTCGAGACTTATTTCACTACCATCATTTGAGGCCCACAGAACGAAACAAAGAGATTGTGCCACGACAAAGATGAAGAAAGATTTGTCATGTATCTCAAGCCGTTCATTTCATTTAGGACACAAAATGGCTAAATCCAAAGCCTAGCCTCATTTTATAAAGGCCATATGACTATGCTTATGGGTAACACTGTAGATGGCCATAATGCAGCGCCCTCGTGTGACCAAATGTGGCCAATTGTCCTGGTGCATAATGATCCAAGGGTAGTTGGTTTTCCCACAGAGCTTAAGGCCGTGTCCCAAATATGTGGCTGCAGCTGCAAATTATGCACACACCTATGGGAGTCACTAGCCAGTGACTACAAGCGTTTCCATAGAGTCATGTGCTATTTGCGGCTGCAGCCAGAGATTTGGAACACGGCCTATGCTCCATAAACTGAGAAGAACAGCGTTTGTTATTGCTTCTTATGGATGGGAAGTCAAGGTACCAAACATGAATAACTGTAGGAGGATTGATGCAGTAGCAATGTGCTGCAATGCAGGTAAATGGTCGGGTGACTAGGTGTTGGACTGGATGACTTACTTTCCCTGCATGAAGTATCCCATGAAGCCAACATTGTTCTTGTCTTTCTCATTGGCAGTATCAGCCAGCTTGTTGACCATATCACCATTGCCTGAGCAGCTGGCCAGTAGAAGCAAACCACCAAAGTCCTGAGCCTTATGAAGGCATTCCTGTGCCAGGCTGAACTCACATTTGGCCGTTGCCAGCTCAGCTAGTTGCTTCCATTTGGTTTCCGCCTTATACAAAATCAGAAGGATTGGGATTATATAATTGCATTTCTCATATTTGGCAAAAGGTTTAGAAAATTAAAACAATTTCAGGCAATTCAAAGAAACGGCTAACAATGACAGGAACTTTGTTAACTTCATTTCAAAAAAGGGTGGACCAGCCTTTTTTAAACAAATTTTTGATTTGAAATTATTAAAAGGTAACTTCATAGTTTGGTTTTTGTCAAAGATATAAATCTAATTGGACGTGCATCTTATAAGAGTGTTTTGAGTAGTAATGGCATGATGTTACCCTAACTTACTTCAGATTCCATGGCCAGATCATAGGCAGTCTTAAGTTCTCCCAGCTGTAAGGCCAGTTCAAACCTGTGTTCAGGATCACATGACACAGCCAGTGCTTGGGACTTGAAGCCTTGCTTCTCCAGGAAGTGTGCCACTCGAGTACGTTGCTCCCTGGGCACCGTGGGGAGGACCTTATCGGCTGTTTCAAAGTCACGACGCATAACGGCCGTTTGATACTCCAGGACTGACAGCAAGATGGAATAGCTGACAATATTCAGCTCTTTGTCACCAAGGTACAGGCGGTTGTCCTTAGCGATGTAACCAAGGAGATACATCACCCTTGTAAACAAAAAAAGAGATTGTACTTGTTTTTGTAGTTCTAAACAAGATTTTTATTAGCAGGAATATTTAATTTGAAGCTTTTTATAAACGAATCAATGCACAGAATTTGCTGATGTACAAAAATTCCTATTTCCAATTTGAAATGGAAATGTTGTGTCAAATCAATCTAGTACTTGCAACAATGAACAATGAATGAAAAGCAGCATTGACATGAAGACCTACCTGTCTAGATGGGAGATAGTAACTATTTCCCCACCTACATAGTAATTCAATCGATTGAGTGAATTAGTGTAGATGAAACAATCTCCAACCCATAGGCCCGTCTTGACCACCTCTTCAATCTCACCAACAACCTGTCAAACCACAAGACAACAACTTTCAAAAACGGAGCTTTCAAAATTCTATGGAAGTTAACGTGATTGTAAGCGCAGTTTATTTTACGATTTGGTGTCATTTTCAAACTAATATTGATTTTATTGCAATTACCAGAAATTTCAAGGGCTTCTTTCAAAATTAAGCATCTTTAGGACTTTTGGGGATGTTAAATTAATCCTGGATTTTTCAGGTTTTTCAAGAAGAGTGCAAGCCCTGATTGAAGAGTTGACATATCATTGATAATCAGAATTTCATAAATGCTTACATCAAAGGCTTCTTCTATCCCGTCCTCTGTAATGCCTTCGTTTGTTTCCTGGGCCTTAGCAACGGCCTCCGTACTGTACTTCAAGATGAAGAAAGACTCGTCTGTTGCAATGCACACAAGCTCCCCACTCTCAGACCAATAGACCTGATAGAGAAAACATCACCAAGAGGATTCAATATTGATTTCACACTATTGGTTTGCTAGTCTCACCTGACTAGGAATGCGTTCACACTATTGGTTTGCTAGTCTCACCTGACGAAGAATGTATATACACTATTGGTTTGCTAGTCTCACCTGACTAAGAATGTATATACACTATTGGTTTGCTAGTCTCACCTGACTAGGAATGCATTCACACTATTGGTTTGCTAGTCTCACCTGTCTAGGAATGCGTTCGCACTATTGGTTTGCTAGTCTCACCTGTCTAGGAATGCGTTCACACTATTGGTTTGCTAGTCTCACCTGTCTAGGAATGCGTTCACACTACTGGTTTGTTAGTCTCACCTGACTAGGAATGTGTTCACACTATTGGTTTGCTAGTATCACCTGACTAAGAATGTATACACACTATTAGTTTGTTAGTCTCACCTGTCTAGGAATGCGTTCACATTCACACTATTGGTTTGTTAGTCTCACCTGTCTAGGAATGCGTTCACACTATTGGTTTGTTAGTCTCACCTGTCTAGGAATGCGTTCACACTATTGGTTTGTTAGTCTCACCTGACTAGGAATGCGTTCACACTATTGGTTTGCTAGTCTCACCTGTCTAGGAATGATTTCAATTCTTCGTAGGAGTTCCGTGGAGTCCCAGTCATAAAATGCCAAGCCACTGCTAGAACGGACTCCCAGCAGGTTACCTCCATAAATTCCTGAATACATTTGAATAAATTTGATTAAATTAACATAAATTGATAAAATGTGTCAAAGTACCACAGTTCTTGCATGTCTTGCCTCATGTCTTTGAATCAAATTGATAACAAAGAAATTCCAGAGATCAAAATACCACTATTCCAAGCTGAATGATTTGTGAATATTACTTTTATGAAAAAACTTGTTCTATTGATGAAACAACTTACAACTCAGAATGCAATAGGTTTTTGTGTGCAGCAAGTTGTACATTTATAAGTGTTCACACAAGAACATAACATCATCAAGTTTGTTATTCTTTGCTCATCACATGTTTGTTGGTTTGGTTAGGGTTTTGTCCCAAAAAGGAATTTATTATAATTTAGTGGCATGTTTGTAACACAACAGATTACAGTCAAACATATTAAGTGTCATGTTAACCACCTATCCTATTTGCTATTGTTGTTCATTACAGTCTGTCTGTTGAAGGGGCTCCTTAACCCTAACCCTATACACTTACCACACAAGACAAGACCTGCTTATCACACATTAACAGTCTCCACAAGGGGACTGGATCATAAACCATGCATTACCACACAAACCACAATATGGTGCATTGTGGTATGGAGGATACCACACTTGCAGTAAAAAGCATGTGTGGTAGACTGGTATGCAAGAGGGTTAGGGTTAAGGAGACTGCTCAGATTGGCTGCTCAATACTTACCCTCAGCACCAAAGTCTGGCTTGAAAGATTTCCTCTCTTTAAAATTCTTGTAGATCTTGACCAGTGAGTTGCTTTCACGTGTTGCATACCTACGGAGATCGAAGATAAACGAATCATGAAATACTGAAACGTATAATTCACCTGTCACAGCCTGCAACCGAACAAGTCCTATATTATTTCAGATTACATGACAACAAATAAAATGCGAGTCATAAAAGCAAACAAATGTAGAAGGTGGTGGCAATGCCATGTCTCTCTGAGGTGAGCAACCACCTAACAAAACAGGCCAACAGTTGGGGATTTATAAAGAGGTAGGAAATTACATACTTACTTTACAAATAAATGCATTTTGCAGGAAATATAACACAGTTATGTTGGGGACTAATAGAGTGAAATAAGTATGATATCGTGGTTGAATCCCATCTCCCCCAAACCCCAACCCCTGTCTAAACTCTGACTTACTCTGAAGAATCATGTGACCAGACAAACTCCAGAGCAGATCCGAAGCTCTTGTTTCTGAGCGCCATGGCCGTATAAATGATGTATTCACCATCACCGCAGACAACCACAAACCTGAAATACAAATCACCACAGAATTGAAGGAATAACTACATATGCTACTGAGCTAAAAATACCAACTGACCATTTCACATTCGATTGCTTGCTGTCATTAATATTTAAAAGTTTTTCTGACTACTGCTGGGAGTTCCTCAACCTGTGAGTGGAACTGAAATGTGTATCCTTGTGGAGACATGGCTTTGTTCTCGTGTACTAAATGAATATTCTCCGAAGAGCAGGATTGAAATCGCTCATATTGGATTTAATCACTTTCCTGAGTTGAAATTTCTAGCAAACGTCCCTTATATAAAATACTTACTTTTGCGACAAATAAGTCTACATTGGAAATTCCTCCTTTTTAAGTTAATTCAAAATATCAGTTTGGTTAAAACTGTGTGGAGACCTATACGCCTGTAGAATTTCCCAATGGAGACATATCCAACCTGTTGTGTTCGGTCTCCACAAGGCACCAGATATGCGTTCACTTAGCCTTCTTCTAAACACAGGATCTTTCAATATTTTCCCTTTTCAATGGCAGAAGATATGTAACTCTATTTCAACAAAAAAATTATTCTTTTCATCTAGGAGGAATTATGAATCCCATTGCCCTTTTGTTGTAAAAAGAGGATTGCCAAGGAGTTAAAACTGGGCTACTATCGTTCCAAAGTTCATTTCAAATGATCCAAATGTGAACAAATACTGTTATGCACTGGATTTTCAAACTTCATAGGTCTGCTAACCAAAAGACTAAAAGTGACACTTACATATAGACAATGCTGTGCTTAAGAGAGTACTTAAGTGTGTACTTTGCATGACTAAGTGTTTTTCAATTAAGTCCAGTTCATTCTTTATGTGAATTATAACATGAAGCAAATTTTGGTGCTGCCTTGATTAGAACACAGCGTTTTACATATTGTCAAGCAATTAAATTTTGCCCAACTTCGTATGAACTGGGCTTTACTCATTTCATATGAATGTTCAGAGCAAACCTTGTAAGCAGTGTATAGAGGTTATTCACATGATGTCATTGGCCGTCAAGCACAATATGATTACACACGCTTCAGCGCACACACAACGTACAGTGTCGTACGCGCAACTATGGACGCTTGACGGCCAATTGCGTGTTTTTATGACGTCGGTGAATAACCTCTATAATGAATGCTAAGCATAGATGTTGAGGTGTTAACTGCCTATTAAGGCAAAGGCCTGAAGTTCTTGATCCATCCTTACCTGCCATTAGGGTTGTGACAAACAGTCTGGGGATACACATCACAGCTACCCATGTCCTTAATAGCTAGGGGTAAACGCTCTCCATCCTTGATCTCCAAATCTAACCAGCAATATTAGCAATTTCACATCACAAAGAATCAGAAACAAAACAATAAACAATAAGACCTTAGACAGAAATGTGTACACAATTATGTAATAATAATGTGGTTATTGGATGATTATATTGACTAAAAAGTTGCATCCTCTTTGAGCGATCCCCCCATGTACTATACTCAGGTTGTAGCATTGCTAATGTTGTGTGTATCTCTAATGATCCTTGCGATATAGCAGTATGCGAGTGGTTTCATGGCTTCTAACTGCCAAACGCACAACGATAAAGGACTATATGGACATCGTCAACATAGGGCTGGATAGCTCAGTTGGTAAAAACATTGATACGGTATTCCGTGCTTGCTGGTTCTAATCCAGCTCCGGTAAATTTTCCTTTGTTCGTTTTCAAGGACTGTTAGAATTCTTAGACTGTGCGAAACCATCCAAGCCAAATATGATGATGTGACTTACCTCCCATACTCTTCAAGTTTGCCTGTTGTATCTCAGCATGTTTGGCCCACATGATCTTACCACTGGAATCCATAGACATAGCCGGTTCCTCTCTACCAAGCTGTCAAGGCAAACACATGCATATCTGATTGATTGGATGCTAGCTTCTCCTAATCCCATAACAACTGATAGAGCGCCCTCAATATTGGCACTGATAGAGCGCCCTCAATGTTGGCACTGATAGAGCGACCTCAATGTTGGCACTGATAGAGCGCCCTCAATGTTGGCACTGATAGAGTGCCCTCAATGTCAGCACTGATAGAGCGCTCCCTTATTTTGTCATTCTGTTAGCAAATTTCATCATTCAATTTGGCAAATTGAATGATGGAATTACCGAAGCAAACAATCTAAAGAAGATAGCTAGATGAGTCCACGGGCAGCTAATGCATCATCTAGTTATTTTTATATATCTATGGCTGGCACAATGCACAATGGCCCTCAATGCTGGCACTGATAGAGCGCCCTCATAAGGTTGGAAGTACAGCCAATGGGAGACTTTGGAGAACCGGTCTTCTAGTCAACAGCGCACGCACGCGCAAAACAATGCGCGCATGCTCACAATTGCGTGCGCGTGTGCTGTTGACTTAAAGACCAGTTCTCCAAAGTCTCCCATTGATGTAACATCATTCCTTGTTTAAACACATACCTTAATGATGATGCTTCCTTCATCATATCCCAATGCTATATTATTGCTTCCTTTCATATTGGCTATGGCCCACACCCTCTCCATTCCATAATTCAATGTAGTCTCCAGACGGTAAGTATTGGCATGCCAAATGCGCACAGTACCTAGCAATGAGAAAGCATTCACCATTGTTAACTTCAACACTCCAACCACTAACTGGTAAACATTCAGAGGTGCTATGGCCTAGTGGTCTGCTATGTTGCAATCACGATCCAGTGGTCAATCTACAAATTGTGGGTTCAAATCCAGCCATGGGCTAGTGGTGCTTGATTTCTTGGGCAAGATGCTTTGCAAATATTGCTCCTCCCAGGTGTATTTGGGTACCTGCAAGGGTAGAGATGGCTTTGTGGTTTGATTAGCCTCTGTGCGCTTTACAGCAGCCGGGGCTGTATACTCCCCAGGGAGTTGAGATGGTTTCAGGAATGTTAATGTACGTCAATGACCAGGGATAATATTAGTATGAAATGATTGAAGTATCCACCATTATTATCATTATTATCATCATGTCGGATTAACTATCCATCGGTCAACATTTTCCATGACCACCAGCAGGAAGAGTCTAAACCCAAATATATATTCCAGCATTGACCGTTACAAATTGTTGTGGGTAATACCGGTAATCAAAGGCATTTGCCCTCCAACATGGCACCTTTTGCTGGTGGGATATCACAGGACCAGGAAAAGGTGTTATAAACTAGTTCTAAGCTGAAGTAATATTTATGTAGAGAATCCATAATTTTGGTATTCATCTTACCATCTTCGGATCCAGTCATGATGATAGGTAACTCTGGATGGTAACTGACACACGAGATGTTCTGTGCATGACCTTCAAGTGTCTGCACACAAGTCTTGTTCTGCAAATCAAGCAAAGTAGGGAGCCATAATATTACTGCACTGGTCTCTGCTTACATGGCTTAGGTTCAAGATCAAATATTCCCATAGTAATCAGGTTTTCCCCTTGGGGTAAGTGACCATACTAGCTCATTGTATTAAACCATGGAACTGTGCTTATGATCTGCACAGAGCAAGCAGCTATGAAATGCTCACATCAGCAAACCAGAGTCAGAAGGATAGGGAGGAGATGACAAATCAAAGGAGAGCATGCTGGAAGTAAAGAGCATCAGATCCTGAACCTGCAGCTGTATTTCCCTGCTGTAAATGCGGGAAGCAATGTCGCTCTCGTATTGGTCTGTTTCAACAAACCAGTCGCTGTAATGTGACTGAGTGAACTTAAACTCAAGCAGGACCTATACCACTGTCCCTCGAGACAGGTGCCAACAAAATAGAACAAGCCAAGACAAAATGCTCTTTCAAAATACATTTGAGTTGACGGTGATTTCTAGACTAACCTGGTAGTCCCAGATCTTGACTAGTCTGTCATCAGCACCAGAGACCAAGTAAGGCTTGTCCCCTCCAGAGTAGTAATCCACACAATTCACACCCTTCTCATGACCTTCCAAGGTGAAGTTAGGAGTGCTGGAGCCAAGCTGCCAAACCTATACCACAATACACAAGACCAATGAAATGAACAATTTTATGCCAAATCAATTTTTAAAATGCCACAATACCATACAGTGGAGGTTGATGTGAAAACTTTTGTGAATTCTGTAACAGAATACTGAAGTTTCACCTTAACAGTCCTATCCAGTGAAGCACTAGCAAAGGTGTTGTTATCCTTTGGGTTGATGACAATCTGCATGACATAGTGAGTGTGACCATCAAAGACCTGAGCACATGTCCATTTCTTCTCCCAATCCCACAGCTTGATCAGCATATCATCTATAAGAGACAGAGGGAAATACAAGCAGTTAGCAAGGCATTCTGGATTGTGATGCAAAGAAAGAATATTGACTAGTAGACCTATCTGCATTACATCTTGGGTAAATGTCCACAGATATAAGCCAAGGTGTACTTATTCTACTTATCTCCAAACATACAATGATCCTTGGGATATTGCGGTATGTGAGTGGTTTCATAGTTTCTGACTGACAAACGAACAGAGAAAATAGACTATAAGGGACACCACCAACATTGGATTGGATAGCTCAGTTGGTAGATTGTAGGTACGGTATTACAGGGTTGGCAGGTTCAAATAAATTTATCTTTGTTCACCTTTCAATGACCAAATGTAAATGAAAGTTTTTGGCAGTTTGATGTTTCTGAATGCAGGGATGTGAGTGGCCACACACACACACACAAATCTAAACAAAAAAATCAGAATTCAGATTTAAATGAGAAGTTTCACATCCCTATGAATGCTATGTCTGTTTGGTCTTACCGCTGCTGGTGAGGATATATGGCTGTGTTGGATGTACACAGATGGCACGGATGTAATCAGAGTGAGCTTCAAAGCCATGCACTCGTTCCAATGTGTTGTAGTTGAACACCCTGATCTGCATATCATCCTGTGATGAACAACATTCAAATATATATACGTCATTAATTAGGCATCATTTTCATGTCAAAAATCCACTTTATTAGGGTAGTGATGTATCTACCGTGTATTAAGTTAACATTCCTAACCTCTACAGAGGCCTGTATGTCAAGGTCTTTGAATAATGACATGTATTACTTACTGAGCCGGCAACTACCCAGTTCTTCCGAGGCACAAATCTGGCAGCTCTGACGGGCAAGTCACATACCTCAAATGATTTCACCAGAGTCTGCAAACAGAGGAAGAAATATAAAATGAGTCGCATTGAGGTAAATGTGATTCAGATCCTCCAGAAACCTTGCACATAAAAAAAGCCAAGAAACGCATTTCCACTCATCCAGGGTACAGGCAAAACAGATAATAGAATAATAGCTAATAGGAAAGTATTCACACTTGGAGAAAGTTGGGCAAACAACTAGCCCATAAACCTTATAATCATCCTTACTTGCAGCTGGGGTGCTGAATTGCCAATGATGTGGCTACAACGTGATCAGGTTGCCGGCAACAATTAGCACCCTTGGCTGTCAAACAATATACAACCACGGAACACAGCCTAAGAGGGAAAGTATTTGGCTTTTGTGGAAGGAGAAAAACCGGAGAACCCTGAGAAAAATCCTCGTAGCATAGGAGAGAACCAACAAACAACTACTCAAATAATGACCCAAGACAGGATCGAACCTTGACCACATTGATGAGAGGTAAGTGCCTAACGCTCTTGCCACCTTATGTATTGATGTCATCATTCTGCCATCTTGGGGCATTGTATACTCTTTGTGGCATCAACTAAAGAGCTACAATTGTCAGACAAAAGAGGGCACTTAACTCAAATAACGTTGTGTGCATAAGATTGATGGCATCAATTTACCTCAGCAACGTGGGATGAATTTATTTCTATCATTTACTCAAAATTCAAAAAAGTTCACTTAAAAATACAATAACACAGTATGCGCAGTATTTTCCGTTTGCACACATGCGGAAACCCACGCTGTAATAGGTTAATGACTTTCAACAAAATGAAGCAAATCTGTGACGTCCCACCCAATAAGACCGCTGATTGGCCAGAACGCACAGCCTCAGCAAAATTGCTGAGCTTTCTAAACGCTGCGGTTTGTTGCCCTGCCCGTGCGGATTGTCCGTCCCTAACATTCCATTGAAAAACATGCATTCTGTAATTTTTAAAGTGTATAATTCTGTTACCAATCATCAGTGTAAATGGGCCTTAAGAAGTATTCTGCAAGAACCTTGCCATATGTAAATGCATGTAACCAAAATGCAACAACTTTGACTGCTGGTTGCAGACTGGTGCACTAGGCAGAGTAATGGTAAACTGACCTGGGATTCGTGGTTCCAGATGTGGACATTTCCATTGTACAAGCTAGCCAACATCCATGGCTCTGATGGGTGAAGGTCAACGCACTTTACACGGTCTGACCGTGCAGAGAGTCTCCGCTGTCAACAAACCAATATCAAAGCACACATCTTCAATCTAAACTTCCATCATTACTTCTTTGCAGGGTTACCAAACACGTTTTTATTTTTCTGACCATACCAGAATTTGAACAGGCCTGCTCCTATTTCCCTTTGGAATACATAGTTATTCAATACTTCTTCTTGTTGTTTTGAATTGTATGGTAGTTCTGTGAATAAAGCTATGTAAATACTGCACATGGAGCCTCCTGGCCTAGTGCTGGGTGTAGCAATGTTTGTGCACAAGCCTATGGACAACTTGAAATTTAAACCATTTTGAGGTTTTATTTTTTGCATTCAGTACATAAATTTGCCATACGGTACACGTATGAATTCTGCATAATTTCATTGTGTTGTATATGAATTAATATTAATAATTAATCTATTAGATGTCTATGCCCCATAGGTATTTCTGTTGAGGAATGAAATGTTAGTCATGTTAGTTAAATTGACTATTAGGGACACTGCCAATATAGGGCTGGATAGCCCAGTTGGTAGAGTGCCGGTACAGTATTCCCAGGGGTCACAGGTTTGAATCCCGCTCTCTTCAATTTTTCTTTGTTCACTTATTAAAAACTCAAAATCAATCTAGTCAGTTTCCCTTGGGGTTATTTTCCGATTTAAATCACGTTAATTTATTCAGAATTGTTCACTATATTTATAGAAATCATCTCACATTTAAGCTGAATACCAGACTATTGTGCTTACCTTTATATCGAGTCTGAGAGGCTGCAAAGAAAAAAGAAAGAGAAAGATAAATTAGCATACAGCTAGACTGCTCAAAGGCCAGGGGTCCATTTCATGAAGCCTTAAGATTGATGGTAACTCAAGTTACAAAGGATAACCCATCGTATCCTACATAGGGATGCAATGCATCATAAGTCTTACGATTGACAATAAGCTATGATTAGTTCAATGGTGAAATCGACCCATGGTCATTTCAGTGGCTTGGCAGGTAATGGTCTTTGGGCACAATTGCAGAATACCCCGCCATTCACCTTGCCCACCTCGTAGCTGCCGATACACTTCAATGAGTCACGCTTCAGTGAATGTGCTTTGTACATGTTCAGTGTGTCAGTTCACTTTGTATCCTCCCATCCCCATAGCCACTTCCCCGAACCCAACCTTCCCATTCACTTAGCGTGGTTCATAGGGATGTTTCGTTTTCTAAAACGCTGTACACAACACATGGGCCTAGTTAGTTTGCACTGTAAGGTAGAATTCTTTCTCGCCATTCATGATTCGCTTGACCACGTATCCATTGAATTCTAGGGGGTATTTTCGCATGGCGGGGTATTCTGCAATTGCTCCGGTCTTTGTTTCCTGCGAATTGCAAGCTGACCATAGATGAACACAAAGGTACAAGATCCAAAGTGGCAACATTTGACGGCATTTTCATGTCACTGGCACTGCAACCATGGCAACAGGGCCCAAGATCTGGGTACGTCAAAAAGTGGGATGAAGCAGAGAGTACATTTTTTTCTTCTCGAAAAGTTGTGGGTCAATTACAAAACGGCAATGTGTATTTTGACGGCACCGGCATTCTTCTTCCTGCAAAAATTATGCTACATGTATTTTGACGTTCCCTTACTCTGATTGGCCAATTTGCATTAGGCCTATGTCATGCCAACAGGAATGTACCTCTTCAAAATAACGTGTAACGTTAGAGAAAGAAGGCCAGCATAAGCCTTATCGCAAATACCGCCTGGTTGATTTTGGACAATAGTCGAAAGGCACTGTGGGAAGGGAAAAGGGGCATAATATGCCCCTTTTTCCTTCCCATGGTGCCTTTCCACCATTGTCCAAAATCAACCAGGCGGTATTTGCGATAAGGCTTATGTCCAGATGACATATTGAGAGGTCCGGCCAAACAATGGCTAATATAATGCTGGATTGCTGGTGTTGGCAAAATCTATTTCCATTTCCATAAAAAAAGGCTAAATCAAAATGAAAACATGAACAATCAAACCCTGTCTCTCTGACTCTGCTTTCCACACGCATTAACATTTACTTCAGAAAAAGTTATGTGTAAATTGAGTGTCAAGTTATAAGAACGTGGAACCACCGCCCATTTCAGTGCATTTTACTTGGTGTCGGAAATATACCATTTTATACCTTTATCAGCATGCGATTTAAGTAGGCCAACACAACCGGTAAGACATTTTCACTGAATCCAACTCTTAAAATAATAGATCTAATCCCCAAATTATTAATTCAACATCAAATGTGAGTCGAAATATTATAACTGAACCTTTAAAGAAAGTTGAACATGTTTAAAATTGAGCTTTTTCATCACTTTTCCTAAATTTCTGTGACTTACCATCCTTAACCGATCAGCATGTACGTGTTGGGTAAACTGACGTGTCAAGTCTCGCCGACGCAACGCGAATATAGGAGATTTCACGTGATCTCAAATAGGACCATTCCAATTTTACAAGGAGTACTGCTATTTTTAAAGTGTTGTACAAAAATGCATAAGTAGAGTATTGTTAAATATTTGTTATCAATACGTAAATTGCATTATAATTAATTTTTTCTAAATAATGCATTGAAGGAATAATTCTTCTTTTTTTTACAAAGATATCAAATTCTTAAGAACATTTTAATGATTATGTATTTAAAACCACCCCTAAATTTATATCGTAATGGACCATAACAATCATCCGCCATTTTCAAGCTTTCGCCAGTTTCAGTACGATAAGACTGGGCCTTACTTCACCTGTAAGTGTAAGTTGTTCGTAATATTGAGAAAAGAAGGTATGTTATAGAGAATTCTTTCATGGCAGTTTATTTGTATGAAATCATGGACATAATTTCATCCGGTTGACGAGTTAACGAGATTGCTTTTCGTTGGGGTCTAGATACAAAATAAAATAGGCCAGGCTACCGCTAAATATCAATTTATCTGTTGGTAAGATACCAGACTGCTATCCTATTGTATTTGTTAAACGTTATGGACGTCAGGGGTACAGACTGCTAGATGATGATTTTTTTGTGGGTTTCCTCAGTCAAGTGCAAGTAAAAGCGTTATCTTTTTTAAACCATAGAGGAATTCCTCCATGTTCAAACTAAAGCTGAAAAGAGAAATTATGTCAGGCGGACTCAGGCCCTCTGTGGCTCTGAATATTTTTGTTTGGTTTGTTTTGGTTTTGGCAAGAAGAGTTCCACTGACTCAAGAATCAAGTGACTGACATCTCACATCTGACACTCAAGTTTGACTGTTTCACTCAGCAGTTTCAGTGACAGTGACTTTGAGTGCGTTCATTCGTATACGCTAACTTGTACACATGCCAACTCGTAAACAACAGGCTGGTCTGCTGTTATTTAACTGTTATTTATTGGATGTGGCTTCTACTAAAATTTCTGGGGAAAAAATAGTAATTAATAGTTAAGAATAATTGTTTAATAATAATTAATTTTAATTATGACTGTCTTGCAAATTTGTCTTTTTGATTTGAGTTTGGTTTGGTGTTTCTTGTATTTATTTTTCTTTACTTTTCTTTACTCTTTATTCTCGTATTTTTTAGGCAATATGGTAAAATAATATTTTTATGGAAAGATTTGAGGCTTTGCATGGTGACAGTTGGTATGTGGATCGGTTTGCGGAAACACCATGTAATAATCGTTCGTACTGTCACACTTCTATATCGTTCGCACTTCTATATCGCGAGTTATGAATAACTAATTGCGAGAAGTGCGAACGATATAGAAGTGCAAAAGTACGAACGATTATTACATGGTGTGTCCGCAAACCGATCCACATAATATTTTTATAATAAATGTAATTAATGCTTTTTGCTGATTTGGGACCACTCGCATACAACGACTAGACAAACACGATTTCAGTTTGTACACGGCCTATGAGCTCTTTAGCAGAAATCGTACGGACGCGTCTGATTGGCCAATTTTTATTAAACAATGAATATTCAATAGGCCTATGTAGGCCTACGCTACATCGTGCAGCACAGCTGCACATGATTGTACTGATTCACGTTGAATTGACAACCACAGGCATCGCACGTCTAGCTAGCCATAATAGTATGACCTTGACAGTGATACTTTTAACTCGAGTGCGTTGTGATTTTACATGTGCATATTTTGTTTTTATCTTCTTCGTGCATAAATAAAGAAATAAGTTATAAGTCCATCTTACTAACTGTAGTTATTGTGTAGACCACTTGCTATACAGAAATCATTCACATGCATTTGCCATGGGCATTATTCATTTTTATGAAGTAATGCACACATTTTAAACTGATATTACTTTTGTTCCAGTTAACTTCAAACAATTATTCATTTAAATCATTCAACTTAAAAAGGAATCGAACAAAAACCATAGTTTGAAAATGCAGTCTAATTTAACTAACTACAGTATAGTACTGTTGCCTTATTTGAAATTGTATGTGACCCTCAAATAAAATGGACTCATCTTAACAGCCGTCTCTATGGCAATCACGATGCAAAGCACGCCCCTACGTGAATAAATGAATAATGTCTAAATCGTGTTTGGCTAGTCGTTATTTTCGAGTGGTCCCGTGCCGAGAGCCGAACTCTCGTCGTAGCCATGAGTCTCGCGAGAAAGTAGAGCGGTTTCACGAGAGTAGCATGAAAGAAGAGACGATCAACGCGACTTATAACGACTAGCCTGCTAGTCTATGTGTGTTTCAGTTATTTATTTTTACGTATTCCATGAAATTATAACAGTCACTAGTATACAAAAGCCAAATAGAACAAAAACTTTATTAATGATGTACGATGATCTCCATGCAAGCTGAGAATTCATATCAAGTTGACAGGAGTATGAGTTGATCAAGCTGTGTGCGAGTTGGCTTGTGTGCGAGTTGGCTAGTGAGCGAGTTGGTGTGTGTATGAGTTGACCTGCTTTGCACCAGCGCTTTACCAACTGAGCTATCCAGCTCTATGTTTGTAGTGTTCCGCCACAGTTGGTAGAGCACCAATGCGGTATTCCTGTGGTCGTTCGTTCAAATCCCGCTTAGTTCACTATTCAATGACTTAAAAATTAATTCAGTCATTTCCCCTTGTGGTTATTTGTTGGTTATAAAGGATGTAACACTTTCTCTGTAATGTCTATTTAGTGGAATTCAATGTCCATTTAGTGGAATTCCTGTGAATTTGTTTGTTCTGTTTTCTTTATTTGTAAGTTTTGCTAAGCAGGTCAATGAGGTCATCATTCATCTCCTTCATGTATTCATGGACATTCAATAATAACAGATCTCTTCTTTGTTTAAGTTTATATTATTGATTCTCTTATCAAACTTGAATTAAGGTTTACAACTAAATGTTAAATCATGCTTTTCTTATAATTTTCTCCAACAGATTCCAGTTGTACTCAATCCAGTATCATCTTGTAAGTTGTATGCTGGGCAGAATGGCCGGTGTGACACACTTAGTTCCTGCTAGGTTTCTCTGCATTATTGCTCATCTTGTTGTCATCATTGTGGTCTTTTGGTCTCGAGTAAGTCCTGGCAAATTCACTCTTTTTTATGACATCTGATGCTGGTGTCATTCTCAAATGTGCTTAGCATGAAAGGCCCTCTCTAATAAAAACTGGTTTATATGCCAATTAAGCTTACCCTTGACCATAGATGAACACTGTACACTCAGTGCTTTTGAGTGCACATGAGAAAATTTGCTGGTTCGGGTGGGATACGAACCCACGACCTCCTGTTTACTAGTGCATATGTACCACTAGGCCACCAACCTAGCTGGGGTTAGCAGATAACATGTAATGGGAGACTTTGGAGAATCGGTCTTCAAGTCAACAGCGCACGCTCACGCACGAGCAAAACAATGCGCGCATGCTCACAATTGCGTGCGCTGTTGACTTGAAGACCGATTCTCCAAAGTCTCCCATTAGAATCCAGTATCGCAGCGTGTTTTGTAATTAATCATTGTTATTAACTGGTTAACTGACAAATATGTATGCGATGTCCATTGCTGATTTGTATCCTTTAATTACTACAGTGTATTAGCATTTATCTAATATTATATTTCATTTAGCAATTTACTTTCTTGACATGGATGATGGTATTATAGATTAAAAAGAGCTATGAAATGTATGAGTGTCCTTAGTTACGATAATCATAACCCTTGGTCACACATGGTGACATGGACTTCCCCATGTCAGACCAAGGGTTACGATCATTACAACTAGCGTGTCATATAATGCAGGATTGCAGGACTTAACACAAAGTTATGTGCTCAAAATGCATCGTCATACCGCCAAGATATTTCCCATGTAGTCGATATCTTGTGCCATCATCAATAAATAGTTCATACATGTATTTCTTTCACTTCACTTCACTTTCAGATCGAAACGTGTCAGGCCCTCAAATAAGCAAATAATTAACATGTTAACATAAAGACTGCAATTCCAATATTGACTATATAACCATGACACATATTTAAACTATCTGTAATTGTTGAATCCACATCCCATGATCCCATCATGTATCCATCTTCTACATATGATACATGCATACTTCTAATGACATAATTGTACCTTTATGTGTTTGTATCTGTCCCTTCTGATTAATCACATGTATCTTTATGTGTATCTAGGATGCTCACATCAGAGCTTCTCTACCACAGTCATATGCACAGACTGACTATGACAATATAGACAACTGGTAAGTTATTATACTGCCCAACAAATCATGTATTAACCCTAACCCACCTGCATACCACGTCCTGTATACCACACAAGTTTAGAGCTGTTTACCACACATTACCACAGTCTCCACAGGGGGAACTAGATCATAAACCATGCAATACCGCACCAACCAAACTGGTATATTGTGGAATTCAGAATACCTCACTTACCACAGAAAAACCCATGTGTGGTAAACCGTGTATGCAGGTGGGTTAGGTACTTGGGGTTAATAAGAAAAGCGACAATACATTGCAATAACTGACTTCTAAGAAGAAGAAGATACCTTGGTATCTCTAACTTGTTCAAAATCCAGAACATGTACCATTTTAACAATGCCTGTCCTACTTCCTAGAAAAACGTGGTGCAGTTATTTTTTTCCTTGAGTATATATCTTGGTTTCCTTGTCCACAGGTTTTTAGCTGGCTTGATCATGACAGTGATCTTCATTTGCATGGAGCTTGGCGGGTTCATGTCTGGCGTGACCATGTTTGCCAACGTTGAGTCACTCTTCTGTATCCTTGCTTATTCTAATCAACTGCTAAATGCTTAGCACAAAATGACCATGAAATGGAAATAATACGCTGCTGCAAACTGCTTACCAACTGGAATGACCTAAAATTGAAATAACAGTCAGCTAGAAACATATATAAATTTATTTCTTTGTTGTCCAAAATAATTGTATTATAAAAACTTTTTTACAAAAGTTGTATACAAATGTGAATGGACAAATTTGATTTAAGGCTATGAATGGCAGAAGTACATATAATAATTCATGCTCGATAACACCATGAGACATGAATGATACTCTTGTTCAAGTTGTGTGGCCTTGAAAAGAGCAAGATAACTCTAAACATTTCAGCTACTATACTCTAGCCAGTGGCCATCTTCAGGAGAATACTCACAAGGGAAGCACTCTCCTGAATGTCTTTTCAGAGTCACACAACTCAAAGAAGAGTATTGATTAATATCTCTTTGTGTTACCGCATATCAATTATCTAAATATGAATTGATGTTTCAATGATTAAGCTCTAAAAGCAAGACTTTCAGATTGAGGCACTTTATTTCATACAGACAATGAAAATATGAACAATGTCTAGGGATGGATGATATCTATATTTGGATTAATTTGCTTGACTTGTTGCCTAGCTACAGCAGCACATGCCTCAGCTTCCATAGCTTTGTCCTTCTTCCTGTTTGAAGTCTGGGCATCAAATACCTTCTGGTTTATCTTTGCAGCTTGTAGGTAAGTCACAGTCTACCCCTAGTTGTAGGAGCATTAAAGGTACTATCATACGTTGGTAGCATACCTAAACAGAAATCTTTACAGATGGTGATGGTAGAAACATACCGTTAACATTTTAACTGTCTGAAATGCTGTATTTATCAAGAAAAGAGTAAAACCAATGACCACAAGCAATTTTGATCTTTAAAAGTTCAAAAAGAAAATACAGTGGGAGTTTTTTTTTACTGGTTTCTCAAAAAGTGGGCACCATATGAGACTAGAAATTTCACAGATGACTGTTACTGTATCTTCCTTGATATTTTTGCTCATGAATCTGCATTTCTTTGACAAAAACCAAAGTATGATATTACCTTTAAATGTTCATTGATTTAGAGGCAATTTTATTTGCTCTCAATAAATGTATTTGCTGTAATCAAATTCAAATTGAAGCAATTTCTTTGTTAATTCTTATTATTTTGGAGATTTATTCTTTTTTGAGACCCTTTTTACGGGCGTGAAATTGCAAAATTAATTATATAATGCATCACATAAACCATGTAAGTATGTAGATGAGAATAGTGAGGCTTGACAGGCAAAATTGTACCTCACAAATTTGTAGTGAGATTCAAAATACAATCCACTGTTAATGAACATTCATCGTAAGTTCACATTGCAGTACAAAGACCTTGCATTCAGAAATGTTAAATTCAGGTAGATATTTTCTGTTAAAGATAAGAACAGTTTTTGCTGTTGAAAACTGATGTTGTCTTTGCATTTGTTCCTGTTTTCTAGTGCACTGCCAGCCGTGATAGATACTGGCCTGATTATCTCCAAGGTTTTCTTCACCAAGTCCAGCTGATCTACAGTCTGATTTTATGTTTTGAATATAACTGTAAATATTTTGGATATTGTGTTTTTTTATCACAAAAACAAAATCATCAACCAAAGATATTCACGCAATAATCATAGAGCTTAACAGGGATGAGATTTCTCAGATTAAAATCTGATTTCAGATTTTTTTGTTTTGGATTTCAGATTTTTTTCCTCAAAGGCTGTGTACAAAAGTATAGGCGATTTTCAGATTTCAGACTTTTTATGCTCCCTTTCAGCTGTTTTAAGACATTTTTATAATTGGTCAATCTCATCCCTGGCTTAAACACAGATTTGCGTAACGCATCTTCTTTGATCAAAACGGGGGACCAACCAAATATTCATTTGATGTTTGTACTTATGAATCATACTCTGCAGAGATTGCTCGCAAATTTATGAGGAGATTGGCCGGTAATACTTGTTTTTTAGCAGTTTTTTTTTTTTGGCCAAAGCAAATTTTGGTGAGCACTTCTGTTCAGCTTGCCGATGAGTTAAGACTGAAAATGACCTTTTCCGTCGCAGATAGCAGTCCTTTGGGATTTGTGCAAGATTTTATTGCAAACTGTCCCACAATGCATTGCTGATATACTTTCACTGCACATTTCTGGATCCATGGTAATGGTTTGCCTTTGTAAATTGTTTGTGTGTTGAGTAGCACTTGAATAGTTTCCAGTACCTTTGAGCTCTTGTCATAGAATATGATTTGTTGCAGTACACAACCAGCATTAGTCAGTTAGTTATTAATAAACTCCTGAAAAAAGTTCTGCAACTTGCGCTTGAGGGGTAAAATAAGTGTTATTGCTCCATCATCATGTATGTTTTCTCAATGATACCATATGTAAATATGGTATAGAAACAACACAAGCAATGGTGGTGTATATTTTGTACAGCTATGGAGAATTGGTTGGTCACGCAGTCCGTAGAGAAGACCAATTGCAACATTTGGCCATTCATGGTAACCACCAGTCAATGTTTCTAAATAAAAGAAAGGTCTACTGGCGATTCAAAATAGTGCGCCTCCATGAGTTTGCAACGTGCTGGCCAATCACAATGCATGGAATTTGTCGACATGAAAGGATTGACAGTATTTGACACTTTTTCAACAGATTCCTCACATTGTGATTGGCCAACTGAATTGAATGCTTGGAGGCAGACTATTTAAAATCACTCAAATTGTAATTGCTGAAGCTCATTTTACACAGTACTGTTTTCACTCAGTACCATGCATTTAAAGATTTTCAACTTTCCTTCTCTTGAGCCTGTAGCATCCGAGGCCAAATTAGTCAGTAAATTGATGCTGATGTCTGAATCTGTTAAAAGGCGCCCTCTGTTGGTCAACATGCAATGATACTTCTTTGCATGATTTTGTGTACTGATAAATCTCAATTATCCCAAAAATAAAGATAGTTTAGTTTCTTCTTGCTCCGTCCCCCAAACCAACATGGTCAATGATGTGCTTTTCCAGGAATCCATCTCTCAGCCTTAGTTGACATTTTGTTAATATGTAAATGTACAGTTGATAATAATGTTCTGCAAAACCTTTCCAGTGTCAGTACTGATGATGATAATGTAAATAAAATGTTTATTGAATTTCATAAACTTCAGATGTATTCCAGTTCATTTGGTCTTAATAAAAAGGAGAAAGACAGAAATGGTTCGTTAGCAACCTTCGTCTTCAAATTGTCAGGAATCATTACATGAATTTGTATAGCAAGATAAAAGAATCAGTTTGGGTTCATTGGCTAGCATTGCATATGTGCTAATGGAGCAAGCAACAATGTGCTTTATAGGGCCTTTACAAAATGAGGCTTGAGGCTAAACTTGGGATTTATTTTGCTCCTGTAAATTAGTGTTCTAAATGAAGCTGGAGCCTTTCTTTTGGCTTTGTCATGTGGCCCAATCCCTTTGTCGTTTTGTGGGTCTCATATGGTGGAAGCGAATTAATCCTAGCCTCAAGCCTGGTTTCGTTTAATTTCCATAGTCTCTGAAGATCTTACAAATACACAGAACATGGAGACATACTGGGCTGGTACATGTGAACACCAAGATCTTAAGTGACATATGCAGTGGTTCTGTACCCGAGAATACCCCATGCACTGATGTAAACATGTATATTGAACCACAGGAAAAGGCTTCTGTATTTATAAAGTGATAACACATGGTTAGTAAAGGTCACAGAACAGACGTCATTTGTCTGATCTAGACTTACTTCAAATTGGGTCTCAATCTACACTGTTATTCTATTTCTGCTTCTTGTAAAACGCCCTCTGTTGTCCAAGTAATGTCCATTATGTCAAAGTTGAGGAGGAAACTTGGCAACAGAGTAAATCGCAGTGGCAAAAACAAGCCAAAATAAGATGGTCCGATTTAGACTTACAAGGACCAAAGTCTGGCATGAGATCAAGTCTTTGACCCCAAAGACACTCTCATCAAGGTTTGATTTCACTTGCTAATACTCAGCCATATGCGAGCCACAAGAAAACAGTGACAAACTGACGCATTTAGATTTTTTGTTCACAAAAACAAAACCAAAAACTCGAAATAATGTTGGATCTTGGCAAACAGGCAATATAAAAAAATCCTTTATGTTTTAAAAGAAAAATTTAGTCCGGTTTATGCTATTTTCTGGGGACTCGGATGTCTGATTGAGCTCAAATTTTCACAGGCTGATTATTTCATGTACATGCTGCCGCTGGATCAGACAAAGTGTGAGTCCTGTTCTGTCACCTTTACCAACATTGTACATGCCCTTTAAAACGTTATGCTAATGGTCAACAAGAACAGTTTCTGGTTTTATGGGTCAAGGTACAGTACAGAATTGGTAACATACCCAAACAAATGTTCACAGATTTACGTATAACTTCCAGGGTATGAAGATGGTGATGGTAGAAACATGCAGTTAAAATGTTTCCACCTGAAATAGTGTATTATCTAGAATTCTCTAAAACAAAGATCGAAACAGTTTTGATCTCTGGGTAAGATCAAAACCATTCTTTATGTTTTACAAGAAAAGTTGAGTTGAGTCTTTGCTATTTTCTTGTGACTCGGATGTGCAATATGAGCTAAACTTTTCACAGGTTTATTTTTTCATGAACATATTGGATTAGACAAAGTGTGAGTGTTGTTCTGTGACCATTACCAATCATGTATTATACCTTTAAGAAAAGGATATCATTGTTATACTGGTCATAATACCATCATTGTGACATTTGCTCAAAATCCATTAACAGTGACAAGGGTTGTAAGGCAAGTCATATTCTTTGACTGGAAGTAAACCTCATCATGAACTGTGATAACTACAACTGCTGACCACAACACAACAGCAAATAAATGTCACACAGTGAAAATCAACACCTTTGGTTTCTATCATTTATTCAACTTAAAAAAAATTCAACTGGGAAGACATTCAATTAAAGATAGGAAATAGTTTGATACAGAGAATTAATTGCAGATGATGATGAATCACTCTGAAAGAATGCGGCTTGAATTAATTCAAAGCCTGATCACGGCTGATGAACATGAAATGAATGCATGGAGCATTATATGTGCTTGTTTCAATTAAGGAATCCTTGTGTAGCTCAGGGAACTTTCACAGACAACCATAGTCTGGTGTTATAGTTCATCTTCAAATCAAATGTCACTCGCACTCCTCAATGTGAACAAAACACTCCAGATAATAGTCAGTTTATAATAATAATTGAGGAGTAGTGTTAGGCTAGTGTGATGTCAAATCTGCAACTCACTGTGCTTATCACACCAGGGGCCGATTTCATAAAGCTCTGCGACGCATCGCAACTCGATTTGCGACGCGTCACAGGCATCTATGCGATGAGTCCATAGAGAAAGGATGCGTCTTAACTCTACGACGCGTCGTAAGTTTTATGAAATCGGCCCCTGACTAGCATAGTTCGGACCCAGAAAAAAAATGCAATTCTTAAATTAACTTAAATCAAAATCTCAAATCAATATCATGTTCAAATCAAACAAAATCAGATACATCTCACACAAATAGGAACAAAAACTAGTAAAGTACTGACATCGCTACTTGTACAACATGTAAAACAAAAAAATAATTCAAAATAATTTTGCACATCAACAAAAATTAGCTGAAATCTTTCCAATGCTAATGAAGAACGGGAAAACATATATTAATTCTGAAATGTCCCTTTCATGATTGCCACTCACTTTTCAAATAAATTTCAAGCAGAAAATTCACAAAAACAAAATCACACTGCATATACAAACTACTACAATTTGGCTACGGATAACGTACTATTTTCTCAACATCTACCAATGGAATGCACACCTTGTAAAACCATCTTTGCACACTTGTTAAAAAAAAAATGTATTTTTGTAATATTAAGAATAAATCTTTGTAGCACTGCAACAACATAATATAATGACTGCTATACTACATTTTAGGGGTAGCAAAAATCATACACAATTGGGCTTAGGAAATATTAATGTCGTGATTGTTGTAAATGACAGCTCTCCTCAAAACAGATTTGTGTTTCTTTTGAAAGTATGTCATGGAAATTAATCAGTATATTTGTCTTGTATTAACTTTGCATCATCGCATTATGAATTTTGAATATAGACCGTGATTATATTTGAGTATGAACTGATCACAACCCTGTATGTCTAGACCCAATGCCTTCTTGGCCAATAGCAGCAGGTTTGAGTATATCATGCCAATGATATCATCACACATTCAACCAATCATAACAACCCAATGCATGATGTCATTACAGCTTTGACCAATCATAACAGGCCATATTGTATCCATTTACATATAAACTACAGGTAACATGAGGAAATTCACAACAAATTCCTCTATGTCTATATTAAAATCACACACGCCACAGATATATATATAATGGATTATAGTTTTTAACAAAAACCACCGAATACATACTTGAACAGTCCAATAGGTGATTATGGCTAAATACAGAGAATTGTCATCTCTTTACATAACTCTTAATATTCATCACTCATGCAATGTTGGAAAAATTGGGGGACAAATTACAATATCTTACAAATTCTTTGAGTACATTACGTCTAGAATCTCTCGGAAGCTGCTATCATTACTTTACAACTTTTATTATAAAATAATTCTGAATTCAACGATAATACTACAATAAATTACTCATGAGAAAAAAAAATCCAATTTATTTTCAACAGATCAACATTTAAGCCATATAAAGAAATTCACAAAATCTATGAAACACTGTCCATGCAATTTAAACCTAAGATCTACAAGAAATCTTTTCTGATAACAATCCTAGAAATTTCAACTCCTGTTAATAATTTATAATCACTTCATGTTCTACTGAAAATGACATATATATGAAAGCACAGATAATAACATCAAGTAATTAAACCTTGTGCATGTTACACACAACTATATACTTGATATATTATGAATTACTTGACAAACTTTATCAGGGTTAGTTACACTTACACATAATTCAGGTATTTCTGTTTTAAATAGAACCACATAATTCTTGTTGCAGTTTTCATAGCATGATATTGGGATTTGAGAGTAAAGGGAGGTGTGAGGCTGTATACTATACAGGAAAGCATAATTATACATTTACATTTGGTATGTTCAAACTACTCTTCCTTTCAAATAACTCAACTACAAAACTCAACAGTCATTCTACGGCACAAAGTATCCACAACTCTTTTTGGTTTCGAATAAAAAAAAATATTTACCTCACATGGGATCTACTCTTTTTAACTGGACTGTACAGATACATACTACAATGACAAAAACACGTTAATATTTTGGTTTAGACTTTCTTATAAATACCCTGGATGTTTCAAAACAAATTAAAACTGAGTCTCTGATTGAGACAAGTAAGAATAATCAAACCCCAAAGATGAAAAAGGTTCAACGTCTCAACGTCATCCTTCATTTTCTCTGTTGGCCACAAAAATGGTTCAAAACAAGTTACTAAAGTTAATATGGTTCCCAGTTAAATCTTACTTTAATTTGGACGGGTCTTCAGTTTTGAGATTGAATTATTATGGACATTTACATGTATTAACTTCACATTGGTGCATTCAACTGAACTACAGAGACTCCACACTTTGTGAAAATGAAGAACAAAATCATCACATTTTGCATAGAGGTAACTTTTGAAGACCCACTACAACACTACCACCATGCAAACTGAAATCCAAACCAAATTCACCTCGGACTTGCTAATTACATGAGAATCCTTTTAATAGATGTTTGTGGCATTTGCGTAAAACCCCAAAACCTCATTTCTGGATGAAATCATTACAGGTAAACTGTACCCCAAAACATTGAGATTCTTGAAGAATTTTGGAAGATTCCTCCCTACTTTCACAATTATGGAGACGGAAATATAAGTTATTATCGTATTTTTCACCATGATCTTTGCCATGCTTGGGAAAAACTCCCTGGCAAATTTCCTATTTGTTAAACTGGGAAGAAAGTTGATGGGAAAACAAAACAAGACTGTGGAAGACTAAGCTACACAATCATAACCATCTGAACTACCCAACAATGTACAGACAATGCTATAAGTAATCATGATACACATAAATAGTTATAGAGAGATTGTAGAAAAAGGCTGATTACTATTTCTGTCAATAAGTATTTGATGATTTGACACACAATATGCATTGGTTAATCAGATGGAAGAGAGGATGTTTTCAAAAGATGAACAGCTAAATTACAGAATTTGAATATAGAATCTTTGTTTAGTAGTAACAATCACAGACACAGATAGAAGGAAATTATATTCAGATATTTCTAGATGATTTACAATTTGTACAAGAGTTATTGCTTTTACATAGATCAAGAAGTCTATAATCATTTTTTAGTAGATTTATTAATATTATTATTATTTTTTGAAAATGCAGTATGCTTCTATAATACCATCAATACCACAAAAGCAGTGTAGAGTCAGAAAACCTTGACCATACAAGACTTGTGAAAGAGCTTTATGTTTTCAAATGTTAATCTTCAAACTGCATAATATGTTGTGTATTAAACCACGATCTATTTATAAGAATCATTCCTGGGATGTTTACAAGTCAAATGATTTGGGCTACGATTCCCCAAATGCTAGTGCTATATTTGCTAGTAAAGCCTTTCCTATTAAGTTGCAGATTTTCTTGGGTTTATATAAAATGCCATGTATGCAGCAGCCATCTTCTTATTCTTGTAATCTTACCCAAATTTAATGACTATAGCTTGACACTATACACAACTCTATGGGAAATGGCTGCAGCCACTACCATAGTCTTGTGCTTAAATGCAAGCCATAGCCACATCATTTGGATATGGCTCATTTTGAGGTGAACAATGAGGCTTGTAGGAGAAATAGGTCAATGTCTGTGGTAGGGAGCATTGTGCTCTTAATAGGTAACTTACAGACTTATGGCAACTTGCATGTTCAGCAGTATAGGGCCTAAATAGTCATGCAGATAGCAGCTCCATATCAATGCAGAAACACAAATGCCTTTATGTGTGCATTATAGTCTGGTACTTTAGGAGGGTGGGACCCACACAATAAGAATGAGTGCTATGCTCTGTGGAACCAGACAAGATGGCTGCAAAATCCTTGAAAATTGGGAAACAGTTAGGGAAAAAATGCGTTTAATATAGAGTAGATAGATAAGAAAGAGACACCAATTGTATTATTTTCAAGCTAGTGAACCTTTGCTTTTCAAAAACATGAATGGAGAGGGGGAAATTACCAGTCCGCCTAGAGGCTCCACATCAAGGCCTTCTATAAGACTTATGACATTATATTCATTCAATACAATGCTAAGATTGTTGTTTTCCTTTTTAATTTTTGGATATGATTTTTATAACAATCTTCTGCAATCATAGAATCACATTTTAATACTGTTTCTGACTTGTCAAACTACATGAACCACTATTTACAATCTACGTCACAGACAAGAGTTTTATACATTCTTATTGCTAATAGAAGCATTATTATCACAACTAGTCCACACAACAAATATCTGTACATATTGCTCTGTTAAAAGACTCAAAGAATTCGAGTATCATTAATGTTATTGAAGTTATAGACAAGAATCTTATAATACCACTATGGATATGTATTCATTACAATCTTATCATGAGAAAATGGACAGAAACTAATATGATCTATTATGTCACTCATGGTGTGAGATGACGATAGGTTTATTGGGAGTATCTTGTAATGAGAACAATTCCTGTTCCTTTTGACATGGTCCAATTGGGGAATATAATCACAATGTATAACTCCTGGAACGTACATGCACAAATGCACATTCCTAATACTCTATCTGGACTGTTTATGCATCATGTTTACAGCTTATATTATAGCCACCAGTAGAGGGCGCTCACATGCATAAGATTTCAGTCCTGAAATCTGGACAAGCACACTCCTGGAATATAATTCAATCCCACATAAAAATGGATGGTTCTACAAGTTCAATCAAACAATCCCTTATGCTTAATGCAAGATTCTAACATTCAAATATCTGTCCACACACAAAGGAAAAAGATCAACATGAAGCCTATGGAAGGACTGTCATCATTTTCAATTTGTCTGTTTTTTAGTATGAGTTGATTTTGGAAGATGGAACAAAAACTCACATTTTTCTGATAGAAATACATGAAAATGTTTGCTTTTGCTAAATATTTCAAGTGTGCATCACACACAAAAATCACTGTTTGGTGTTCATTTAAATGTGTTTAGGAAGGCCTATTGGCTGGCACTTTGGATAATTCTGAAAATAATGTTCATTGTAAAATAAAATTCTGGGTGCAGTAGGAAGACAAGCACAGATGTGCTTCGTGCAGTATTGTAGAATAGAAAACAAAAAATGCAACAATTTTGTCAAAATATAATGCTGTCTCTTTTTAAACTTTTAAATTCATCTTGGATAGACAATACTCAAGATAAGTTATTGCTACAAGTTAATGCCATATCACAAACATTTTGTGTTGGCAACAACTGCTACAAATTGAACTGCCCTTTTGGGGGACAAACCTATTGGGGTATTAATTTTGTCTTTTTACTTGCATATATAGATAATATGGATATTAATTCTATTGGTTATAGACTTCGGAATAAGAGGCTTGGTGGAAACTCCATTGAGAATTGATGAATATGATCTTATACATGTAAGGAGTTTAAGGTCTCTAAGAATGTATACCAAAGTACATGTAACAACTGTAATTTGGAAGTAACAGTAGATATATGATAGTAGTTAGCTCCAGTCTGTGGAATCACCCACATATCTAACATTGTTTCCTTCACAATCATTGCAATGAAGCAATTATCCCATCTTATTGCTGAAGCAAACATTTCTCCTCCTGCACAGTTTATTGTAATAACTATTTCCTATGGTCACTCTTGTAAGATGTACATGTAGCTATTTTATGCACATGTGAGCGCATCTGTGTTGTAGCATGTGTGATGCCTTATTCAACAAGATCAGGGGTTAGGGACATTTTATAATTCACCTCTGATTGCACAAGTTGATCTGCCAGGTGTCTTGTTAGACACGTACATTTAGAAGATGCCGTCTGCGATGAGTCTCCATCTGTGTCATACCAATCACCCCTTGCGTGCACCCTTCCCTATTGCAGTGGAAATGGGAGTACCTCAAGGTATACTTGCAGCCAATGAAGCCACAGGGATCCGAGCTGCTGTACTGCTTGAATCCTGCTGCTGAGATAGTATCTGTCTTGACATGCTGCTTGCGATGCACCGCTACCTTACCTGAATCTGTGCAGACAAAGGTGCAGCGTAGGCAGTGGAAGTGGGTGCTGTTACCCTGATATGGACATCCGACGTGTTCGCACTCATTGTTGGCCTTGAAACGCCGGAAGTCATTCTGGATGATGCTGTTGACTCGGTCGTGGTGTTGGGCATGCTTGTACATCATCGTCTTCCCAGCAAAACGATAGGTGCAGTCTTCATGCAGGCAGTGGTAGTGTGTCGTCGTCATGTTGAACTGGCACGTCTCTTCACAACAGGTCTCGCTTCGATCAAATCGCCTAAACCGATCCATCATCATGGAGTCTAGGGGTCCCCGCTTATAACGCTTGTACCCAGAGGGAGCCCCAGGATCTTCCTCAATCAGATTCAGCGACCTCTTACGAGGAGAGACACCATGGTACATGGATTCAGGGCTTTTCAAGTTGAGCGGCTGAAACTTGGATGTCACTAAGCTGTTGTAATTCTGGCTGGTACTTGGCTGTTGCTGGATACCAGTGGTGTCTTCATCATCTAAGGGAGACAGAGGGATCATGAATGGTGGCAGTGGCTTCGAAGCATTTGATGAAGCTGGGGAATTGACCACCTGGATGGGTACACCAACAGGATTTACACCGACTGGATTAACAACCCCCATGTTACCCACACTCATCAAGCCTAGACTGCCTGCATTCATGATGGTTGAGTTAGCTGATGTCATGACAGGTACCACGCTAGGTGTCATTGATGGTAATGTAAGAATTGGTGCAGCACTAGTGAACATGATTTGATTAGACACTGCTGAGGAGAAGGGCACCGCACTAGCAGACACCATGGGGATGACCAGCTGTTGAGGACCTATTAGAGATCCTCCAGGCTTGTTGAAGTGCTTTCCATAGATGCGCCTCATGTGCTTACGGCCATGACTCTCCATCTGCTGAATCTGTATCACAAACAAATCAAAATACACATGGATGAAGATTAGCGGGGTTACTCTGTTCCTCAAAGTGATTAGGTCTTAACTTTCAGCAGGTTTGGATGTTGGCAGAGGTCTAGTCCAGATTCATGTTCTGTTTCTCACAGTGACTGAATGATACAAGAGATGCTATTCCAAAGTTTAAAATTATCTTGACGAGCATGCAACTCAGGCTTAATAACAAAACACAAGGAAAATCACATCTTTACAAGACTTTGTGCAGTAGTTTTTTTTCAATGGCATAAGTGTGATGAAAGAAAAAGAGGAAATCGGCTGATCAAGGGAAATGCTTGTCTTGTTGAGAAGGTCTTTGATTTGTGATCTTAATGCCTCTACACAAGATAGGAAAGATCAAGAGAACATGAATGCTCACAGATTTACCTAATTATACATTATTGAAATATCTCTGCCTGAAATACTAGAATACTTTTGAGAAAAGATTACTAGTACGACAAAAATTGATATCTTCTAAGATGCAAAATATGCTTCAATTCACACACAATAACTGTTCAAGGCAAAATAGTTTTCTGCCTTTCCTGCTGACTTAATTGAGGGATTGAGCTTAAAGTCTCACATGTTTGTTTCATCAATGGATTAGACAAAGTTCAGATGTTTGGTGAGGACTGACCTGCAAGAAGGAGAAGTTGCATCCCTGATGGAGGCAATGGTAGTGCTTGTTGAGGAGGTTGTATTTGCAGCCAGGGCGACGGCAATCAAGCTTACGGCTCATCTGCCGGAAGCTCTGAAAGATGACACTCTCATTGACTTTGTGGTCTCTCAGCATGTCCTTGCTCTCAGTGGCAAACTGGCAGTCTCCCCGTGTACAATGAAAGTGCAGCTTCCCCCGATGAGGGCAGTCTTCAACTGTACAGACATCAGGCTCACAGGTGATGAAGCCCTCGCCTGGAGCTACACCAGGTGAGGACGTGCTTGGAAGCAGATCGGTCACTGGAGCTGAATTTGGGGCCTCGCTCGGATCAGGGCTCTGGACTTGGTTGGGTGATGATTTGCTTGGAGGAGTGGGGATACTTTGGACTTGGGCTTGAGCTTGGGCTTCAGCAAACGTAACTGCTGAGATGTGAATGGATTCCAGCTCAGGGTTCTGGTTGTGTTTTTCATAATGGGGTCTCATGAGAGAGCTGCCTGTGTGGACGACTTCACCGCAGTATATACCGGGCTTCAGACTCTGTATACACACAAAACAAAAAGCACAATTCTCATCTACAGCTGATCAATAGCAATATTAAATACAAAGACAGTTCCTTAGTTGAATATTTTAGAATGGAATGGAAGCTGTCAAGTGCTGAGAAGGTCTTTGTCATGAATTCAACATGAATTTCACCCAGCAGGCTAGCTAAGGGTCAAGGAGTGCTGCTAATTAGGGTATGTTCATACAGCACAATGCAGTGTGCAACTTGTGCACACAATAAGACCTTCAAACATGGACAATGCATGAGGGGGAACGCGCCAAAATGTGGGAACCAGAAGTATGAGTGACCAGGACTAAATTACGTAATGAAATTTCAACCCTTCTAGCCCTGCTGTGCTTCCCAGTTCCAGGGGTAACCGATAGGCCTATTGTATGAATGTAAGTTATTTTGGGAGTTTGTGGCCAGGTAACCGAGCCCCCACTGAGGGCATATATCAATTAACCACAGCCTAGCCCCAAAGCGAGCCCCTTGTTTGAATATACCCTTTAGTTCCCGGTAAGGGAAGTGGAGGTGTACTTACCCACATGCAGTGGTAATGAGCCAGTGGGCTGAATGAGCAACCAGGAAAGAGCTCTTCACAGCTCTCCCCTTGTTGGAAGTACTGGAAACCCAAATCACTGGCCTCATCTGAAAGCATATGGTATCTGTAGACAAAACGGATGCATCATTATCATTAACAATACCACTATAATGACTAACAATTCAATGTTGTACACCATTTGTCTAGATAGACATTGAACTCAGAACCATCCATCACACAATGATGCTGTATATTTGTAAATTCTTGAGTCTGCGTGTATATGTAGAATCTGATCCAATCTCAAATCTCTCTCCATTCTTAACAAGACTAAAAGTCACTGGAGGTAAAGAGCCAACATAAGAAGCTCAGTCAAGCTGCATACTGACATTCCTTTTATTAGAAAAGCTAGGTCTCATGATTGAGGGAAAAGTTCACCAGATTAAAGAGATGCAGATTGACCGGGAAAAGGTTAATAGAATCGCTTTTGGTTTTAAATCTAGGAAAAGTCATGGTCAAACACCTGGCCAGGTGTACACAAGCTGTCCATGTGATTACTGGAGACTTCTCATAACCTACTTTATTGTGTTTTTTCCTTGCAATTCTCATTTAAACTTGAAAATGCTCGGAGATTAATTGGAATGTTCTTTTTCTATTGCTATTTGAAGAATGATTTTCACACATGCTGAGCAATGAGGCGTGATTTGACTCAGCCAGCACACTGGATAACCTTTGGCATATGAGGGTATAGCCTATAATGTAGACGAATATTCAACGGTTTCATTTTCATACAATACTTTGAGAACTAAAGGCAGCTTTCCATATGCACGTCTTTTCATCCGCTGCGTATATGTTGCGCGTGTGTCGCGTCACAAAAAATGTGCACATATGGAAAGGGTTGCTTGCTTTTTTCTTATGATAGATTTGTTTGCAACACACGCACACACAAAGTATATGCAAGCAGATGACAAAAATGCACACACGGAAAGGGGCCTTAATACCAGAGATTTGCAAGATTTTGTCTTCACAGTCGGCAGTATTTACATGTGACTTTATGTCAATATATGGTTGGAAGTGGACCAGGGAATGAGCAGATAGCCGGTACCAGCCACAGTTTGACAAGGTCAATTTTTAAATTTGTGGATTACTTCAAAACCAAAGAGCGACCACAATTTTTTTTCTTGAGATTGTCAGTTATTGATTTGATGTGATCAAAGATATTGAAAGAATCAAGGAGAACCAGTTTTTAATGCGCTGACAATTTGGCAGAAATTTGGCAATCTGCGAGAAAAACTAAATATTCCTATTTGGCATGACACTTTGATCAATATTTGACATTCAAGAGAAGACATCAACAGAGACAATAGGCCTTATTGGTCTATTGACAGCCTGTATTGGACACTGACAATCTGTGTGAGTTCGAGTTGGAAAACGATCCTGAAGTAACATTTTCAATACAATACATGTCAGTAAATTCAAGGCCTTTATGAAACCAGGCTTGGGGCTAGGCTTGGGACTTATTTCGCTACCACCATATGAGGCCCACAAAACGAAATGAGGGATTGAGCCACATGACAAAGCCGAAGAAAGGCTCCAGCTTTGCCATGTATCTCAAGCCCTTCATTTCATTTAGTAGGACACAAAATGGCATTAGCAAAATCAATTCCAGGCCTAGCTTCAAGCCTCATTTCATAAAGGCCCTATGACAATGTGTATGTGTAACCCTACAGATGGTAATAAAACAGCGTCCTCATGAGACCAAATGTGGCCAATTGTCCTGGTTCCATCTTAAAAGAGCACTTAACCAGAGAACAATTGGCCGTATTCCTTTACGACCAAAGGCCAAGCCCTGCATTATGGTTTCAATCCCCAAAATAGACCTGTATGTATGCATGAATTCAAACAGAGTCATTTTTATGTTCCTTGGTACTTGTACCAGACTGAAAAGAATTGAAAAAGGTCCTATGTGTTTGATTTCAATAACCTTTACATGTACCTGAACAGAATCAATGAACAATGAATGGTATATTGTACCCTACTTATATCTATGACCAGTGTATGGTACATGCCTAGCTTTTGGAATGGCAGAGTATAGTGATGCTTATATGTACAACCATGCATCTATAGATTTTAGCCAACAAGACAGATATAGAAACTTCCACTGGAGATTTCCAACAGAGACAGTGAAGGCAAGATTATTCAGAGGCAGGAATATATGCCCTGCACATGGATCAAATCAATCTTAACTATCGACTGATTTGTTGTGCTCATGTGTTTGTAATACATGTACATAAACTTTAATACACAACCATGCAAGACAAAGTTTCACATTTTTACAATATCGATTCGGTGCAGCTGTGCAAAGATACATCTGATATTTGTCCCTCAAAAAAACATGTTCCCACAATTAAGCTGTGATTCTGTAGTTACCACTTACATTTAATAAGCTTAATGGTTATAAGCATGAATGTTTGTAATATACACACATTCCTGTGCATGTATCACATATCAGCTTTATTAGTATCATGCCAGCATGTTAATATTAAGAAACAATGGTTGGCAATGCATTAACTACATACAGTACGTTCTTCCTTTGCATGCTGATTAGAATGTGTCAACCTATTCATCATAGTCCACTCTGTGCATAAACCTCAAATGACTTTGGCAATAGCATGGCTTTAATCTGAGCAGGTACAAGTACATGTATACTGTGCATTACGGCTGAGACACTGAGCGCATGACTAGGATGAGGCAAATTTGGAATCTTATCAACGAGGCTTCGTTCTGCAGAGGCCCACGAGGGAGGAGTAGAGTGAATGTTAACACGCAATCAAGTATCAGTCTGGTGGCATTGAAGAGGCAGGCAAGATCAAACACACAGAGAAAGCTGCAGTGTAACTATTCCATTCAAAGTGTATGGGAAAAAACTTGCCATGAGGAGAGCCTGAGTGACGTGGAGGGGAAAATGGGTTTACAATCATACCGAGCTTGATCAAACAGCATCAGGGGATTGAAATCCCAGACCACTGCTTGCTTGTGTGGAAACAGGTCTCAAGATGAATGCATGAGTACTAATCCATGTAGCTTGGGAAACAATCTATGCGTATGAAGGGTCTGGTGATGACATCAAGTGAAAGCTGGATTCTGAAAGAGCATGATAGCTCTTCAAAGATGCCATGGTGGTATTCACTGACCTAGGCAGAGTGTATGCTCCAACTAGCTAAGTTAACGAAAACCTTCTTGATACAGATGAATGGTATGTATCTTAATGCAAAGCCTGGCATATAACTCAGGTTGTCGACAGATGATCGGAATCACCTATGATTATGATTAGACACTGCTGATCGGTCAACAGCCCTGCATGCATCTCCATGTACACGTATCTCTTCCCACATCACATTTCCATACAATTTTAAGTAACAGCATTTACAGCGCTCTTCAATTTGCAGTCAGACTTTATGTCAATGCAGCCTTGGTGCTCATATATGAAATGCATTTATGCTGCGTTTGTGCATGCACAATGGGACACTCATGGGTGTATGCTACAGGAGGCCAGTATGCACAGAGTGGACTAGGACCTGTTTCTTTGGAGTTGTGCAGTTACCTAGCATGCTTGTTAACACCCTCTTTGGACTTGTACACAGCCCCGCAGTCCTCCACCTTGCAGTGGTAGTGATCCTTGTATAGCAGCTCACAGCGGGGTCGACAGGGGTCATTTGCCGTGAACCTGTACGGACCAAACCAAACGCCGGGAGAGGGCGATATTTCAAAGCAAATGCGTGGGTTTGAGGGTTTTTTTTTGTGGATTTGAAATTATCTTCAAAATAATGAATGCAAATAAACATCAATTGAACTAGAAATATGAAAAGCAGAACAATGGAAATATTAAACGTTTTTTGAATGGATGAACAAAATCTTGGAAAGTGACAACCAAATGATGTAATGATGACCCATGGTTTCAAATTACTACAGTGATGCAGCAATGTAGTACGGAGTACTTTGAACCAATCACAACTCTTCAAGATACCACCCTGGAATGACCAAGACTCCAACCCAATCTGGCACTTTCACAGCTTTGGATGTAACTTTAACTGTTTGCTGTGTGGTGAACTACAGTGTACTTTGTGTTAGAGCAGTTTTGTGTGGCATGCAAAACAATGAAACAATATAGCACTTAAAAACAACAATCTTAGCAAACTTAAGAATGCACAAACTTATACTGTATGCAATCCACCAATCGGTATTCAGTAAAATCCATGGTAACACACGGTAATGTCATTGCATTCATGTATGAACCACAGTAGACATACACTTAGTAGGAATCTAGACTAGCCCAATGACCATTTCAGTTAACAATAGTCACAGTAGCCTTCATAGTGACCACCCCCATTAACTAGCAATAAACAAGTCATAGCATACACATGTATTAAAGAAGCTATGGCCATGGTTTCCAATACACAAGCCATAGCATATGAATCTATGGCCATGGTTTCCAATACACATACATAGCATATGAATCTATGGCCATGGTTTCCAATACACAAGCCATAGCAATAGCATATGAAGCTTTGCCCATGGTTTCCAATACAAAAGGCAGTATGTGGAGCTATGGCCATGGTTTCCAAAAAAAAGCCATAACATATGAAGCTTTGGCCATGGTTTCCAATACAAAAGCCACATTCATGTAGCATATGAAGCTATGGCCATGGTTTGCAAGACACAAGCCATCGTACACGACAATATGGCCATGGTTTCCAATACAAAAGCCATCATACACAAAGATATGGCCATGGTTTCCAATACAAAAGCCATCATACACAAAGATATGGCCATGGTTTCCAATACACAAGACATAATATACAGAGGTCATGGGTGTCTCTGGACCCTCAGAATGTGGTGGATTGTATGCAGCAGGCTTTTCACATAGAAAACAAAGGTAAAAACATTTGTGTTTGCATTTTACTACTGGTGTTTTTTCATTACAAATGTGTTAGAAACAATCATATTACTGCATGCAATGAAACAATTAAATACAAACTCCATTATTATCGGAATCCAGTAAATGCAATGTATGATACACAGACACCAACCACACCCTAACAAGAGATGATGGTCGGTATGCTAGAATATTATCACACCTGATCAACAGGATCGTATAGTTTACCAAATATAACCTTCCTTATTGTTTAAATCCAGTCAGTACAAAAAGGTGTAAGCACAAATGTTAGCAAATCCCAAAATGAATATTTTTGAGCAATTTCATGATATGTATGAGTATTTATGCAAATTGTTGATCGGATCAGGTATATGTGTGACCTTGTTGCACTGACATGGACCAGAAGATGCTTGGATTGGAGAGAAAGAAATAAAAAAACAAAAACAAATACCACAGAAAAGAAAACAACTCGAGCAAATCAAATTACTCAATAAATGCATCTGTATAATAATGTTGCTGACCAATTTTGGAGGGGAAACCACCAAGAGGGTGTCTGCATGGAACACAGAATGCATCCAGGATAACTCAAGATTCATTCAAGTCCAGGCCTTTATGGCCCTGGGGTCAATTTCACTAAGTCCTATGAGCGATCATAACTCAAGTTCCGAAGGATAGCCCATCTAATCCTATGTAGGGCTGCAATGCATCATAAGTCCTACGATCGATCGATAGTAAGTTATGATGAGTTTGGTGAAATCAACCCTTGGTCTTGGCCTTGATTCCCCTTGTTCTAATGCTACCTTCGGTCATGTTTGATCTGGATCTGTATCAGTGATCAATCAATCATCCTACTCACCTCTTCAAGTACTTCTGCCATGGTTCTTCTGGTTTCACCTGTGGCTTCATTCCAGTAGTGCTGAATGCACTGGCAGCACTCCGGACTGGTGCCAAGGTGCTCTGACTTGCTGCAGTGGCCAGGGCAATGGATGCTGCAGCAGCTGCAGCAGGTGGTGGTGCTACCGATGAGGAGGAGGCTGCAGTTGAATCAACACTTGCTCCTTGACCTGTGTAATCAGGGTAGAAAATACCATCCCCATCATGTCACATTTTGGATTATTTCATGTTGTTAATGAGAGTGTATTTTTATTATTATTATTATTATTATGTGTATTTTTCATTTTGTTATTTCAACTGTCCGGCTAAGCTTTCACTATCACATTTTCCAGTACTTGTGCAGTAATATATTTTGCATCTTGGCTCCAAAGTTCATCATGGATGGAAGTTCATCTTGCAGATGATGTTTATTTCATCTATTTCATATTCTGTTCCCAATGCCATTTGATTTAGATACCAAATTAACGGTCAAAGAGAACCTAATTAGTTCTTACCTAATTGAGGTGGTGAAATATGAGAAGCTACTGGCAAATTGAGCGAGTCATTCAGTCCATCTTCTGTCGGTGTCGGCTCTACTTTGATGTTAGCAAATACTGAGGAGTGGCTCTCCGCATCCGCCAGGGTGACAGTAGATGAGGTGACTGGAGTCAGAGCTGACTGGGAGGTGGACATGACCATAGTTGGAGAGGAGAGGTAGTCCAATGGCTTGACACGTTGAGGGAGTACAGAGCCATCAGCTTGTATGAGGACAGTCTCCGGTGTTTCTCGCATACGCCGCATGGATGACAAGCTAGGAGTGGGCTTGGGACGGATGAGACGCAGTGAGATGCCTCGCTGGTGCCGTGCAGCCTCGTACTCCAGGATGCGCTGACGCCGGTCATGCTTGCGCTTGTGGGACTGCATTTGATTGGCTGCCGTGAACACAAAGCCACAATTCTTGCGTATGCAGTGGAAGTGGTTGGTGTTGTTGGAGTACTTGCACCAATTGTACTTGCATTTCTAAAAAAAAATGTTTCAAAAATAAACAACTGAATCTTCGTTGCCGCCTAAAAATAGATCCTGAAGACAGATTCAGCATCTAATTGCTGTCATACAGCACAAAAGATTGTACTGCAATTTGGATCTCTTGTCAGCATTCTAGTCTTAAGACACATCACTACCAGTACCAACAATAGCATATATGAAACAAAGCTCATTTGGTTGAGCCCAATACTGCATATGCATAAGTACATCATAGGCATGCATACATTTCAACTCATGTATCAAACTATTGTAGCAACCTATCTAGACAAATATGATATTGTGCTGGTTACATGTAATTTTACAAGCAAAAGGTTGTCAGGTTTTTGGCAAGGAATCACTTTTAAGACAATTCATTAGACAGAAAATGGAGTGAAGCATACCTCATGTTTACTAAATTTCTTAAATCCATCCTTGCGGTAGATGTCATCTTTTACATGATATGTCTTGTGCTTTTCTATGTCACACTTGTTCTTGAAGACAAAGTCACATCCAGGCCGGCGGCAATGGAAGTGGGTTGTCTTGTGGCCATAGAAGGTGCACTGGGGCACTCCACAGTCCTCCGTTGCCCGGAAACGTTGGAAGCCCTCATTAATGAGCGATAGATTCTTCTTGTGGAAGTTTTCATGGGTGAGGACATCCGAGGTGCTCGTGTAGACCTTGTTGCAGTTATTCTATGGATTAATTACAATCAAGTCATATTCCAGTCACCTTTTGTTACATGTATGATGTATGAGCAAATATCATTTCAGGCTTGAGGATGACCCCCTCCATTGACTTTGTTGATGACATCAATGCATCGTAAGATAAAGTTTGACAATGACGGCGATTGTTATGTTCAGGACCCCCTGTGTTTCTACCACATGCCGGAACAACAGTGAACACGTTCCGTTGCGCATGCTGTGCAAATGATAAAAACACAGGGGTCCCGAACTTTACAATTCCTTCTTTTCCACTTTTTCTGGAGTGGCTTTTTTTGAAGCGCATTGTAACCTTTGGAAAAATGCGCTATATAAATATTATTATTATTTATTATTATTTATTATTAAGAGGGCTTGATTTCACCAAACACTAAGATTAATCTTAAGATGAGTTGTATTGTGACATTATACTTTGCTTAGCAATTAGGATTATTTCACACTTAAGATTAGTCTCAGTGCCTAATGAAATCGGACCCTTGGTAAGATTGATATTCCTAGTACCTGTAAGCAGTGATAATGTGTATGCTTCAGGTTGATAGCACAGTCTGGGTAATACGGGTTGCAGTTGTCCGATGGGCTGAACCGCATGAAGCCATGCTGGAGGGAGTTATCACGTCGCTTATGCCAATTGTAGTGGCGGACCACATCCTCCTTGCGTGTGAATCTCTGCAAGTCAAACAAAACAAAGAAACAAAGTGGTATGTGAGTGGTTTCATGGCTACTGACTGGATAGCTCAGTTGGTAAGAGTGCGGGTACAGTATTCAGGAGGTCGCAGGTTGGAATCCCACTCCAGTCAATTTTTCACTTTCCAAAAACAAAAAAAATGGCTTCAAAACAAAACCTAAGCTCAGGGCCAGAGCATGTTCACACTTACATACGTGTACATGTACATATATGCACAAGTAAGGAGATACATGCATAATTATACAGGGTGTATCAAATGTTTGTAAATTGTACATCATATAGTTCCACATTGGAGACATTTTCACTGCTGCGGTGCTGGGATGTGCACTGTGCAATGTAAATAATCTGGTACACAATTCCGTGAAGTGAAGCAAATGATCAGGTGGGGAATCTCTATGGCCATACATGTACAAAATTCAAAGTATTCTCAACATAATTACAACTAGCATTTTTAACAGTGAAATAAGAAATCCTCCAGTTCAGTACATGCATGCAAATGACAGGAATGACAAAGGGCAAGCCTTATTTGCATATTAGGCCTATCTGTCTCATGGCCAAAATCATCAATATTTATGATTAATTGGGGTACCCACAGCGAAACTGGATTCGATTCACCCCACTGACCCCAGCTAACTCGGTGGCCTAGCAGTATGGCATCTGCACTAGTAAGCAGGAGGTCGTGGGTTCGAATCCCACCTGAGCCAGCGCATGATTTTTTCATATGCTCTCAACAAGCACTGAGTATGCAGTGCTCATCGTCGGTAAAGGACAGGCATAATTTGCACAATGACAAAATTCTTTAGCAATTCCCTCTAGATGATAATTCTGATTGACTTGTTACTGTACGCAAGGAACCTTGGCTTGAACAGAATTGCATCCACAACAATGATTAACCATCATGACCATTGTACAAGCCCATTAATCTCCTGTCATCTTCTTTGTATTAACAAAAACACAAAGGTATGATAAAGGATTAAAAGGGATTTGCTTTAGCTTTCTTCCTCCTACCAACTACACTTCACTATTCTGTCTCAAAAGTCTAATGTCCAAGCTTTGTCCAACTGATCTGACCATCCTAGCATCAGTGACTGATAAACTTCTGCTGCTGACCAGTTAGGCTAAGGCTATATGCCATGCTAATGCTATGCCGAACTTAAGTGCAGCAATATCACGGCAGTAGTGCAGCAGTTGCACTAAATGCCGAACTTAATTGATTAGTGTCATGCCACTGCTGTTCCAAATACCGATAGCGCGGCAGACCCTGTCAAGCCAAAGAGCTTACCTTGCCTAACTCGATCTGCACAGCCAAATAGACGCTAAATGCTGTGCTATTGCCATGCCAAACTTAGAAAAAAAATCTAATTATTTGAATTTGGCTTGGCAGTAGGACAGCCTAGGCCTTGCGTGCATATAAACACATCAACTGCTGTGGCAAGGTTAAGGTTTACACCCTTTAAATTCCTTTCCATTGTTTTGATAATATCTTGTTTCCGTTAATACATGTATTGTGGTCTTGCCAAATTGTTCATGATATTTAAGTGTTGCATATGAAAATTTGGGTCATTTCAGTATCAAACTGGTCGAGATCCGCCGTAGAATATTATCAACAAAGGCATCAAAATTCCACACAACAGTTTGTTTATGAATATACTAACTGTGTCATTGTTGGTATTCCTAAGACTGATTGCAGGGGTGGGGATGAAACTAAAGGGAAACTTGACTATGTCCCGATACTTGCTTTGCTACTTGACACTCTCCTGCTTTCATGCTTGAGACTTTCACACTTGAGAACTTGAGACTTTAACTGAGGAAAGCGATCTCTAGCTATAATAGTGTTCTCTGCAATCCATTTGTTTCTGTCCGCTTTCAACTTTTGTTTCTTTTGCCTAGGCCTAATGGTCTTTCTAGGCAATGTTATGCAAATATTATCCCTAACCAGGACCTAAGTATTAAATAAATGTTGCACTTTGGATACGTCAATTTCAGTTGTTGTATTTAACAGGCTTGAATCCAGGCCAAATAGGGGGAAATATGTGGGTTTTTCTCATCATCTGAAAAGCCTATTTCCTACTTACAAATACGTACATGTAACTAACACTTGATCTGCCGCACTGTGTAGAATTTCTAGATCCTGTTGGCAACATGTTTGTTTTGATTTTTAGATCCAAGTTTTAGGTTACAGAGAAACAAAGGAATCTGGTATATTTCCTGAAGTTGGTTTGAACTTTTTGTTCCCAATACGTTGCAGCCAAGACCATTTTCACAATGTGTGGTTAGTATTGGCCAACTGCCCAATAGCTACTATAATATAAGCAGTCAAATTCAAGTGTTTTACTAGTCTGTTTAGTCACCTTAATGCTCTAAAAAGATTCACCAAATACCCAGAGAAATGAAAGTCGTCGAGTGGACATTGCGGCGCTCCAACCGTGTTTTCGCACGCTATTTTTGGTGTCTCTAATCCATGCCCTAACCGAGTTTGCACTTTAGTTTTCCTTGGCCTATTGCAAGAGTCAGAAATATTAGATTTGTAAATGGTATTTTTCATGAATCATTCCCTGAATTTTGAGTCAGACATCGCGCTAATTGGTCACAGTTGCTGCCGATACGGACAACAGTGCATCACATGTTTTTACTAGGCATAACGCAATGATCACAACCCACACTCGCGAGACTGCCAGCGGGCTGTACCCATGTATACGGCGCACCCCCAACTTTTGATTTTCGCAGAGGTGAAAAAAAGTGCGCCGTATACATGGAACTTTACGGTACTGGCAATTCCAAAAAGTGCGCCACCAAGAGTTTGCAACACGTTGGCCAATCACAATGAGCAGAATCTGTCTACCCTTTACAGACGCATGTTGGGTTGACAAATTCTGTGAATTGTGATTAGCCAACACACTGCAAACTCTAGGGGCGCACTATTTGCAAAGCTGTTATAGTGAAGTCAATATCCATGCGTCATGGAACCAGGATGATGACCTGTAAGAAATTTAACCCAAGTTACTGGTATACCTGTATATATATATGAACACAGATAAAAACCAGACAATAGTGCAATAATACAGTCATTGCATAATGTCCTTCACTTCCTTACATTTGTGTAATGTACAAAATCTCCACATTTCCTTCAAGTACATGTGCATAAAGCAACTGAAAAAGAGACAATTTTACACAACCAAAAATAGAAATAGCATTGTCAGTGGCTAGTTTGGACACTGTTTTGTTTTTGTACAAGAGTTTTAGGACACAATAAGCAAATAGAAATTACTCATAAAAAAATCTTAATTCAAACAGGATTTCACTAAATGGCAAACAACGGAGGAACAACAACAGGAAAAAGACTTAATTTCCTAAGCCGTGGAATCATGAAAACCAGACTCTCGCTTTCTGTCAATTTTTTCATACCATTCTGTTCTGAATCACGTGGAAGTGGCCAATTTCCCTTCATTGTGTGGCCATTTCCTTTCTCTAAATTTCCCCACAAAGTTGCCCAAATTGGGCTCCACTTTGCAAACAGATTGGTACATGTAGTGTGTATTTCTTTTATGGTGGGGTTGAGGATGAAATGTGATCTGTGCTACTGTTTCTGAGTCCGGGGTACAGGAAATTCTCTTAAAGGAGTAATCACCCCTGGAAGTAGCTGATGAAAAGAATTATGTCGATTTTTTTTTGTCTTTTCATATTATTTTAGTGATTTGATTTACTGTGTAATAAAAATAAAATATACAGGAATGGTCATTGTCTTCATACTTGTTCAGGCTTTGTCACAAAAATATCCTCAGCCCATGCACATGTTATTTTATGTACGTTTTGTTCAATTATGTATTGCTTGTTTGTGTGATGGTCGAATTAATAATATAAAAACAAAAAATAATGAAATCCATTTTTACAAATAACTTGGCGACAATCAAATAGACTGCATAGAAAAACAATTCTGACCAATAAAGTATTATTTGGAAGTTTATATTGAAATTTGGGTGAATTTCTATGGTGAAGATTGTCTGGATCTGACAGCCTGTAAACTACCTTATGTGACATGGCCTCTGTAAGCCTGTGTTTTATAACAAAGAGTGATGTTATCAGGGAATGTATTACAATAGTACATATTTGCTATTATGGGCAAGCGTTATAGTACTATTTGTAATAACACTGACTGCACGGCAGAATGTTATTTGGTATTATACATGTAGTAGAGTAAATGCTGTAATATTGATGAATGTTATGGTATAAGACAAGAAGACGTTTATATAATAACCTGAACCATAAAAGATTAGGTCTACGCCAGAGCTAATGAAGTAAATACTTAAAGTAAGCAAAACTGAAAGTCTGTATCCAAACGAAAGACATTTTCGAAATAACTTAAGATTACAATTTCTAAACATCTTGGGTGCAATAAAAAAAATATATATTAAGACGTTACCAGCTTAAGACTTAAAGAGCAATGCAAGAAGTTGAAAGTAATAACGAAAATGTGGCTGAGAGTGAGACTACTTGGAGTATGTAAAAATAGTCTGGAAAATGATCCCTCAATCAGAACAGATCTTTTTCTTTTGATTTCCAGATGGCAAAATATGGATATTGTGCTCTCGTGGTGAAATTGATTCCGTGAGAAAGTCAGAAAATGTAATTTACTTGTTAATGTTGCTAGAGGGAAAGCAAAAGACTTATTGATTGGGTATGATTACGCCGGAATTCCAAGAATGGTACAAGGGGTGAGGAAATCTAACTGGTTACACTGTTATATTTAATATTTTTAAGTCTGATTATCATATCTTGCTATTGTTCAAGTACATGGTACATACTCACATGTTCATGTACAATGAAGGTACCCATACATTATGTACCGGTAATGAAATCTGATACATTATTTGCAGGCAGAAAACAATGCTACACTGTACATAATTCTATATTTGGAATCGTTTTGTACATGTTTTTTCTTTCTTCTTCTGACTTTTCTTTTTGGTCATGGTTTATGGTGGAATAAATCAGCTAGAATCCTACATTGCAGATTGAAAGTTGAACATCCGCTCTTAGTGACTGGGGTTTTGTGCACATGTAGATAAATGCACACTTGTAACATAATGAGAAATGGTTCAAGCTGATCAAAATGAAACTCAACGGGTCCACTACTGTGCTCCACATTCAACATATTCTAGAAATCAGTTGATATACATACAACCACAATTCCATTCCATTTGTATGCCCCAGTCAACACAATAGCAACATAATAATCTAACTTGTGACTGCCAAACGAGCAAAGATAATTAACTATTACATAGGGACATCACCAACATAGGGCTGGATAGCTCAGTAGTAGAGCTGGTTAGTTCGAATCCCACTCAAGTCAAATTTTCTTTGTTCACTTTTCAATGACTGCAAAAAAATCTAGTCAGTTTCCCTTGTGGTTATTTAATGATAATCTTTCCCACTTGTTTGTTTGTTTGATTTGCTTGTTTGTTTGTTTGTTTTTCAATGGGAGCATTGTTGCAGGTCATACCCTCCATTCACATATAATGCAGGTTATAGACCTTATTATTTCATCTGTGAATATGACAAAGACTCATGAGGACAGTCACTGTCAATCTATTGAGTACTGGTTTGTATATCTAGACCTTCCAAAGCAGAAGGTAGCCATGACTGGGGGCCTCCATATCAACCTTTTGTGGAGCAACTGAATATACTCCACTGAATGAGCAAACAAAAGGCAACCTACATGTAGCTATCATGAATGGTTGATGACAGTATCCCAATACATGTGCTCTATTGCATGGCTGAGTGCATCTGAACATTACACTAATTCACAATATACAACTGCCAAGAGGTAGGGGGTCTCAGCTAACAGTGAACCATTCGTGTAGCAATAACAGTGCAATCTACATCCTTCATCGTTTTTTTTTTACCAAACTAACATACAACAAATCAAATACAATGCTTTTTCAAAAAGTAATTTATGCAATGTGTTCATTGTGTTGTGCAGATTTGGAGTTGTGGGAATGTGAACACATATCTTGTGCCTTGTCGAGACCGAAATGTACTTACAGCAAAGTTACAGCCTTCATCAACACAGTGGTAGTGCTCTTTGAACTGGTAAACGCAATGTAGATGACCGCAATGTGCAGAACCTGAGTATCTGAACACATGATAAGACAAGAGTACTGGTCAGATACACATTAAATACCAGTGAAAGGATATACATGTATATATTATACACAGCAATGTCAGAACTGTGCAAACTTGAAAATGAGAAGTGTAAATTGCTATTAGGCATTAGGATAAGGGCTGGGACTTACTGGGTGAATTGCTATATAAACCAAATTGTCATTGCTTCAGCTGTAGATTACAGTCATGACAGTGAAATGCCGCTATATCAAACATGCCGGGATCCACAGAAACTGTGTAACTGAACGATGTTAAGCATGCCTATACATTGTACACACAAATTGGAGGCCAAGGATGATGTTCGGAATAGCCAAATGTTCGGCATAGTGGGGATCTTTTTAGTGGCGTTCCACTGAACATACTGCTATTGCTTCACAAAACAACAACAGAATTTTCCCAAACTACCAGTAAATATAACACCTAGTCCTATTTTGATTGTTTAGATTTATACATTTCATGCATGATCACTCTGTGAAGTACAAAATTCATTAACTTTTACAGAAATCCTGCATGTAGAGACTCTTCAGATTTAATTACAGCTGAGCTGTGTAAATATCAGTCTTCAAATCATTTCATTGTACGTATTTCATTATTACAAGATGGTTCACTTGAAACAAAATTGTTTTGGACAATCGGTTTTGAAATGCCTACATGTGCTTTTGGTCATTTATGCATTTACACACATGTTTAATAGTCCCAGAAGTCCTACCGCAGATGGTAGGTCAAATTTACAGGTATGCATTTTTCACACCAACTGAGGTTGGGGTTATGGTAAAATTTGCTTACAGAAAAACCTATGTACAGTGGAACGCCACTATAACGAACACCGCTATACCAAACATTTGGCTATATACGGAATAACATCCTTAGCTCCCAATTTTTTATTTTACAATGTATTGGCCTGCTGAACATTATTCTCTATAACGAACAACGACTTTGACCAACAATTTTTGTACATTCTAGCGTGTTTGTTATTGTGGTGTTCCACTATACATGTTGTATGCATGGCAGGTTTATCCAACAATGCCTATGTATGGGCAGAGATTCTACACTGACTCAACATTTGTACAAAAGAGAAGTCATGAGCATGGCTACCAGGGAAATCAAGATGCATACATTGACATGTCAGTCGGTAACCCATAACTGTCTCAATGAGATCAGCTGAGCCTTTAACATGCAATATTTCCTCCAGGATTCAGTGCAACAAGAAGACTACATGTACATACTTGAATGGAGGCAACCTTGATGCAGATGCTGAGCCTGAACAAGCTTGGACAGCCACACATATGGATTATTGGTAGTGCACAATTCAAGAAACTGCATTCAACACTGAATAATATGTGCAGCTTGTATTGATCTGTTTGCTAGCAGAGAAAAACAGTCCAGATTTAAAGTAAGAGACCACTAACAGTCAGCTAACCTTGTAATGTACTTGCTGAAGACATTCATTTCTCCAGGAGTGATTTCTTCCTTGACCATTTTGGCTGTGCCGTTTGAGATGGTACCATTGCTCGTCCCCTCACCAAAGGACAAATCATGCTGGTCATGATCTTCAGCAATGACCAGATTGCCCTGGTCAGCAAGTAGCCCTGCCTGGTTTGCATAGTCCACGAGGGATGCATGGCCATTAGTAGATTGCGAAGGGGCACCATTTGACAACCCCTCTGACCCAGATGATGATGACACATCTGGGAGGGTCACCTCAAAGGGATTGACATTCTCTCCATTGCGCAGCTTGTTGAGAAAGTAGTCGTACTTGGAAGCATATCTGGAGGTCTGCAGGTGATTGTTAACCATCAGGTTAAATGCTTCAGGAGAAACCTCGTGGGCATCTTCATCACCTTCCTCAGCAGCAGGCAAGGCATCGCTGCCTTGCTCGTGCTTGCGATGGATCTGGGTACTAATGATGTCTCGTATCTTCTGCGAGGCACTCTGTCTGCGACCTATGACCTTGTGAATGGCCTCTCCTGCTTTAAGTTTGCGAATGTAGCTGTCGTACTTGGAAATACGGTGTGCCGAATAGTCAATGGCTTGGCCTAAAACAAAGAAAAAATAAAAGAACCAAAATGTTGAATCAATGTATGACAATGACAATAGCAATGACAATAACAAATGACAATTAAAGTCAAATTACAAGGCTACATTGAATCCACTGAAGAAGCAGGCTGTTTCAAGCTAGTTTATCACAGTTGTAGTTGACAAAATGCCATTCACAGTTGTCAATCACTTGAATACACACCTTTGCATTATGTGTAATGTGATTCAGTTTTCTTGAAACCAATCCTTTTATCAAATAGGCAATCATCAAAAACAGTTAACAACTAATAATTCAGTGTTGATTGATCCTTGATTTTTCCATAAATTATTGAAAATTGCAACTGAAACTTTTGATTACAATGAAAACCTGTAGCAAGGACACACTGTACTCTGATGTCTATCATGTTTCATATGATTCATACAGTAGTTCAGAGCCAATACAGCGTGGATTACAGGAATTGCTCGTCAAGCGGGAATGGATACACAGTACTGCATTTTCTCCACACATATTTATTTTACACAAGGAAAAGTGCAGCTAAAGATTTTTTAATGAAAACTATGCAACAGCAAAATAGAAAATAGCATTTGATGGTAGAAAGGCTGTAAGCACAAAGACATCTTGATATTGGTATTTGATTATAAATTTACTGTGTATATTGTACATCTTGCTTACTGTGTACAGTGTGCAGTGTACATCTTGCTTTACTTGGTAAGGCCAATTTTTAGTATCTATGCCACTTTTGTTTGGGTTTTCTCATTGTTAGCACATACAATGACATGTAATGTGTGGACCAAAGTCATACATGTATGCACAGGAGGCACAAAGCTCTAGCAAATCTGCTGAGCATGCATATTAAAGGTTCACTGTAATAAAATGTGGGAAAATGATTAAAGTGCTTTCAAATTATTGCTTAATACATAATTAATGACAATATAAATTAATATTTGTATGTAAATGCTTAATTTTGACGAAACACTTTATACAAAATCGATGTACATGTATGTATGCCCCACCCCTCAAAAAAGTCCCCCTTGGATTGGACCCATGCAACAATAGCTTGTGACGTCACCTGCAGAACTAGTATTGGCTTGCACCGTAGTATATGTGCATGGTGTTCTGCATGTGACATAAGCAAGGTTTTTCGTCGCGAAAAGTGGGGTGCTCAATTATGGATCTAAAATACTGCCTTTTTCTATATACAATATCTTTTAGCTTAAACAATGATAGACAGGTTGAGTTTTATAACAGTAGAGATGTATTTAACTTCAGATGTGCTTTTATTACAGTGAACCTTTAACCCTGATCCATAGTACCACAGTAAAACACAAAATGTTTTTCCTGTGGTAAGTGTGATATCCTGTATACCACAATACACCACAGTGTGGTTTGTTTGGTAATGCAGGGTTCAATATCCAGTCCCCTTTTGGAGACTGTGGTTGTGTGTGGTAAACAGCTCCTCTTGTGTATTAGGTGCTGAGAGTTAGGGTTAATGAACATTTGTCCAACAAGCAATCCAGTCCAAATCTGGACAGTGTGCAAGTATAACAACAAGTAGAATTTTGCTGCATTGACAATCATCAACAAAAGTCTGGACAATAACCGGTAATGAAACCATGTCCATTTACTGCATGAGTCAAAGTAAAACAAATATAACATACATGTAGTTTCTTTTGCCTTGACATGATATTTTCTAAATAGCTCCCCTTGGCTTTGCCCCAGGAACTAGTTTGTCAACTTTCAATACCTCAGAGAGCTATTAAACTCAATAACTCACATTCAAATGCACACCGTGTTGTACACCCTTCCAGCCTTGACAACATGTAGTGAGGTCATTCCATTTGATTGAGACAATGGTGTACATGAGAATCATAATGATGCATCAGGAATCTTGCAACATACGTGTACACTTTCCTTACAGTTGTTCATCAGCTTGGAATGATATCAACCAATGTATGATCAAACTCTCTATGGTTCAGAAGCAGTAGGACACTACATTCTGTCTACGCTTGTTTGAATGGCAGAATTCCATTGGTTGATAATAGGTTGGTATGTACATGTAGGTTTGGTCCACTGGAGGCTATACACTGAAAGGTCTGCTGCATGTCTCCGATACAAAAATGTGTTATATAGGAACCCCTATAAAAGATTTACTGAATGCTGCAAGATCACTGTAACATAGACAGCTTACAGACAGCTCCTGCCCCAGAGCAGATTGACCATCCACTGTAAAGACAGCTATCTGTCATGGTAAAATGTTCAAGCAAGGCACAAGCAGACATGCACAATTGGACAAATACATTGAACATGTGCAACTCCACATCCTTCTTTTCTGTCAACACTAGGGCTTGATTCCTCTAGAAAAACAGTGCAACTTCTCTTTAACAACAGAAACTAGGCTATTTTAGTGGATGGAGCATTTGATATTTTCAAGTCTGCGCAGCGTGATAACTTCCCTTTTCCTGACTTTTGGAAAAGGTTAAATGGTAAACAGCATTACCCCCAAATAAGATGTCTAGGGTTCAATGAATGTTTGTATTCTATTAATACAATCCTCATAAGAACACTCTACGTTTATCTGACATCCTGGTACCAACATGCTACCTGCTGCTGAACCTTTTGACAATGAGTACATTATTATGACTGGTTTTAGTAATCATTTACAAAAGTATACTTTTTACAGACAGATTCTGACAAGTCCAGTGGACCAGTCTACACATGGTTTTTATTCATTTTTATTTTAGCCTTAGAGTTAGGAGGTCCTGATGTTTCCGTCCTAGCAGGATTTTTCAAGCAGGATCTTTCTTTTGCCTTTGAGAAAGATCCTGCTAGGATCGAAACATCAGGCCCTCCTAACTTGGGTCATTATTTTGCTTGATGAACAGCTTGCAGCAGTTCATTACCGGTACTTATATTTGTTTTGTTGTTTAAGGGTTGAAAAGGTCCTAGTAGTTAACAATTTCTGTGTGAAAGTTAATGACGACACAACTTCCTTCAATTATTTTCTTGCACTCTTCCCCACCCTATTATTTGTTTTTAATCTTCCTTTCTCTTTAGAAAAGCCAGACTGTTTTAATATAGTTGCTGCAATAACAACCTGACTATAAACAAAGCCATGACAATAAAGACCTGAATTTATTGTTGAGAAAATATCATTGCTATCGGCCTGAGTGATAAGAACACCAGAACATAAAAGGCCTATTCACAATAACTCGCAAGGCTTGCGAAATTTCCCCATGCTTGAGAGTGAACCTTGGTGAAGCCTCGAGAAATGTTGTGGAGGAGGTCCAGACCTACAACAAAATCTTCTGCTAGTGGAAGATTTCTCACGGTACCCTTGAGAACTATCGTGCTAATAAAGAACTGCCTTTTTGTATGGCATCCCCCACACATCCTGACCTTAGCGGACTGCATGCTAAATAACAAAAGAACTGAGGGGATGGAATCAAGGATGCTGTGATTCCCTTTCTGACAAAGATATGTTTTCTTAAATCAAATTTGATGCAATTTGACACTTCTCTGAATGGGAAAAATGGAGTGCTAAGTGACAGCCTGATCTAAGAAAGGTCTTAATGATCTGTAAATATCTGGGGGCCACTATGGGCAAAGCCACTCTTTGCAGAAGGCCAAGGAAAATACAGTGTGAACACACACGTGAATTGGTTAATGTTCATTGCACATTCAATGACTTTACCTGCTTCTAAGCTTTGAATGAAGAAGTCATATTTAGAGAAGCGTCTTGGTCTGAAGTCATCATCATCCTCTCCTTGCTCCAGCCCTGCTTCGTCTCTTCCCTTCTGCTCATTGATCAGGTCCTTGACTGTCTTGGTCGTCTTCCCTGACAGTGGAGGGAGCTTGGATTTGGGTTGATGCTCCGATGTTCTCGGGAGGGAGGCTACCTTCCCGCCTACCCCAGCCTGTGCAGCCACCTGCGGAGTGACATCATTCCCCACTGAATTGCCCAGGTTGGGGACATCGTTATTGTCCCCGATGCTCCGTTGTGGATGTGAACCCGTGTCTTCAGATGTGTTGGAAGAGTGAGTTGAATGAAACCTTGCCAAGTTGGGAACTTGAAGGTTAGCACGTCGCCGGATGTACTTCTGGAAAGCATCTTTCTTGCGTTTGCCTGAGTTCTTCTGATCCATTTTCTGGATGTTATCTAAAAAAAAAAAAAAAAACATTTTTTAATGACGACTAAACATTGAAGATCTGAGTCAAACCTCTTTTGATCAAATACTGCAACATGCATACAGAAATTTAGATGAAAGATACTGAACAGTGTACATACATGTACGTGTAAATGTGAGCATATACATACTGTACATTGTTACCAGATACAGTAACTACTAAATGTACCTGTATATTAAATAACTTTGAAGTATTTGTCCGATCATCCTAAATGTACACAATCATCATGACGCCCTCACAGAATGGAAATACAATTAATAACGAACAACATACCCACTAATTTTCATGGCAAACACGCACTGTTTACAGTACAAAAAAGAAATTAGTTTGTTGGTAAAGTAAATAACGAAGTTATAGGCCTAATGATGTCATCTAAAATTTGGATTTAGAATGATACAGTGCATAGTGTATATGTACAATGTATGTTTGGCATGTACATGTATCATGGCAAACAGACACTATTCAAGACAATGTACATAAAGGTCTCTAGATGATGTCACGATGAAGTCATAGTGATGTCATCTCAGATTTGCCAAGATGATGGTACCCTATTGGGCAGAATTAAAAAACTCATAAAATGTAAATACCATTAGATTTGGGGCCCAGAAAGATTAATTCTTGACCCCCAAATGTTTGTTCATGTTCATGTACATTTATGTGTAGAGCAGTGGGAGACTTGTAGGTGATATCTTTCAACTCTTCTTACTGGTTGTACAAACATATAAATCAACAGACACTCACACCATGTTCAGAGCAATCAAAGAATGCCCTGCTGTATGTGGCTATGTGACATCTTAAGAGCCGCCCATTTGCTCCCAATTATAATGGTACAAACATGTATTGATGAGAATTCACCATCAAATTACTGTACAGTAAATGTTATGTATACATGTATAAATCTCATAGGCCTACATCATAAAATCTCATGTACATGGGTACAGTTACATGTATGTATGTGTGTACTCTGCATGTAAATTGACAGATGAAATCAAGAGGAATCTGTTTGAATAAGTCACAATGTACAGCCTGAACATGTACACTATACATGTAAAACAGAATAGCATGAACGGAAACATGGAGAAAAACAAGTGAAATGAAACTGACTATTAAGAAAACAAGGAAACCAGTTTTTTAAGAGAAGAAACACTCAGAACAATTACACATGAAACATTCATGATGACATTGCCTCAAATCAAACAAGCCCATTTCCACTGCATAATATGCATACAAACAGTACATTGTAAACTGTAAGATTTCCCACAAGACAAGTAAGAGAATTGAATGGATCATAAAGCAAAGTGAACACACATAGGGCTTATTTTGGGCCAATAATGCCATTGGAATAATAATGATTATTTGTCCGCCCTTCTCCTGCCTAGGCCAAGCCGACCTTGAGGCTGCCCATTCATTCGCTGCGATCCGATTCTCCTAATTCCATTACGTTATTAGCGACCACGGCCTTTTAGCCAAAAAACTGATTCACTTTTTAAGGGGGGAGAAATTATTTAATAGGGCCTGAAGATATAGCGTTGAGATTTTTTTCCCCCTTCCGTTTTGATGTTTAGAAGGCCAAATTAAGAAGGTGTTAAAATGGCCAACAGAATTGAAAATGTTGGGTCCAAAATTTGAAAATAGGCATTTTATTATTTTTCACTCTTTGTAGTACTCAGGTAATTAAACTTCTTAATCTATTTCTATTTATCAGTTTGTGATTTGTACAAGCATGGTGCATGTACCAATACAGTGTTTCTTTGGGGGTTTTGGTTAATTTGGTAACATTTATACAGAATGTACATGTACCTATGTACAAAAGCCATAACTCAATTTCTTTGAAAATTATACATACATGTACATGTACATGATGTAACACATGCATGCAAACATTTTAACATGCATTTTCTCCTACTCTGCATGTCCTTTAAACAATAATTGTAAAATTACCAGTCGAACATTTCTTTTCAGGATAACACAAGAAACAAAAAACAATGTGATCCTCTATAATGTACTTAAATGTCAAACTAGTCAACTTACATCCAACTTGAATGTATGAAACCGAAATAATCTCTGCAATGCCAACGGCATGAAGGAATTCAGAAACTATGTCACAATTTGTTCTGTCATTAAGACTTGAAACATTAAACAAACAAAACAAAAAAACAAAGTACATGCATGACATGATGTACAGAAACTAAACTTCCTGGAAACAGTAATTTCATGTTTGTCTTTTTTCACATACAAAACAGCGAAAGAAAGGCATCAATTGGCTGGCCAAAAATAGTTGTCTCCTATTTCAGAAACCAACTGATCCCAAAAATGCCTGTTATCTAAGACCCATGACTCACAATCTCTCTGTTCCACACATGACCCTGCGAGGAAAAAATTAACTTTGTCCTTTACTGCATACCAAACATGGTAGTCTTTTTAACTGAGGGAAATGCATGACACCGCCCCAGGGATGAAAAATGCCAATACAAAAATACAAAAAGCTTGTTCACTGTTTCACTAACAAGAGTTGGGATTAATTGATAAAAATAGGAATTTCCATGGGCTAATTTTACGGTTATTTTTCAATGTTAATTTAATATTCTTAAACATTTCAGAAATAAGAGAAATGTAAAACTTATTTTAATGGAATACATGTACGTGTAACTAGTCATTTTGTATTAATTTCTTTCATTAACAAATTGGTGGTATTCTGGTTTGGCATTGAATTTTAATGAGATGTGTACGTTGTACTGTACATACCAGTATAATGTATTTTGTAAAGACAACATACTATACACTGTACATCGTGTACATGTACACACATAATAACAAACCTGCCAGAAGAATCATTTTCATAGGAAGATAAAAATTGTTCAGAGAACAGTTTGGCCAAGACCAAAAGTGTATGGCATTTCACACTGCGTGCAATTTGTGCAAAGAACTGTGTGCAATGAACATGTAATTATGCATATTTGTCGCATACCGGGCGGTTACGCCATGAATATTTGATCAGTTTAAGACAAGGCAATGGATAAACATCCCGAGGGAAATGAGAAATAACTGAAAACCTTCACAGTGGGGATAGAACTCAGTGCTAGAATAAATATGACGCTACTCATAGGACATGTATACTGTACTTTAGATCTGTACCATGCACATGTACATTACATTGTGTACAAGTGTATCTGAACCAAGTTCTATTCATTATTGTTTAAATATACAGTACACCTATGATCAATTAATTAAAAATGTAACCACGAAAGCCATGTCCAACTTTGAAGAGGCAGACATGTATAAACACAATGCATCTAGAAAGATAGAGGTACATGAACAGAAATGACCAAATACACACATACAGTATATAGACTGAAAGTACAGTACATGTAACTTAAAAGAGAGGTGCAAACTTGAGACTTGAGACAAATGCATACAAACAGGCACAACATTTTCTGAGGGTGAACACAAAATGGTGACAGCCAAGATTTTCTGGCAAGAATTTTCAGTGAACCAGCTTGTAGAAATATTGAGCAAAACATTTTGTTTTTCAAGTGATTGCTTCAAAATTTCACTTTTTACCTTGAAAAGTACACAATAGCCTTATCATTCATTATCATGAACAACGTACATCATATACAGACACTGAATGAATGAAAATTAACAGTACAATGTTCATGTAGACTGTTTAAATATGTTATCCCAAATGCATCATGCACACAAAAGGCTTTCTCCTCTGGCAAAATAAGGAGGAAACCAGGTGCCAAAATCTACCCTGATTATTCAATCTTGATTTCTATAAGGACATAAGCTCTCAAGCACTCCTGTAGTAAACCAACTCCCCTGTTTTCACAATTTGAGGACTCATGGGGGCTAAGTTTACACGCCCCAGGCAGGCCTGTTTAGGCTACACTACTGGACTTGAGACACTCAGGCCCAGGAAAGAGTTACATCCTTTGCATGTGTAAGTGTTACGGCTTGCGAGTCCGTACCCTAGACTGAGCGAGAATTGGGGGCTTTGTTGGGGAAACTTGACTCTAAACGTTGGTGTCACATTTGAATAATTTGGAGTGCTGATGGACTACTGAATGCGCATTTTGATGCAAAATGGCATGTACAGTACCGGTAGTTGAGATTCAACGGTACAGTTATTGTAATTCAGGATTGGCAATAGCATGAAGAAACAGTGGAGGAATTCTCTGTTTTAAAGACCTTAACAATATTGAACTAAACAACATTCCTGGTTATGTTGTTGCCACATCATTGTATAAATATTGGATTACCGGTAAAATACTTCAAATCACACGAAGATGGAATGAGCAATACTTACTGAAACTGAAAGAGTCTAGTGGTACATCTTTCGCAATGTCTGGACTGGCCCCATCCTCAAACCCATACAATCCTATCAGTTCGTTCATGGTGTCACTCGCATACTCCTGAACAATTGAAGGATCATAGGGGTTACCATGTTTGTCCTTTTTGCCAAAGTATGGGACTGGTATTTTCAGAGGAACTGCCCTGGTATCTGATTGAATGATATAATCTTCATCATCATCATCAGGATTATCAGAGTTTCTGTCTTGCCTGTCGGGGGATTGTCTCTCTACCTCGTTCTGCATCGATAATGAAACTTCCAGGGTCTCATCTTCAACTCTGTCTTGGAGTTCGCAGATCACATCATTTGTTGCTAGGCCCTCTTCAATGGGCTGTCCTGATTGGTCGTGCGTAAAGCTCCGCTCTGCATACTCCTGTATTGCTTTTAGATTACTCAAGTTTGATGGATTAGCATTGGGGTCCAACTCTTCAAAACTTTCCTCCTCCTCTTGGTAATGTTCTGCCTCTGGATAACTCTCACCAAAGTCACAATCTTCACTCGGAGAATCATCTGCGTACCACACAGGAGTAGCATAGTGCTCCTGGTCATCAATCGGACTCGATCGGTCACTGAAAGCGCCCTCTACTGGTAGTTTATGTACAGAATTATTGCCTTGGATGTCAGCCGAGTCTGTGTTCGGATGTGACAAAGAAATTTGCATAGAGGTTATATCGCTTGTGTTGCTTCCCTGAGATGCGCCACTGTACCCTTCATTAAATGTTTTTGATGACTCTTTACCCCTTGGAAATATAACGTCCCCGTTAACCGCCTGTGTATCTGCATAGCCATTTTCACATGGCTCTTGGGATGTCAGGGGGTCAAGAACACGGCGTGGGGCCAGTTTTAGCCTGGCTTTGCGTTTGCTTGCACCGCTGAGAATCTTTGATGTTTCTACATGGCCATTAAGCATGTTCTTGGCCGTTGACGAGAGTGCATCTGGATCCAGGAATCCATTTACCTCGGCTACCTCATCCTGACTGTTGTTGGACTCACTATCTAACTCATTAGCACTGTGACATGGTGACAAGCAACTCTCAGATCCATTCTGAATGTCGCCAGTAGAACCCGGACTATGTTCGGCCAGGGAGTCTCTGGCAATTGGTGACACACCATTGATGGGCCCACCATCCACTACGGGCCCGGATAAACCCTCCTTCAGCTTGGCGCAGATAGCATCTAGTTTTAATGTGAACTTCTTCATGGTGACTGTCTTTGTAGGCTGCAGCTTGAATGTCCAAAGGGATTGGAATCTGCCTCATGGTTTAGTGCATAGTCCCTGCAAAGGCAATGACAACAAAAGAAGAAACAACAAAATCAATTCATATCAAATATTTGAGAATAGTGTACTGATGCAGTGATAGATCACAGCAAGCACTGAAGATACAGTGGAATACCGCTGTAACAAACACTGATACTATGATACCCAACATTCAGCTACATGTACATTATACTAGTTTTGGTGAACAATATATAGGACCTACTGAATATTGTTCTTAAAATCGCTATAAGGAATGATCACTATAATAGACAATAATTATCTGTGGATCCTACCATGTTCATTATAGCAGTTACACTGTACACACATTGTAAGTTGTCCATACCTTGGGCATGATCTTGGCCAGTAAAATATTAGATTTTTGATGATTGATAAAAGTTCCCAGCCAAAATGCCTCTAGAGTGAGCTACAGTCATACAGTGTACACACATCAATATTCTTACAAAATATGTGAACATTTGTCCAATCTGTGCCATACAACATTGTACAAGTGAAACACCATTCATTATTTTATTTCACTTACTGTATGTATCATACATGTATGTAAGTGTAACAAAAACTTGCACAAGTGCAAAGGTTCAGTCTTTACTTGACAAATATGGTTTACAAAGCTTCTGATTAAACAAACAAAATTCTCTTAAATGTACTACAAATATCTAATGGCCCAATATGGAAAATTCAAGCACTGTTCTCATGTTCTCATTAACAGAACTATGTAGTCTGGTGGTGAACTAGATTTTCCATTATACTTGGTTGTAAACATGAAATGAAAGGAAATGTCTGTAACATACTACATGTACATGTACTACATGTCCCATAAACATGTACATTGTACATGAGGCTAATTTGAAGAAACAAATTCGCCACAATTTCAATTTCTTGTTGGATGATATTATTTAAATTTACCATCAGTCATGAATACAACATACAATGTACAAGTTTACTGTTCTGGTGATTACATTTTTACCATTACATGTAGATCTGTTGTCTACATCATTATCACATGCAAATGATACCTGAAATTTAAGCCTGTTTACATGCATACATGTACTAGGTACAAAGTACATTGCATAAATCCAGGCAATAAAAAGAAGACCAAGTATGATTTATTTTCCTTCTGCGTATTATATGTACAATGTAGAAGTGAACAACTGTTAGTCTCTTGTTGGAACTGCCAGTCAGTACACAGCAGTACATTCAGGTTGTATTACACATGAGCTCCAAGCAGTAAGATGTCCCAATCAGAAAAAAAGAAATGTGGTAAGAAGTCTGGGGTCACTTTGGGGCAGAAACTACACCAATTTGCTTCTCTATTTCATTTGAAAGATTTTGTATTCAATAAAAGAAGGAATGTAATGAAAAAGAAACATATCCTACCCTATCCTGGACTTTGTTGGTTGTGTACAAAACATACATTGTTCTGTCTTGAATGATAAATATAAGAATACATTTCAGATACAGTGTAGGGCCTAGGTAATATATGTCTTAAAGGTAATATCATACTTTGGTTTTTGTCAAAGAAATGCAGATTCATGAGAAAAAATATCAAGGAAGATATAGTAACAGTCATGAGTGAAAATGTCAGTCCCATACGATGCCCACGTTTTGAGAAAACAGTGAAAAACGGCCACAGTATTTCTTAAGCCTTTTCTCTTTTATTTTTGATCTTTAAAAGATCATTAATAATTTTGGTCACTAGTTTTACTCTTTTTTGGATAAATACAGCATTTCAGGCAGAAGAATTTTAATGGTATGTTTCTAACATCACCATCTTTATACCCTGTAAGACAGTTATAGGTAAATCTGTGAACATTTCTGTTTTGTTATGCTTCCAAAGTATGATACCACCACATGATTGGTAAAGGTCACAGGACTGCACCCATACTTTGTCTGATCAAACATGTACATGAAATTATAAACCTGTAAAAAATTTGAGCTTAATGGAACATCTGAGTCACGAGAAAATAGCGAAAAAACCCAACTCGATTTTTCTATAACATGAAAAACAGTTTACTTTATGTTTGTTCCAAAAATCGTTCGGACGAACAATCTTTGGAAAAGACACTAAATCTTGATTTACTTGAAAACCCAGCATCTGATGAACCAAGATTTCCCATGGTGACTGTTTGCACTGTTTACGAACTATTGAGTCCATTTTCTGTCTCAAACTCAATAATTTTTTTGGAGGCCTTGCAAATCCTATACGCTCCCATTATTAAGTCAATGATTTTGTGAACATTTTATTGTCTGTGATTGACCATCACTGACCTAATGACCATCCAAGTCCATGATAGATTGATGATCTAGCATGCATACAGAAGGACTACAAGTAAGGACTAGACTCGGTACATGTACATCACAGTAGATCCCTACATGTTTTGTGACCTAGTTTGGTCAAAACTCAAAGGATGCGCCATGGATATTATGTTTAAAATGCATTTTGGCAGTTCTGGACAATTCCTAGCCCAAATAAGGTTAGATTATTGGAAATAAATGGCAAAACGACATAATTCTTTCCAATAATCTTGAAAGACTAGGCCCCTATCATTTCTGCAATTTTAAAATTTGTATTGGAGAACATAATGTAACTTAATGTTCTGGCAAATGTTGCATAAATTATTGTAACATCTATTGTACTGAACATTATTCTCCACTGTCCACCATAAAAAGGCTACAAAGTTTCCTGTTTTGATTTTGTTTTTCTTTTCTAAAATTCTACAGCAATTCTTGAGAATCATAACGCATGTACATGTTGTAAGTTGCAAACAATAGACCCTGGTATTCCTCTAATTACTCCTACACTGTGGTGACTTCTTGGTCTTTCAAGGTTCACCACAAATTTGTTTAGCAACACAATAAAGAAAAACACAGATACAGTAATTTGATCATTTTAGATTTGACATCCATGTCACGCAATACAGCCAGACAGACTGATTGAATCACATGTACAGTGTGACAGTGTGTACCAGTATACATAAGAATCAAGGCATACATGTACTAATATCATTTCATTTCTTCTAATAACGTTGCTAGTCAGTAAACCGATAGCAAGACTTGGATGTCGTACTGATAAACTGATTTGATTGATAGATATGATTATTGCCAGACTAAAAAATTGATTGAATAAACTGACACGATGTCGGAAACATAATATACACATACTGTACAATCACAGATGTACGCAGAGCGTGTACATGAACAAGACTTACAAAGTCAACATCACCGGTAGAAAAACTGTTTCATTCTTCTGCAGATCATCTTCAGCTTACAAAAATCAATAGAGAAGTTAAGACTCACCTCTCAATGTAAATGCCACTCCAACAAATCATCAGAAATTATTGACAGGCCATTAAACGTACAACGGGACAACTCTTGGCCCATGTGAACCGAACAGAGCGGCCTCCTTGATAAAAATAGCACACAACTCAACTGTGTAAGACTGTATTCCAGAAAAGCCTCCTCAATTACACTCTGACATCATTACTAGATCCTATGAATAATTCATGACCCACTGTGACACTAGCAAGTGCTTCATCAAGGCACCAAGGTAATGCTAATTCGCTGTTTGACTGGTGCGACTCTAACATCCATTGACACCATCCCTGGGCCTCTAATGAATTATGCAAAAGAAATTACCTGATTACTATGCACATTAAATGTCTCAATATCAGTGGGTTCTTTAGTTCAGCCTGTTAACTAAATACAGAAAAATTCCACTAAATTCTGATATGCATGCCAATGGACATTCTGCGCATTTTTCCAGGTCTGTTTCAAGGTGAATTATACAGAATTTGCAAGCGTGCCTGCCATACACTGTATCCTTCTGGTAAAGTGACCTTTCCTGACTGTGGCCGGAATGAATTCCACTAAATCCAATAACTCCAGGCAGTTTGCAAGATTCATCCAATTTTCAAGTCCAGATATTTCAGATTTTCGGCAGGATTGGAGTGTTGTTTTGATTAGCATAATTCTAAATGCAATGGTAGAATGATGACAGACTAAATGGAGACACTGTACATGTTTGTAATACTAATCTAGCAGACATGATGCTCCAGACAATTGAAAATAAATCATATTAAAAATTGTTGCTATAAAATTACCAATCCTCTATTTGTTGTTTCCAACGGTGAGTTATTTTTGTAATATTTAAGTTTAGACATTTAAGTGGTATGTTTAAAAAGATCAAAAATGTTTTTCATTTTTTTTAGGCAGGAATTTGACCAAACTTCAGAAACACACAGAATATTTCCATTCAGGCCATGATAAGTGTTCAATTCTTGTGGATGTTGTTGTTTGTCTTTATTGGATTGAGAGGAACAGTCTGTACTGTATCAGTAACCACAAGGGATGTACAATTGTACATGTATACCGACCCTGGGGCATAACTAGGTAGGACATTTCTTTCCTTCCCCCCTACTCCCCCAAGCAATGTCAGTACAATAGCCAGCCAAGACATCTAACCAATCACTCATCTATGTACATACTGATGTACTGTACATATGTACAGGTATGTACTGTCATCACATACTGTAAACACCTACTGTCAAGGTGAGATTGTGACAGCTCAGAATTTTTTCTTTTCACCAAATAAAATGTTTTCACTTTTGAAAAATGTTAGGATTTATCATTTATCTGCACAAATAGTAAATGTACATCAGACATTGAACTTGTCTGTTATATCAAGTTTTTGTTAGTTTTTTGTTTGGTTGGTTTTTTGTAAATTAGTTTTATATATCACAATTACAGAAAGTGTTAAACATTTTGTAAATTATATGCACATTATTAGTACAATTAACTTAAACTGCTAAGACTGGCAAGAGTCAGCTATAATGTGTTTTCTGGCGGAATTCAGATGCAGTTCCCTAAATCACATCATTTCAGAAGGAAATATTACAAAGAGAGACTGGTATTGCAACTTAATAAACACTAGGCCTATTGAAGCATCACACACAAAATGTTCTCCATTTTTGTGGTAATTTTGTTTTCCATTTTGTTTTCTATGCCTTCAAAATACGGTGAAAACTCAACATAAAAATACAAATTGTCAGAGTACACGTACGTACAGTATGTGTACTAAGTTGCTCATGAAATATAATTTCATCTCTGCCCCCCACTCAAAAAAAATATTTTCCAAAGCTAATTACAATTCTAAAAAAATTGATTTCATCTCAAGCCCTAGCTCCCCCGCTGTGTGAAATAGAATCACCCAACCAAAAAAATAGATTTTGCATAAACCAAATTTGTAATAAGGCAGATTTTTTTCTCCTGTGTGCGCCAAGGCTTAGGAATGTTGATATTATTACAAAGAATATGGAGCAGCACGGAGCCACGAATGTAATCTTGAAAATGGGATGATAGGAGTAATGACCCATGCTTTCAGAAATGCCAAATGGATAAACAATTTAGGGATTATTATCTGTTGGTTTGAATGGGAAAGCGCTGGGCCTGGGAAGGCCAAGGAAAACATTTTTTATTGTGGCAAGTGGTGAGCCAAGGCTTAGGCCGGCGTGATTTATCATCTTTGCAATTATTGCAATGCAGGGTGAATCACTGATATTGGGTAAAAGCTTGAATAATGTGGCCGCTTGTTTGGGAATAATTAAGGCAGTGCAGGATTCTCAATGCATATAATGTACAGTACATAGAGTAGACATGGAGTAGTAACAATGCAGAAGTGTCATGCATGCATTGTACAGTGTATTAGTAGAGACAAGACTTATTCATACAACAATACGATAGACTGGATTCAACCATATTATTTTCTTTTACTTATTCCCATCACCAAGTATAATCAATCCATAAATATCCGCCAACAAATTATAATAAATAAACTAATTAATGTATTAAAATCAATCACACTATGGTTATTCTTAATAACCCCAAAAAGTTGAAAGCTAATACATGTTTCTTGAGGTGAAATTCAAGGTATTCTTGACTTATAAACTGCATGACTGAAAGACTTCATGATATTTAAGCATGCCTGGAACTTTTGTATATAATAAAAAAAAAAAATTTAAATCATAGGTTTTATGAATGTTTTTGAAAGTGAAATGCATCCACAATTTTCTATCCACTGTGCATCATGTACTTGGTGGGCTGATTTCAAAGGCAGTGTTTATTATTTTGCCGGCACTGGCATTCTTCGTTTAAAGAAAGAGGGCCAGCATGACATAGAGAATTGGCCAATCAAAAGAATGCCAGTGCAGGCAAAAAAATGCAGTTTCCTATTCCAAACCAACAAGAACCGCACGGAGTAGCATTGGAGAAGCACGGAGTGAACATTGTTAAAACAATCTGCATTGTAAACAGGTATTACGCGTACCTCATGATCCAAATCAAATCATTTAAAAGATCAGATGACCTAACCAATTCAAAATAAACTTCTTTTTTCATGTTGTGGAATGGTGATTTTGTAAACAGTGTACAAGAACATGCATACATGTACAGTATGTATCTAATAAAACTATATGATTGATATTGCCCAAAGCTCAGAGTCTCAGTCACCAATAATGTGTAGGGACTTTATCTGATATCAAAATCAATTTAAAGGTCTTCTTAAAGTTATAGTGTCTAGAAATACGATTTGAAGCTTTGCCTGGTGGACAAGACCACAACAGTATGAGGAAAACAGAAAACAAATTCATCTGGCAAGAAGTATGATCCGTTGGCCAATCACAATACACTTGGACTATGTACATACTGTGTACGTATGTGTACACATACTTTTACCAAATTGTAAGGCCAAATACAATATATCATAGGACCTGTACGTGTATACTAGGGCTGTAAGTTTACGAATAATTTTGTAACCGGTTACCCGTCTGTTTTTCGGTTACGGTTACGATTACCCTTAAAACAAAGAAAACAAAGAAAAACAAAGAAATAGTAAGTTTGGGTCTTTCAGGAACTTGGTTGACAACATTCTTTTATCACAACATTTGGCAGTGGGAGACATAGCAAAATGTCTGGCATTTGCTTTGTATTTAAGCCTGCTGGTCCAATTTTCAAAAGATCATTGACTTTTTTTCTTTGTGAACTCTAGAAAGTGTCTATGTTTCAAAAAGAAGAGGCCATTAAAAAGATACTTTTCGATTAACCTAACTGGGAAAATGTACCCGGGTACCCCTTTGAACGGTCGGTTAACCGGTTAACCGGATACAAACTGCAGCCTTAGTGTATACATTAATGTACATATACAAAGTTACCAAGTTTAAATACTCAAAACTTGCTAGGCTTTCAAAGATTTGGATTTCCAGAATCGATAAGACTTTGAAATATGTGCATTGTAGATGTATAAATTCATTAAATTGCATGGATTAAGCCAAATTCAACCACCAACATTCTGCTGGTTTAAAAAAATCAAATGATCATAATTATAGTCTACATGTAATAGACTTTATTCTGCCATTTAAGGAGTAGAAAACTAAACAAATTAATAAAAAAAAAAAATCCAACAAGTTTTGAGAAAAAATTTAACATGTCAATTTCTTTGAGTATGTTAACGTGAAATTGTTGCAGGAAAGAAATCATCTGGAGGAAAACAATCAACTTACCTCCATGTCCAGTTGGTCACATGGTGACCACATGCTTCATATATTTCAAGAATTGCAAACTTGTTTAGTATTGACTTGTGTGCAGTGCATACTGTATGTTTCTGCTGAAATAGCACTATAATTGTGATGAAGTTTGCTATGGAGCAAACAAATTTATACTAAGTACACGTTGCAAGTGAACTACTTCAAATGCCTGAAACTTCTCAGAATATTACATGCATAATGCATTACTCCCTTCCATGACTAAAAAGAGCACAGGCTCTAACCAAAATCCTGAGTTTTGATATCAAATGCAAAACATGTACATGTAGGTCTTCAGGAGAACAAAATTGAACATTAGGGTACATTTCCTGCAATTCACTAGTTTGGGATTTCCCTTAAAACTGGAAAATCTATTTTTAAAAGCATATAGGACCAAATCGTGTTTAAAAAGTACAGTACAGAAGGGAAAGTTTGCTTTTCCTGTGAAATGGTCTTTTTATGGACTTCTGTGAAACAAAGTTTTCTTCAAGCAATTTAGATAACCTGCAGCAATGCATAAAAGTGTGCAACCCATAATAAAAGAAGAGAATCACTGGGTAAATGCTTATAACTAAGACTTTAAGTGAATTTTTTACGCTTCCTAAAAATTGCAAAATGGTTCCCCAAGGTCATTTTTGCTTCAAGTTTTTCCAGAACTGGTATTCGGTTGAATCGGTTCTCTTACGTACATGACCCTTCCTCTTGTGCCTGAGCATGTACTGTACCTCTTTCCTTCCCAAAGGTTTGTGAGAATTGACATAAGTAGGCCCTATATCCAAATCAAAACATTTATTTCAAGGTTGTCAAACTTAAACAAACGTGATTTGTATTGTTGTTGTTGGAAGTATGGAAATGAATGTTGTCGTTGAATTTAATTCAATTTAATTAAATAAACACACAATATGTTCAATGTAAAGATACATCACTGTTGTGAAATTGCATGATTTTGATTTTACTGATAGGAGATACATGTAGACCAGCCAAATTCCCTGAAAATCCTCCTTACACGTATTTTCCCCCATTATGTGTAAATCAAAGGTGCACCCCTTATTATACCAAATTCATTTGTTTTGATTTCAAAAACAAACGTACCCAATCACAATAACTACAATAAATATGAAAGAGGAATATTAAGAAAGATTTCCAAGTAGATCTTCCTGAACATGGGATATCCCATAAAAGTACAAAACTACTTGTATACAGTACATGTTTTCAAGACGCCGCTGCTATTTTTAGCTGCTGTAGCAAAAAAGAAACACACTTGTATGAGAGTACTATGTACAATATTGTGAGTTTCTGAGAAATCCAGGGCACACATGACACTCCAACTCTCAAAATAACATATTGTATACAGTACTCCATTAATTATAGTTGTAAGTTCTCCTAACTAGAAGTCTAAACATGGAAAACCCAAAGACAAAACTCCTGTGCAGAAAGGTTCAACTTCGTTCCTAAAAGAATAAAGGCATACACACAAACATGTCTGTGTAATAATGCACAGATGCATGATCATTGATCAGTGCTGGTTACCATCACTGGTAATGTGAAATTAAGTTCTAGATTGGAATTGCCAGAACTTGTTGTTTGTATCTGAAGACACAAGACAGCAAGACTGAATGGAGCATTTCCACTATTAACCAACAATATTCATACTTGCAGGATTTTAAAGGATATAGGCCCTACATGTAGGATTGTTCTCAGGCACTATGATAGATGCTTGCTTGCCCTACAACTTGTACTAAGGCTCATGTATATATGTATATGTTTTGTAATGTATTTTGCCATACCCATTTATGATAAAGCACTGTAGTGCTGAATTTGGGTGAATTCAGGATGGTTCACAGCCAGAGAGCCCAGCAGTTGTAAGGAATATAGAGTACTGGTATACGTGTTGCTACTACAGTGTATGACTTAAGGTATTTCAAAGTTAGATTCGGTCAGATTCGGGAAGGAATTCCTGGAAGCCAAAATGATCTAACCTAGAGGTTATGGTTTAATAGACTTCTAATTAAGAGACTTAATTACTGTACATGTATGTTGCTTTTTAATCCTAACTTTTCATTGGAAGTCATGAATACCTGTCCCCTTAGTTCCTTCCAACTCACTATACATGTACATGTACATACATGTCTGCTATATTGGCTTAGAGCATGTTCATGATGAGCATCTCCATGCACCAAGAAACAATATTCTCGACGATATCTGCCAGCGAGGGCGCTACATGTACATTGCTAGTGGTTAACAAGCCATTCCATGCTAATTCAAACTGGGAGTAACATTTCACTAGAGCCCTATTTATATCTCAGCATCTTAGCCAGGGAAACTGGAGAAGAGGCCTGGGGTGTGATTGGTATATTGTCCTGTATGCTTATTGTTCAATTATCAAAGAGCTTACAATAGGGAATGGGATGGGAATGGGCTGAGTACACCATTTCAACAAGTTTTTATCAAGGTGGAAGGAGTCAAAAGGGATGGTCAAGAGTTAGCTATCTACACTGTATATTGTACATATATCCTTTCACCAGGCATAGTACAATGTACACATATATGCAATGCTTTATAGCAAGAGTTCTCAATTTTGGCAACTGGTGTCCAGATCTTGAATTAGCTATGTCTATACAAGCAGACCATGAATGGAACAGGGTGCTAATTGCTTTATTGCCTAAAAACTGTATAATAGGGGAAGGGAACAAACAGCACAATTTCAGGATGATCTATTGATCTACATCTAACAGGAACTTGAAGGAAAGGGTAATGGTATTATGATCTAGATAGAAAGGAAAGAGGATAAGAGAGGACAACATTGGTTGAATGTCAAACTCATTGTAAGCTGAATGACAGAGACAGAGAGAGAGGTTCAGGAGGTACATGTACATGTACAGTAGTCATGACTAAAAGATGATCCCAATGACTATACAGTAATTTGGGGAGAATTGAAATTCTTAGAAAAAAGAAAATCAAGAAATCTATGTCTTGCAAATGTATATATACACAGCACCAATTGACATTTATTTTCAAAATGTCCATTCACAATGTGCATGTTGTACCTTCCCTTGTACATGTAGCTGAAGTACTTGTAGTCTTTACATGAACGAACAAACGAGCATACAAACTAAATCAAATCTAACCACTTTACTTAAAGAAATCAAGTTCTTATGTTCATTGTGAGTGCAGTTTCAGGCCAGTTCAAGGTGCAGGTTATGAGCAAGATAAGAAAGATACACATGTAGTATCCAAGAGAAAAGTGTCATTTTCTATGCATAATACAAGCTGTATATTCATACAGTACATGCACACACATTGTACATACACATGTAACTTGGCAAATCAATCACCAAACTGGTTGTAGTGTACCACATTTTTGGCCTGATACCAGTACAATGTGTGATTATCATACCAATATGGTTTCATTTGTCTCTAGTTTTTATAGCTTCAAGCTTGTACAAATATTATCGTTCCTGGGTAGGGTCAAATTTCTGTAACATATAGGCCTACAACTGTACATGTACATGTAGGCCTACACATTATACATGGCTCACTGTTTCTCACTTTCTTTCAGTAAACCCCAAAATTAAAAACAATTGTCTACATAAATGTAGGCCTACATGCAATAATAAAACAACTTTTCTGTAACCAGCATTTAGAGAATTTTCAATTCATGTGGGGTAAAACACTTGTGTTAATCTTTTTCTTAGCAACTTTCTTGGGTTACTTAATCTACACTTAAACATAAATATGTGGTGTTATCACAAACATTCACAACAGTTGAGGATTCAGAGCTGTTGTATATAATCTCTGCATAATTAAAACAGCGCAAAAGAATGCAGTGTACTTTTTGTGTAGTTCAATAGCACAGTGACAATTCCTCTGAAAACCTCAAATCCTAAAACAATCCAAAATGATACTCTTTTTAAATTCAACTGATGAATCCACTACACGGTACCTTATAAAAATAATTTTGTTTATAATACAGTTGTTCTCTGTTTTAACTTGGCATTTAAGAGTACGGAATCTGTACATATGTAGCCATACATGTACATAGTTAGTCTGATATAAGTTATCTATGATTTTAATACAAGCTTCAATCAGGACTGCTAAATCCTCTTAAATACCCGAGAGTGGATTGTGCAGATGATTCAGCAGGGTTATAGGGTTAAATGGTTACTGATTGCTACAGTCAAACAAGCCAGTGACTTCCAAAGGATCAATGGACATCATTAATGGAATTACCCTTTAAAAATATCCTGCTTTAAAAACAAACTGTAATTAATGTTTTTACAAAGGAGATAAGATACAGGAATGAGGAAAGTAATAAAAAGTCATTCACAAAGGTCATACATTCCACAAATAATTTACCATTTTTGATGACTTTCTAATATGCAAATGACAAAATTCATGGATACAATTGGCTTATAGTACATGTACTGTACATACATTACATAATCGTATGAACAATGTATAGGCCTACGCATATCCATTTATTAGCTGTAAAATTCACGAAGGTGGACCAGATCATTCAACACTAGTACAAAGGGATCCACAGAATTCAGGACTAACAAAGGGTCACCAATTCTTGCACTGACCATCCTGAGCTGGGTTGAATGACCCTTGAAAATTGACTAGCATGGGAACTGTACATTAATGCACTGTGTAATGGTCATTTAACCTTTATTTAGCCTTCACAATAGATACTTTGGAATGAAATAAAAAAAAAAGGCCATGGAACATTTTAACCCTTACATTTATAGCTAGACTGCTCATTGTGCATTTTTTCAGGAGCTGAACTTCACTTTTAAATGGGGCAAGTCCACTTTCCCTCTCAAACATGCCAAGACTATGACATGATGTACATGTAAAACAGATTGACAATTTACATTGCATGCACCAAGGCAATGGACTCCAATGCCACCATGGAGTTCAACATCTAAAGACAACTTCAGTTGACAACAAAATATGAATTCTTTAGTGACACAATCTCTTTTTCTAATAAAAGTATACAATGAAAAATCAGGAAGGGTTACATATATTACATGTAACCAGCTTTTTGGTAGGACTACAACTGCGTTAAATTTGGGAAAGCCTATTCCTGTATTTAAATATAAACAAGCTAATTTTGGGTGACCTCAGTTTTCACCACAAAATGAATCAATTCAACCCCCATACCACTGATTTCAACTTCAGTTAATCAGAGCATAGAGGAAGGCCTCCATGATCAGAGAAATAACTTCTCAAATTGATCACAAAATTATATACTTTAAATCCATACTGTAATGCATCCCCTCATAAATCTTGAGTATTTTCCAATAAACATTATTGCCTTTTCTCTTCACCACTTCGGGCCCCTTTGCTTTGAACCCAGTTCATTTGCTAGTCTTATTGCCCAACTATGGAAGCCGTGCCGAGAATGCCCTTTTTGAAATTCCACAGCGGCGAAAAAATCGTGGCATTTTTCACGAGACCAGCTGGTAGATTTTTTCCACACATCACTCGCCTGACGTTGGCATTACAGTCCTGTATAATATGTAATGTTAGATATTTCGTACAGCAAATGACGGCCAATTTGTGTGTCATCCACAGACGCATACATGTAGATGTGCACGTCCTATTTTCATTGCATGTTCAATCTGCGCAATTTATGTTACTCCAGTTACAAGTCATATAGTCAAATGGAAAACCAGTACTCATAAACAAAACAAAATTAAAATAAATATGATTTTGCAGGCCTACACAGCATGTATAGATAGTCTGGAGTACATGTAGACACATTGGTCATCTACTAAAACATGTGCTAAAATGCAATGTAAGTTAACATTTGAAGTAGAAGAATGTATCATTAAAGACATGTAAACATATGTATGAGGAGAAGATGCATTCTGTGTAGACATGTGCATCATACTGTACATCAGTGCATACATACATTTCACATGTACTGTAGGTTAATAAACTGTTTTACTGGCCTCTGTATGTATTGGGTATCTGTCATATTTCCCACAAAATGCTGAGAATAAAGCAATGTGCTACAAAAATTGGATTGAGTGATGTCAATGTCAAACATGCGTACAGTATGCAGCCCTGCATGTGATTTACCGACTGTCAAAACTTTATCATGTTTATATAAAAGAAAGTTCTAAGAAACATTGCATGGTTTTACATGCATTCTGTGTGTTCAATTCTTCCAGTTTTTAATTATATGATTATTTTGTATGTTTCAGTCCTGACACCAAATGCTCATTTGCAAGAATGCACCAGGATAGACAACACAAATCCCCTCTACAATAAAACATTAAGTATGTGTGTGTGTGTGAACAAGGAGTTTCTCTTACTCTAAGAGAATAAATAGCTCTGCAATTAAATGTATGCCACATCATGTACATGTATGATGTACCATACCAGTATGGTTTACATGTCTAACATTAGTAACAAGGTCATAACATGCAGAAAAAGTAAAGCTGTGGTATAATAACACATAGCAAAACAAAAGACAAAGGGAAAACATACGTGTGTCTTGATTATACTGTGTTATCCAGCCTAAAAATTAATAGCAGTAATAAATTTGAAAACACCTTGGTTTTTTAAGTACTGCAATTTACATCTGGAGTATTATGAAGATTGACAAGTCTACATTGCAGAAAGTGACCTTTAGTATCCAGCCAGCAGACCAGCAAAATAGTCGTTATCTCCCTATTTTATGTAGGAAACATTGTAAGGATGTTTGACAATCATGACCATATTTGGAGGTTGGAAAGGAAGTTGTGCAAGACTGTGTGGTTTGTTTATTCCCATGTCAAGTGCTTGTACTTAGACAATGTTAAAAATATTATTGTATACTTTAAAATGGTCTCCTACATGTACACATACAGATCTACATGTCATGTATACATCAAGTAGGCACACATTGCTTGTGATTATGTTTAAATTTACTTTATTGAGAAGATATTACATATTTTAAATTTTGTTTGTTTGTTTAAGTACAAAACACTGACTGCTATACAGTGTAGGCCAAGGTAATAAAAATGTGGTCATTACATGGGCTATGGTATACACTTATAGTCACAAAAGACTAAGTGTACATAAATGAATGATTCCAATGGGAGACTTTTGAAGAGTCGGTCTTGAGTCAACAGCGCATGCGCAAACCATGCTTGCGCAATTGTGAGCATGCACACGTTGTATTGCGCGTGTGTGCGCGTGCGCTGTTGACTCAAGACCGACTCTCCAAAAGTCTCCCATTCCTACCCACCCCCAAAGGGAAGTGACTTTATACAGTGAAACATGCAGAGAAGTTAAACATTTCTTTTAAAAAAAATTCAGATCAATTTTTTTTTATAAAAAATAAATAAATGTTCCAAACTATGTACTTTTGTACAAACTACTAGCCTTGCTTCTGTGTGCGCTTGTCAATCAAAATTACCTGTTATGTATATTGAACAATGATTTCAGCATTTACAAAAAGCTGCTGGTTGTACACAATTGGAGGACCACTAAAATGAACAAATGTAACCAAGTACCAGTACATGTACGTATGTCATACTTGACTCTACTGTCAAGTACTGTACATATACATGTATTGTGTAAATAGACAAGCAAAGTGTGCAAACCAGTAGACATTGCTTGACTTTAAAGAAAGCAGTACAATTAACTTAATTAAATTTCAAAGTAAAGAAGAGAGTATTTCATGCAGTGATTAACATAATGCCAGGGAAAGTGGAAAAATGCCATATACATGTAAATGTGTTTAAGTACATACTCAATATCCAAACGGTACTACATACACGTACATTAGTCATTCTTATTACTGAAGCTAATTAATGAATTATATTATACATTTGTTTGTCCTAATTCAATAAACACGCCACTCTGGCACACACCGGCATGCATTCCCGTTTTTCTAATTTAACGAACCCCATCATCACGCTGCCAATCTGAAATTGAAATTAGTGCAGAACATTTCAAATACTTGCAAGATATTCCAGGAATTTGCTGTCTCCCTACAGTGTAAAGAGCCAAATCCACAAGCCAGAAACAATCTCTGACCTTTGGAGAAATATAGTCAGGAAATCTGCCCAGTCTAATTCCAAGATAAAAATGTTGACCTTACAGCCCTTAATCGCGTGTAATTCTGATAATTTGATACCAATACTGCTGCAAGACACAGCGAGCTTCCCAAGACTCACGTATGGCAGAAAAATGTACACACTGCACTACTATACTGTCTGCCATGAAGACATGCATGAACGTTATATATCTGCATACAAGACTAGTATACTAGTACATGTTCCATAATGGAATTCAAAACTAACATTTTTAAGTGGACTTGGGGGGAATTAATTATCATATTCTACCAGTAATTTAAAACAATGCACTTTTATTTTTTTACACTTTTGATGTTTTTTATAATTATGTACACTTGTTCATTTGATGGTTTTAATTCTCCCATAATTGTCATTTCTCATTGAGTCTTTGCATTGTGCAGATCACCATGGAGACAGGTCAACCCAACGTAATTGCTTCTTCAAGTGCTCACAAGAACAAACATTATAACTTACCCATGCCTTTTGCTCCTGTGGCACTCATTATTGCATATTACAGCTTCAATTACACGGACAACCTGTAAGTGTAAGATGGATGCAAGAAAAATGAGAATTTGAATATGAAGTAATTACCACGGTCACTGTTACCATGGAGGTGGTATGCATGATGATCTGACCTTAATACCAGTCCCATAGCCAAACAACAGTCCAAATGACTACACATCTACATGTATATGCCCTCCAAAAAGCAGCCCTACAGCTGTGCTGGATTTCACCAAGCACTAAGATTAATCTTCAGATGAGTAGGTAGTCAGTATTACCATAGTGATTTGCATTGTGAATTGTGACATCACACTTTGCCTAGCAATGAATTACAAGACAAAATCCAGTTTGCTAAAGAAAATATGGCCATTGCTTTCACAGGGAAGCAGCAGTACTGGGCATTTCATTGATTAAATCTTGATAAAATCGCTATACAGTAAATACCCACAGGTGTCCTGAAAGTAGCACATGGATATTGCCCTGGGATATTACAGATCAACAAGCCATCATGTTTACTAAAATGACAGCCACTAAGATAGGGCACATCCAATCAAAAGAGACTGATGCATTTCCAAATATTCAAAGAGAAAAATAATGATGTTAACAAGATTGTGAAACAAATCAAGTTCCTCTGGGCGTGAAAGGGGGCAGGGGTGAGGGAGATGACTGGAGAAAGTCCAATTTGAAATACAAGTTACTTGAAATCCATGTTGGCAAGACAGTGGACATGTACATTGTTTCTGTATTATTACATTGTAATGTTCATGTATTACATTGTATAAATATACAGATTGACAGATTTAATACATTGTATTACATTGGAATGTTAACCTTTTACCCATGTACAGACCATACAATACAGGTAGCACAGCAGGTTCACATGAATACGTATGTTCTGTACACGCTATGCATTTCTTGAATTGACTGAAACAGTATTGTGACTACTGATGCAAAATGAGATAAGATGTTTATGCCTTTTCATATCCATGACAGTGATGACACACTAATTCAGTGCACTGCATGTAGTTACTATATATACCATGGAGCTATACATACATCATGTACCGGCTTACATACTTTACCATATCCCTACCACTGCATGAACTTTCGACAAAATCGCATGTTTAGTTCTACATACCGTATAGTAAACATACTGTACATATAAGTCTACATACCAGTAGCAGTTAGCACTCTTTCTTTTTATAGACCTTGTACTAGAGATAACAAGAATCTCAATGCATCAAATCTTTCATGAAATTACAATGAAACTAGGTATACATACAAACAGTTTAAACAAACACATTTTTGAACAAGACACTTACGTCCCCTCTGCTCAACACAACTACAAATTTCAAGCCTCATTTGGTCAATGGGGAAGATTATGCAAATGTCAATCGGCTCCCTTGATAATGTCAAGTACCTCTCAGAATTCTGGAAAAAGATTTTTTTTTCCTGGTCTAAATGAAAAGAAACCCCAGGTTATTTTGTCAGCTAACTATGAACAGGATATTAGTTTTCGGTGCTGAGATAATTAAGATGTACATTCATGCATAAGAGATGCTGGTATGTAAACAAATGATCATTTCCAAATGCTATTCAATTTCAGGCAGAAAATGAATTGGTTAATTTCACTAAAATGAGACGAGAGGAAATTAAAGGCAGATTACAATATTAGCAATAGCCTGAACAGGTAAAACAATATACAAGATCCATACCAGCAAAATGAGTCATAAGTCCCATAGAGCTGAAATTATAGACTATTGAAGGATTCCTGCACAATTTCAATAGCATTTTTACTCCACATGTAGGCCTGAGTGATAACACTAAATCAAGCACTAAACATGTTCTCTATAGTTTAGAAATAACAGAAAAGTAACGAGTTGACCTTCCGATTCATCTTGTAGGATAAGTCACATACAATAATTATACCAAAATACTGTTTCTATATTAAAGGCTATATATGTACAGTATATAAATAGTACATGTATTTGACATTCAATCTAAAATACTTTTTAGAAAATTACATACAAATATATATCTATTTGCACCTTAATCTATAAAAAGATTCACCCATGCAATGGTAAATAACTGACATTCTGTTCAAGAAATACAGACAAAATGTACTCAGTTCAATGCTGTACATGTATGAACATGTACATGTATGTAACTGAAACATGAGGCACTACTTTTTTCAGTTTTTACTGAACTTAAAAAGCAAAAATTTGTTTTGGTTCAGTTTCCAGGTAAAGACGATGACACATCGTCACAATTATTGAATAGCCTTGTCTTTGGCATCATGCGACTTCTGATATGAGCTTGGATCATTCACAACACGCAAGTTCCTAGAACGCATACATGTAGTGTGTACAAAATGCATACCATATGCAGTACATCAATTGCTCAATACACATTACATTGCAAACTATCTGTACGGTGTATGTGTACTTAGTATTGTCTTGAGAAATCCGAGGAACCTTTGTAATTAAATCATTCATTATACAAAACCATGTTAGTGAGAAATTGCCATATATATACTGTATAGATAATATCTCCCAACACATTTTCATTTACAGTAAAAAGTCCTGTTGTCACCACAAACATACATGTATATAGACAAATTATTGCGCTGGCGACGGAGACTCTTAACCACTTCCCAATTTATAAATTTATTCCTATTTTCAGACTCTTTTATTAATTTTGCCATCTGTGGTTCGAAGGCCAATGCTGTCCAATTTTATTACATTTCTCTTCTTTTTTCAGCTTCATTGATTTTTTCTCCCGAAGCTTATTTAATACCGGTACAATAATTTTAAGGAACAAATTTCACTCAAAACAAGTGAAACCTTGTACCATCTGCTTGTTTTATTTTTTTTTTGGTTTGTATTTTGTGTGCTCCCATTTTTTCTTTTCTTTTTTTAATGGGGAAAAGGTAATTAAATTTTATTGCCATGGTAAATAGCTACACTGTACACGTCAGGTAAAAACATCACTGTTTTTATACCTCAAGTGACAAATTGCTTGGATGTTATTAACAAACCAATTAATATTATAATTTTTCACCCGACTTTGTTTTTATGGATTTTTGTTTATTCGGTTATTGTTGCTTAATTACTCATGGTCAGATAAGCAAAGTAATGATAATGATTTTTCCTCCTAATAATACCTACATGTATGCAACCTAGACAAGTGCTGCATACACTTAATTGAGCTTCAATTTTCATTTTCACACATTTTGAATTAGGTGTATAACTGTATAGGCCTACAATGAGTATTTATAATCAAGTACACACAACAAAGTATCTGCTGGTATAATGAAAATATAACAAATAATTTGTTTAACACTTATGATGGGAGATTAACTTATCTAAATCTAAGTGCAAGATTTGGAACATTTTTCTTTCAAAATGCACAGAATGTAACAATTTAAATGCTGTTCTATTAAACTGGAATGATTTTGAACCTCTCATCCATTTACCGTATGTGTATCTGTACTTGCATGTTTGTGTCCTCTTTATCTTACATGGCCTTTGAGAAAGATCATCCTAGGATCAAAATGCATTAGGCCCTCCTAACTTGAAGCATGGAATGATTTTGTGTTAAAATGGCTTATTCCCTCCTAGTCAGAGCATTATCACTACACATATCTGTACAGGTGACAGCCTAACATGCATTGTGTATTCACAAATCATTAATTAACAGTACAGATTACAAAAGTACAAAAGTACAAAATTACAAGTTATTACATTGCATAAGATGTACTGTAGTCTACATTGTGTCCAAATCACATTTAATGTCCAGAAACCTACATGTAGATATTTTGCACCCAGAACAATTCCACAATGTACAAGAGAATGAGGCTGAAGCATTCTGTAAAATGTTATTTAAGATACATGAATATGAATATGTACATGTATAGCAAATGAAAAAACTCATTGCATAACAGTGAACATGCCAATCCTTGACCTGAAGGGCGCCCTCTTGAGGTGAGGCAAAGAATAAGGCTGATCACAAGCAGAACAAATTTTTGTCGGCATCTGACTCAGAGACAGATCCTGAAAAATCGATCAAGCTGAAGAAATGAAAATCATCTCTGACATTTTTATCGTAGTCTGGCCTCTCCTTTTTTTATCAAGATTAAACAGACAAAATCATGACAGACAAATGGCGCATACGTGATTTTGCCTCGACCTTCACAGTACATACAATATATCACCAAGAGCACTGTACAATATGTGTCGGTGCATATTCTTCTACTTGAATTGAGTCTCAATTTTACTCAATCACACATACTCATGTAAGGCCCTGTATATACACTGAAAACGTACACCAATCCTCAAGCATTAAATGAAGTGTGTTATCTCCTATGATCACTGCTTCTAGCAAATACAGTCAATGGACAGTCAAGTATAGATTTTTTCCTGGGAGAAAAGGAGAAAATCAAAATAGAGTGGAATAGTCACACATCTCCAGATTAATTTCCTGTGATGCCATTGATTTTAACAGTAATGGTATCAGTACATTTGCATATGTGCAAAACACATTATGGGACAACCGTACATAACATGTACTTCTGGGGCCTGGCATGTTATATGTACTGGACAGAATTCAACCAGAAGTGAATTAATGTTTTACACTTGAATATGGAATATTCCAATCAAAGTGGATTTCCCCTGTACCGAAAGCTGCACGAGACCCTGATAAGTCAAAAGTGCTCTAGGCTATAGTCAGACTCGCTTCTGGGAAACCCAGCTGGACTAGCCAACTAAATATCAAGCAACTAATACCTGTATGAAATTCTGATGCGATATGTTATTTCTACGACATTGGGCTTGTAAAAATTGAGGAGGGACAGTCGGAAAAACAGATGTCTAATAAAGAGATTTTTTTTACGGTTAAAAGGCATATACCCCTGTACCCAAATGTATTTTTTTCTCATGTCATTTTTGAAACTTGTGAGCGCTGAAGTTGTTTTAATAGAAGTTGTTTCATCAGATCATCTGCTCTTATGTACTGAAATTAGTATAGAATGCCTGGTGTTCACATCTGGAACTGAATTCAGTGTGTACACATTACTTCACAAGTTCACGTACATGTCTGTTCTTTTGTACGAGTGTTCACAGTCACACTGGTGTTACTGATGCCAACACGGTTCCAAGTCACAAAAATGGACATTCCAAGATGGTCCATTTTCATATAAACATGTTTGTATACTGGTATCTGCAATGTGCAAGTACATTCATAAGTTATAGCACACACGCATTACAATAGACCTGTATTAGTAGTAGATATTATGATTATAAAAGTCCATTGAATAAACCAATAAATTGCTGAAATATGCATACAATGGCCATTCCTTCCACTTTCCTCAATACATACATGTACATACAGCTTTATCAATGATTTGGTCATTTTGCATTTTAAGCCCTAAAGCAAATTTACAAGACCAAAGTCTACAGCACAAATTGCAATGTAACACCAAGAATCTTCAAACCAAGAAAACAAGGTTGAAAAAAAAATCACAAAAAAAAGAGGAAGAAAGGAAGATGGCAATAAATAAACCGCATCTGTACTTGTCTTACACAAAAACATTGACATTTCTGATGGTGCTCAGGGCAATTTTATCTACCGACTTTTCAGAGTGTTTCGCCTGGGATTGCTTATCGATGCCCAGACCGTTTCTGCCTTTCCTGCTTGCAACTGGAGAGGCTTTTTGGACCAGGGGGCTCGGGCTTTGGAAACAGATTCAGATGGGGCACAGCTTGGCTCCTTCGATTGCCGATATTAAGGTGCCCAGTTACCAATTGTGATACTGGCCTTGGTTGGAGGGGGAAAACTCTCTTTTGTAATTAAAAAAGAAATGCAATTTTGAGAGTGGGAGCTGGTATGGAGATCAGCCTGTTTGTGGGGAGGATATGAACACTGAGCGGGTTGTACACAAGTCACATAATGTACATGAATGTACACATTGCTCAGGTACAAATGTTTACGCTGTAAGCAAGTATGTCTGCATGTACTGTCCTTTCCTTGAACAAGTTCAATGGACCCACAATAGGCATGTTGTAACATGCAACTGAAAGGAAATTATTTATCCCCTGTTACCTTTTGAGAACATAAAAACAAAGTGCATCCCTGGCAGATAAATCATCACATGCACAAATGTAGGTATTTCCCACACAGAGATAAATAATTACATGTTAGGGGTGGTCATATCTTCACTGCACAAAGCCTTGCACTTTATTTCATAAAAAAAGTTTTGGATTTTCATCAGAAAAGCTGTGATTTTCTAGATTTCCAAACATATTTTCTCTAATATGGCAGCCAATTAAGAGAGGAATATTTCACAGAAATGTTGGGTCGAGTAAAAACTCCCAACAGTAGGCTAACTAGTGTAAAATGTAAATGATGAAATATTGCAGAGTATGTATACATTACATGCATACATGTGCACCAGTCTATGTTATGTAATTGGCAACATATGGTTTCTTCAGAGCTAAGCCATGTTCACACTAATTGACAGGCATGAATAATCCCTATGCACCTGTAGTTCCAATAAGGTTACCAACCTCTACAATCCCTGGGATATACATCCAATGAGAGCCAACAACATCAACCTTTCACAGAGCTGCAACCAAAAGGGATCCAAGAGTCAAGCTATACTACAGATGCATAGGTCCCATGTGCACCTTGTAAGTCAAAGTCAACATGCTGGGAACAATGTAGACAAAATGAAGGAACCACACCAGTTCTCGGGATATAACAAAGCACAAAGAGATAGAATGGGGTAAATAGTCTCCACTCACTGAGACTAGGCTTACTCTCTTACAGCCAGAATATGGCTGACTCAGACGGGAAGTTGTTCATTAGACAGCAATATTCCCAAGTTTCCTGATTTGTCCTTAACAGTCTGCCGAGGTGAAGAGAGGGCGGGCAGGAGGCTGGAAGATTGCCTCCCTGAATGTCCTGGCAGCTATACATGTACATGTACGTACATGTGTGTATAATGCTAGGCACATGTTCAAACATGTACAACATATACAATACATGTGCATACACATGCTGTAAATTTACACATGTATATACTGCTCTTCTGTTTAACCATCTACCACCTCACTTTTCTTATCCTTGACAACAAACCAAAGCACCTTGCAACTCAACTGCATATTCTCATACAGAAATATTGAGATCCATATTCCTTAACAGGCCCTGCACATGGGCCCAATTGTTATCATTATCATTATCATCACAGTCTTTGCTTATTGGTGAAACCAAACCAAGAATTCCTCAAAGTGCCTACAGCATTTTAGACTGCTCAGCTCAATTTAGGGGAAAGGAAAACCCAAACCCCTTAAATCAGGTATACATGTAGGGAGAGAAAAACTCAACATCCTAGCACAAGTGGGATTTGAACCCATGACACAGCGCTAGATGTAACACTGGCCCAACTAGAATCCATGGTAAATTGCCTATGTGTGTGGATGAACAGCTAGCAGTGTTAAAGCAAATTAGAAGTGGCAGTGGAGGTTTATCAAGTCATGTACTAGGCCTATTCCCCCACCCCTTCCCCTACCCCCTGGGACGTTTTGCCTGGGAACATTCAGAATCAGCCAAATCCAACATGTGCTGTACCCCATTGGTGAATTCTGTGGACTCTGGCTAAGTTGGGACAGCAAGCATCATAATTACAGAATGACATTACAGTGCCCTAGGCTCCACTGTCCCATGTCAATCCAAATCCTGCACCTCCAGGCTCCACTACACTTGTAATAGTTCACTCTACAACAGGTTTCTGTAGACGTTTCACATCCACCCAGATTGAGCGTGGATATCTTCCCTCTACAAAGGCAACATTTTCAGGTTAAAAATTACCATTGTTAGGAAAGGGGGGGGGGGTTACAGAACCACTAGACCCAAGCATGTTAACAGTGTTTTTTTTTTCTCATTTACATGTATCTGTGATAACAATAAGTTTATACTTGTTGGAAACCAAAGGACTTTGTTCTCTGTACAAAATACAGATCTTCACATAAAGGAAAAAGGGGCAGGGTGTATACGCTACATGGAAGATGTTCAAACTTAAGAAATCCGGCTATGGAAACACACCCAGCCTATGGAAACACATGCAAATTTGCCACTGACCTACTGACCACAGTTATTATTACAACCCATGTTATGGGCTGGTATTATTTAGTGGATGTGTAAAACAATTGCTGTTCAGTTGCCATTTCCTGTAAGGAAGGAGACCCAATCAAGCATTTCCAGCCTTAAATTGTAACCTCTATCACATCAAATAATACCACTGGCTCAGGAACTCAAATACTGATATTCCCTAATGAAGTCTTCCTACTGTAGATTGTAGGGTTGCATTGTTATCCGTTGGCTGGTGATCAAGTACGTTTTGTCTGGAGGCAAGCAAGGCATGTAAAGTGAACCTTTCCTCACCTTCCCGTCAAGCCAATTTTGGCCTTGGGTCCACAGCCAGAGTCAGGTTAATTTCACTCTTTCTTCAAGTGACAGTGAAATTATCATAATAATTTTGTCTCATATTCCATTAAATGGCATAGTCGTGGATATACTGATCAGTATATTTGAGTCTTGTTGGTATGATATGCATCTAGTGCAATGTCAAGGTTAGCATTTTATCTAATTGCATCAAAGGGAAGAAGTCAGGCCCATACCTGACTAAAACTCAATTTCACCAACAAAACAAAATATTATATTTTAACAAAATGTACTTGTAATGTAATACGAGTACCACTCCTTTTTTGTTTTCCAAATTTAAGTGCTTAGGTATACAACAATCAATGAGAACAAAATATCCACCATTTCTCAAGAATTTATTTGCATTAACTTCAAGAGAAAAGGTGCAGGTACACCAAATAGACTAACTAGACTCATTTATCACTGTCTTGACTTACAATGAAATCTCACACTGTTGCATTTCTGTGTAATTTCTCAACTGAAAGCATCCAGTACATCCACTTAACCTTGGAAATCCTATCACATTATCTACAGTATAGGCCTATACAAAAGCACATTATGTACCATACATATACCTAGGCCTACCAATGTATTTTCATTATAAAGAAGAGAATGAATAATGTACACATATCTTAAAACAATGTACAGATTGACTTGAGGTCAATTTTGATGTTTGTATATTTTTTTCCTTTTGGTAAGAGAGCAGTTCTTCTATTCATTAAGTTTTAAAAATGCATGTCATAACACTAACCTGTGAATATTTCATCAAATTGTTTGTTACATTTCTGAGAAAACAAAAATAACATTATACAGTTGGGTATGAACAGTATGCTTTTAACCAGAGCAAAACATTAAAAACCTTCATCGAGGTATATAAGCCTTGGCGCGTTCTCATCTTTAATTTACTGAAATGTTCCACTCAGTATAATGGAAGTGGCATTCAAGCTGCCAATACACACAGGCCGTACAATTTAGCTTGCCTAAAAAATACAATATCCTGTCTCAATATAAAGAAAATATTGAAAAAATCCTTTGTCTAAATCCCAGCCAGACTTCAGTCAGTTTTGATTATTTCACTCCGTTCAAAATGAGCACAAACCAGACCTTGCAATATATACACGTACATGTACATTGGTTAATCATTAAACGAGGTGAAACTCCCTCACAAAATTGGCAATTTCTGGTGCTTTTCCTGACGGTAAATTGCACATCTAATTTGCCATATCCTGGGCTTCAAGATGGCATTTTGGCTGGATCATTTTTGTCAGGCTGGTCTGGGTATAAATTCATTTCAGAGCTGAGACAAAAAAAAACATGCAACAATAGGGCATTTTAAATTATGCACATACATTATGTAAGAAATGGACGTGTAGGCCCTATGTAATGTACATGGAATTTTACTTCAAGATCCTTGTCAGTGAAAAAGCTGGCTTCCTTGTTTTATACTATCATTTCTTTCACAAGACAGAAACAAATGTACGATAAAAAACAAAAACAACTGTGTACAAAAATGTCAAGACTCTGAAAAGTATGACCTGCTATATTTTCTGTGCACACATTATCATAATTTTCTATTAAAATGAATGGCTAAACGGGACCCAATTATTTATTGCATCTCAAAGGCACACAATATAAAAAAATAAGCACAAACACCAGCAATGTTCATGCACATGTGTTTTGTATGGTACATGTAAATACATCCTACAATATGGGAATTCATTAAATTCAACAACAGGTCCCGAACCAGTTCACTTTTTTGTCAGAACAATAAACAAATTGGATATGTTAGCACTGCAGCCTAATCCTAAATCCTTCCTACAGAAATCATGGGCGCTTTTCAGCTTTGTTTATGCACAGCACTATGGCAACACCGTTCTAAGCAACTCCATGGCAACACACTAATGCTAAGGGTAAACTATACGGGCACAGTGCTTTTCCTCCACACATTGTGAAGGGAAAAAAATCCATATGTTTTTTTGTAAAGAACACCCTTGTCTTGTTCAAAGGTTGCAAAGGAAATGTCACAAAGGCCAGAGCCGACACATGCAGGGGGTGTTTTTTGGGGGTGATTTTCGGAGACAACTTTTTGTTGAGCAGGTGATTAAATTTGGATATTCACAGTAGATGATTTCTTTGGGCAGTGAAGGGTGTCTGAAATTCTGAAGGTGATTTGTCATTTGTGAATGAAAAAGCCTGGCTCTCTTGTAGATTTCAAATTTGTAACCATTGATATAAAGCACCGATATGTTCAGCTCCAGAAAACATGCACTATAAAGTTCACCGAAAAAAAGGTGGATTTGCTACACAGGTACACTGTATACAACACAACATAGATCTACATGTACTGAACATACCATGCACTTATGTATATTTCTGGTAAATTTTGATCGCAAAATGGGAATGTTGAATATCAAGAAAAATTCAACTTGATAAAAAATTTCAGTTTTCCGCAATACGAAAAACGACAGTAATACTGTATAATCTGCAATAAATGTCCCAGGTACACGTACAGTAGGAATTTCAGAATCGGCCTATCCACATAAACGAATCACATTACAACCACATTCTATGTTTTTTGGTTGCTTTTTTGGCTTTTTAAAATTTTCTCTTAACTATCACCATCTCAATATACATTGTATGATACTTATTGGTATTGTGGACTGTGCAACCCAAGTGATGAAGCATAAAAGACTTAAACTTGAAACAAAAATGTCCCCCACTCCATGCATCATGAAACTTTCCCAATATTATCTTGGCCCAGATAATAGCTGTCACATGTTGTACGCAGTTTCAAATTTGGAGATTTTTTTAAACCAGATTTAAAATGACTCACACATAATTTGTTTTAAAAAATAAATTCTTGAAAAGATTTCTTAGAAATTAGCAACAAATCAATGATGATTTGGGTTTAAACAGCAATTACCATGTTCTGAATGAAACTGATTGAAATATGTAACCAACCTAGTCAAATTATCATTTGTATTTCATCTCATTAAAAATCTCTTACAATGCACATGTACTGTATATGTACACAGGGATAGGTTTGTATGAGCTGGGAAAATTACTTAGTCAATTATCATTTCACTAAGTGATTTGGAAAGTTGCTGACGAAGTAAAATTAATTTTAAAAATCATCAAATAACCACAAGGAAACAAACAAAGTTGATTGACTATTGGGATCACCGCCAACATAGGGCTGGATGGCTCAGTTGGTACAGCGCCTGTGCGGTGTTCGGGGGGTCACCGGTTCGAGTCCCGCTCCAGTCAATTTTTCTTTGTTCACTTTTCAATTTTAAATGTATTTTTTACACCTTTCACTGCTTCTATAAGTTCATTCTTAATGAAAAACACACACAAAAGCATGTTACAGATCGTACAGATAGGCCTACTGCAAAGGAACAAAATCTACTTTGGACAATGGAATACATCTGTACTATACTTTGGAGCCCATTTTGAATCTCACAAGTACTTACTATAGGCCATTGTATCATGTTAAAATTGGGGTGGGATAGAACAATTAGTACAATGTATAAATTGTATAGCATCCTAAATCCAATAAAATCTAGTACAAAGTTGTAGCGATCAGTAAATTATGCTGATCTTTTGTACTATTGCACAATAAATCACCCATAGTCCATGGTGCTCTTTGTGTGGACCCTAATATCACCATCACTTACTTGTAAGAACAGCTTCTTACATCTGCATACATGTACACAGTTGTCAACAGATTCACGAAAAAGATAATTTCCATTAAATACATGTACATGTATGCATCTACATTCGTATGGATACACTGTTGCAAAAATGGACATCACCTTTGATACAAGTGTATGTTGTGTAACCAACACAGCAACATGCAGGTCCATCCATCTTCTTTTATTGTTTCCCCAAATATTTCATAGAAGAAATATATATATGCATACGGTACTTACAAAACATATCCAAACAGAAAATGCACACGTAATGTGAAATTTACATAATTAAGAGCATTCAATTTATGCACAGAAGGGAACACAATATCACCATTGATTAATCATTTCCATTTTCTGCACTAGAATGGCAGATGCAGCCCCCAAAAAATCAATATAATTAGTATTAAGATGAGTGTTCTTTGCAAAACAACATCGTGCCCGATAATGTGGATTTTGCAGCACATACATGTAGGCATACTAAACAACACACGAACCAGAGTGCTAAATAGTGAATACTGCACAATACAAAGTAAACGTACAGTATTACGGTTAGAAGTTAACTGTCTTGTGTCATTTTGTGAAAGTGAAAATTTTATGAAAATAAACAATGTTTCATTAAGGTTGAATAATAACAAAAATTTCACGAGGTGACAAATGTAACACTACAACTGTAATACGACTCCACAAAAATGAACGATTCATTATTTGTTGTATAAAAAACCTGAATGCACATGTAGATGTATCTGATCATACCAACAAGTTACATGTACAATGCTTTGGTCTTCTGGTGCAAAGACTCACGTCACTGCATTCATAAAAAGGGCAATTCCATTGCCCAGCGCAGATGACATTAAAGCTTTCTCATCATATAACTCTTCTTGAAATAAATCTATATTAAGTGGGGCTGTATACCGTCTGTTACAGAGCGGTCTTATTATCTGCCAAGTTGCCATGGTAACTGTTTAGACACGTTTACTTAAAGGCAACGCAAGCATTACCCCTCATGCATAAAAAACCACGTCCCTTTGTTTGTGAGGTATTGGCTGTTTTTATATACATTGTAGACCTGTGTATGTGAACACTGGAATACTTGATACGCTCAATGTACCAACTACCAATTTGTCAGACATTTTGTTTTCAGTGTGTTGTGAAATTGAATGTATGCTCAAAGGTCAGTATCCATATTGAGGTTTGGATTTTAAAAATGTGTATACATGTCCATATAATAGAACAACCCACATGTACATGTACCACAGTGAGCCTTTATTTTACAAGAAAAAACAATTTATAAATATAATACATGTAATACTGTACTGAGTGTTGGCATATTGTACAATGTACAGACTGCATAGTATGTCCTACACTTTCATTCATTTTGTTTTCAATTATCATGCATTTTCTATGTTTACTTCTTGTATAAATAATAAGTATGCAGGCCTAGGCCAATACATGTACATTCAATGTACATATTATGTACAATGTATTTTAAATGTAATAGCCATAATTTAAATAGTTTATTTTTAGTGTTTTACTTGTACGGTAACTGAAATTATACTAGAGAATGATACTGTATGTGCTTGTTGGGTCAACCTGACCTAAACAAACATAAAAGAATAACCAACTACATGTACTTCACAAAAATGGTTTCCAATGTTACACTTACAGTGTGCATGTACATTTATGTACATTTTAGAAACTATTTCCAAGCTGTGTCAATCAAGACCAAGACTTATTTTCACAAGTCTTATTCATGTAAGCCTACATGAATCACTTTGGTTCTTCTGATTTCCTAGATTGTATCATTCTTCTAACAATCTTGATATTCGTGAAATAACCACAAGGGAAACTGACTGAGTGTTTTTAAGTCATTGAAAAGTGAACAAAGAAAAATTGACTGGAGCGGGATTCGAACCGGCGACCTCAGGAGGTCACCGGTTCGAATCCCGCTCCAGTCAATTTTTCTTTGTTCACGAGGTCGCCGGTTCGAACCCCGCTCCAGTCAATTTTTCTTTGTTCAATTTTCAATCTTGATATTCATTTGACTTTTGGTCTTTTGAAGAAATGTTCTCCTGGGTTTGAGCAATAAAAAGAAATAGATCAGAAACAAATTACACAAGAACTTAAAATACATGTACTGTATCTGAAAGCTTGGTTTTGCAGTTTTACCTTGTAGGCCTATGTTAAAAATAGGCTTACATATATACTGCACATCCTGCTCTGTGTACACACTATGTACCAGGAACGGGTGTCCACATTCATCGCTTAAACCAACAATACTTTTCCTCCAAAGGCTAACCCTGAATGAAGAAAACACCCACAAATACTTGTTCATCACTGAGGCAACAGAACAATGGCTGGAAAATCTTTATGGAAACCCTTAAATTTGTACGATTATGTAACAACATGCAGATGACAAACAAGCATGAGCAGAGCCAGTGGGCCCTAAATCAATACACTTAGCACATATGCACTCAATCTAACACTCAAAAATCAAGGAAAGATTGTGTTGGGGAAAAAAATCATGAACTTTGTTCTAATTCAACTTTAATAAGCTGGCCTGTTTGGGGATTATCTAAAGAGAGCTTTATCACAGAGTTTAATCTCCATTGATTGTGGAAATGTGGGAATAGAATGGGCCAAAATTGAACCGCATTCTTATTTTCTAGCGTGAAAACCAAATAAAACTAAAAAACAAACAATTGGGAGCTTTCTATTGTAGCAAACATGTACTATTATTGTACAGTATGTGAACTGTTCATGAACACGTGCGCGCACACATGTACAATGCAGAGTGTGATAATTTGAGCCTTCAAGAATTGATACATCGAAAATAGTAAATACAGAGAAACTGCAAACACTACACTGTATGTCTTTACAACTATAAAGTACCGACACACACCAGTAGTACATGTACATGTCATCAGTCTTTTTACAGAGTATTTATGATGCTACGATGTTTCATTCAGAACAAAAATTTCTCTGACAGAGCTATACGAGCCACTTAAATCAAGTCCAACAAACTCAGAGGTGGAAGGGCTTATGAAACAGAAAGCTCAGTAACCTACTGACCGATAATTCACGCCATGTCATGCCCTAATTTAGTGAGAAACTGAAGGGGACTGGCAGTAAGCTACAGGGCAATCCCCAGGGCCCCCTTGATGAATAGAACCAGTGTCACAGGAAACTGACACAATAGAATGTGATTGTGTCTGACAGGTAGGGGGTATACAAAGCATGATGTCACCCTTCCCCCTCACCCAATTTGTGGCTATTTGACATGATAGACTTGACTTGTGCAATAATTGGGTTTTGAAGAGAGGTTCACGAAATAGAAAATGCTGCGGCAAAAGTCCAGGGTGGATGGGCTTCTGCCATTAATAACAAAAATAATACAAATTTATTCATAAAACATATAGCTCTAGTACACTGTAGACCATGTACAGCCTTACAGGGGCAGGAAGTAGTCACTTCAACAGTAAAAGCACTGAGAAGGTTCAGACCCAGTACAGGCACAAAACAACAAGTGAAGAGAAAAAAGAAGATGTACTCTGTGGCTTTGTAAAGTGATGCATTCACCTAATTTATGCTAAATTGCAATCAATAATTAATAATTCTAGATTAGTGCTGGGAGTTCTAGCAGACTGAGAAAGATCCTGCTGGGATCAAAACGTCAGGCCTTCCTAACTCAAAGCATTAATTTTATATTCAGATCAATATTTTAGTTGATGAGCAGTTTGAAGCAGTTTATTACTTAAAGATACAATACATGATTGGTGAAGGTCACAGGAGAGCACTTATACTTTGTCTGATCAAACATGTACATGAAATAATAAACCTGTGAAAATTTGAGCTCAATCGGACATCTGAGTCATGAGAAAATAGCGGAAACCCGACTCAATTGTTCTTATAATACATGAAGAATGGTTTTGATCTTACCCCGAGATCAAAACTGTTTTTGGTCTTTGTTTTACTAATAAATACAGCATTTCAGGTGGAAATATTAACAGTATGTTTCTACCAGCAACATCTTCATACCTTGAGTGAAAGGGGATAACTAAAACAACTCAAGTGAGGGTGTTCTGATAAATGTTTGTTCCAAAAATCGTTCGGACGAACGATCTTTGAAAAGGACACTAAATCTTGATTTCCTTGAAAAACCCAGCATCTGATGAACCAAGATTTATCATGGTGACTGTTTGCACTGTTTACAAACTGTTGAGTCAATTTTATGTCTCAAACTCAATAATCTTGTCTTGGAGGCCCTGCAAATCCTATATGTTCCCTTTAACTCTTGTAATTCTGAATTAGAATATAGGCCCTACTGTCAATACATGGGTTACTGAAGGCCTTCAATGTTGGTTGTTCACAAAGACAATTTTTCACAGAGAGGTAAGGGCAGTATCACACATACCACCAACAACTTAGTACGACTGGAATAGGTTAAACATGGACTGGAATAGGTTAAACATGTGACATCAGTCACACTGCTGTTTTTCTGTAATACTTGTCAGCAAGACGCTTGATTGGCATGAGCAGATATGAAAGAAACAGATCATAAATCACCTTTGTCAGGATGGCTGCCCCATCAAGAGATAATGAACGACATCAAAGATGGCTGAAAGTTCAACTTAAACTAACAAGGACATGCAAAATAGCAAAGTTTTGATAAAATACCTATAAATATGTACAAGTACTTTTAATTGAAAAAAGGGTCCACACAAAATGAAAGATGAAAACACTAAAACAGAAAGGTGTACATGTGTGCAACATATAATGCTGTTATCACATTTAAATGCGTATCAATAATAAATGTAACTGTACTTGTACATTTGTGTAAAATTAACGCCCAAGAGTACAAATTAATACAATTTTGAAATAGAAGTAGATAAACATGTATCATGAAAGTGCAGCTGAGCTCTATAAATGCAATAGTGTGTAGCAAACATCATTGTAAGCATGTTTTAAGTCACATCACATTTCAAATGTACATACAGTATAGGGACCTACAAGTAAACACACGGTAAAGTAGTATGTAGGCCCTACATTGTATGTGCTTTGAATTAATTAATGCATATGTACAAATTCTGATTTAAGATTCACTATAATCATGCACAGTAAGAATAATTAGCTAGATGCATAATTAGCACTCAAATCACAATGACTGTAGCTTATACAGAACAGGCACACATACTGTACATGTTGAAGAACTAAACACAAGAAAAACACAGAACTGTAAAATGCAGAACAAATGTTACCTTGAAATATAATGAATCACCAGATACCAAAAACCTCTAAGTGATAAATCATTCCAACACACATCAGCTGGCTGTTGAAATAAAGCCCCCTGCATGCATTGAAATGAAAGACAACCATCCCTATAGCCTCATTTTTCCCCTGCCCATCTGAGATGCAAATTAGCAAGCTCTTTTGGGCGTGATGTATGGATTTTATTAAGTAACAAGCTAGCATCCAGGCTGCAATTTATTGGCTATCTCTGTGCATTATTTGCATTGGTTTTTCGCTCCCTTCTTTCTCCCACATGGCCAGGCATTGTAATGTGTTTCCGTAATTACAGCACGCCAGTATTTTAATGGACTCCTCCACTGACATTGTTAAATATTGCATGCATAAACGAAACTCTCGTAAATTAGTTATTTATTGGACTGAGTGGTTTACATATAGAGAGCCCCACAGCACGGAACTGTAATTAAAGATTCAGTAATGCTGAGATTGTACGGATTGAAATTAAAAAAAAAGGTGCATTATGTTTGGACAATACCCATGCCATTTTCAACACAAACCTCCTGAAATCATACAATGTTGGGTTAAAAAAAAATGCTTGAAAAGGTAGGTCTGCAGTATTTTTTTTATTTTTGCAGACAACACATTAACAAAAAGGCTGTCAAACTGAAAACAATGAAGACATTGTCACTCTATCTTTTTCTGTTTTTTTTGTTGTTTTTGTTCAATGAACATCAACACATGTATAATGCCAGTAATTCAAGTTATGACCAACAAAATTAGCTCTGGCTGGTAACAAAGACAATCACAAAGCACACAGTTTCAAGAAAAGTTAAAAATAACAAAATACAACCTGTCTTGTTATACCATCTGCAGTTTTATCAGTTATAGACTTTGAACTTTCTCAAGTCTTACTTCAAAGAATACAATAACATTCAGACTCATTTTGCCTGTATACCCAACTACCCAATGTTTGAAAAATTTAAGCCTTATAAGTTTTAATAATGTTTCAATATTAATGAATATTTGTATGGATTCAGCAAAAGGGTGGCACTTCCATAGACCAGTGCAGAAAAACTCATGTTTTTTCCTTTAAAGTAAACCCAGCTGAACCACTTTATATAGAGAGGTTTTTAACTACTAGGATAAAAAAACAGCATAATTCTTTCTGGTTTGTGAAGAGATATTTAGGGCAATGCAAACTTTTCTCCATTATGATGACATGTCGCCCTAACATCGTTTTTTTTCTGTAAAAACTTTCGTCCTAAGGTCAAATCCAGTGAAATATATTAGGATACATATCATACGTGAATATGACAAATTTTCAGATAATATCTAGATCATAAATTTTAACTTCCATGGTATATTGGGGCTTCTTGGTGACACACAAATACATGTAATGCTAGATTTTTCTTATTTCAGGAAAGACTGGAATGTCACATTGAGTGAACATGTTATGCTACAACAAGCCAAACCACTGGTCATGAGTCACAAGATTATTCACCAAAACAAACTGTTTCCATTTTTTGTGTGCATTAAATATCCTTGCATTACAAAGCACTTTTTGACATGATAAGATCAAATATCTTGTTTTAGAAATTTGCATTTCCTGTATATTTCCTGTAAAAAGCGAAGGGGGTGAAAGGCCCCCCCCCCCAACCCCCCCCCCCCCCCCAAAAAAAAAAATAAAAAAGAATAATAGATAGGCTTAATACACATACTGTAACATGTACCGGTACTTTACTTTCTTCACCTTTTCAGGTTGTTTGCCTAGATACAAATGTTTTCAATTCTTGAACCTGTGGTATTGTTCTAAAGCGTTAGATTCAAATCAGTACCACATGTATACAGATAAAAAAGCATCTGTACATTCTAAAGGATGAACTGCTCTTTCTCCTCTATAGTCAGAAAGTGCTGGTATTGACATCGCTACATAAGGCTTCAATCCAAACAGATATGAATATTCTTGTTTATACAAGGGGATGAGGGAAAGGTTCTGAGAAACAAACTACAGACAGCATTGTAAGAATTGTTATGTATGGTCAAAGATAAATGGATACAAATTGACAGCACAATCTTGTCACACCCAGCCCTACTAAAAATAACCCCACTCTGTCTCACAACCAGACAGTGCAATGTTTGTTACCACAACAGCAACATTCTCACAGTAAATTCCACAACCCATCTTCGGATTAGGGATTTCTGAAGCAAAAAATGTTAATTTCCCTTCCTGCAAAAACAAGGACGTAGGTCCGTGCCCAAAATCCCCGCACCAGGAAGAGTAAACAGCCCCGGACCAATGGAGCGCGGAAGCGCATCACAGAGAAAATCAAAATTTTATCCCGAATCAATAGAGGATGTTTTAGAGGCTTGAAAAGCGGGGCATAAAAAAAATTGCTCGTGGGTCTCTGGAGTGTCATGCCGGGGATCTTGGAGGATTTTAGAGTCTTTCCCGTTCCATCCCGGTGTTTTATTGAGTAATTTAAATTTCAATCAGCGGTGTCACAAGGGACCCAAACTTGAAGGAATTCACATTAAACTCGATCCCGGGCCGCAGCAGTTGTTTCAACCAAGGTGCCAATTTGGAATAAAAATAGCTGCACTCATTAGTCATGCATGATGGGGTTAAGAAAATAACTCAAATGAGAGCAACTAGCAGGGAAGGATCTGGAAACCAGATGAGAAATAATTAGAATATTGGAATGACCCCCAGCTAACAAGGAATATTTTGAAACATGGTTTCTCTTTCTTGGGCAATTCAAAATAAGAATGGACTTAGAATACAAACCCTACTTATTCAACATACTAGTCAAGGTAAACGAACATAATTGTCAGAATAAAAGAAACAAGTGAAAACATAATAAATAATAATAAATAAGGCTAATCTTTAAAGGTAATATTATACTTTGGGTTTTGTTAAAGAAATACAGATTCATGTGCAAAAATATCAAGGAAGATACGGTCACAGTCATCTGTGAAAATTTCAGTTCCATACGGTGTCCACTTTTTGAGGAAATCTTGAAAAACGGCCACAGTATTTCTTAAGTCTTTTCTCTTTTATTTTTGATCTTTTAAAAGATGAAAAAGATTTTCGGTCGTTGTTTTACTAATTTCTGGATAAAAACACCATTTCAGACGGAAAAATTTTAACGGTAGTTTTCTACCAGCACCATCTTCATACCCTGTAAGTTATACGTAAATCTGTGAACATTGCTGTTTTGGTTTCTTACCAAAGTATGATACTACCTTTAAGTTTCTTCCCTTGTCACTACGTACCACCAACAAAAATCAATAATGTTGAGAAATGGTTCAATTACGTCCAAGTACTCATATACACATGACATAGAAAATGTTACAGCCAATATCCCACTTAAAACTTTATTTTGCTTGCCAAATTGAGTTCATGCATTTTTAAAATACTAAAGCCGATTTTTTTATGTAAAATAAATAAATTGAAAGAAAACAATTGTAACAATCAGTATAATCCAAAATCAACCAGCTAGTCAACTAGCATTCCAACTTGGTGAAAACAAAATGGTATTTCAGGTATTTCCAAAAGAAGGTTGCACAAGTTCCACAATGAGAAAAAATGAAAACAAACAGGAAAACAAATACTAGTTTCTCATTAAAGTAAAAGAAAAAAAACAATAATATTATCTTATGAAATAATAGTTGAATAGATTAATGCAAATAACACTAATAAAACTCAGTCTTAATCTGAAATGTCTTCAAATAACTTGTGAGAAGATTAAACATGTTTTAATCCAACTACATTCTTTGTCCGCTGATCATGTCATACACATACATATGTACATGAATGTACTAATACAAATTACAAAAAGCGAAAAGAAAAATAACTACCTGTATGTTAATGAATTCATGCATTAAAGACAACCTGTATACCTGTGTATTTCAAATAAAAATGAAAATTATATTTGGTTGTTTTCTGAATACTTCAAAAAGTCATTTGTACATTGGTGGTACAAAATTGTGGAACATATCGTCACAAATCTGACAAAGTTCAGACAAACGGGCAAATAGATGAAGTTGCAAATCTGACAAGCCAGCAAATAATAAGCAGTATCAAAACAAAGCTAATTCGTTGATTTGTCAGATCTGCGACAATAAAATTATGTACACATACAGTATGACTATGAACATATTAGGGCTGACTTCCTTGTGATGTTTCACACAAATATTCTCTAGTTTTATATGACATAATGCAATTATACATACTTCAAAGGTATAAACTGCATGTATATATGTCTACTGTATAGCCGGGTTATTACAGTCAAGTACATATTAAGTGTAACACCTAAAAGACTGCAGGCCTGTTTGCACTACATGTAGTACCTATGTCTTTAAGACATAGACGTCAGAATATATGAGCCTGGTAATTTTTGTGTTCAGTTTCATGTACATGTACCTGAAATTAATCCTGGTAGCAAATGTATCTTACTATTATACAGTGAATGTTGCCTATTTATAATATGATTTAACTTACAAATGAAACATGACTTTTTGTAAAAACAAGTGATTAAATTATGGATGCTTACAAACATACACAAACATACAAAACACTTCATTGCAAAAAGGTGTACACATTATGTATTATAAACCAAGGCAAACAAAAAAGTGTAACCTTTCCAATCATTACCAGTACCATGCATTCTGTATTGGTATTTAAATCCCCCAAATTGAAGCCTGTAATGCAGTAATGGAGAGCTAGATGCACTACCCTATACATTTACACAGGACCTTCGGAAACAACACTCTCAATACACTGTACACGTTCATTATTCACCGCTTCATTCTTTGCCCAAATAAGCCTAGTTTCCATGGCATACATGTTATGTCACAATGCCCTTGTATACTGTAAGTAGAGAAATTTGCATACTCAATAAAAAAGGCTAACCATGATCCAGTATGAGCCAATCATAGTTGCCATTTGCCATGCAGCCTTACTAAGCCCCAATCTCCCCTCACACCTATTGTCCCACAAATCAATATACACACAGAGAATTACTATGACAACAGTGGTAGACATTGTAATTGAACAATGGCCACTCTGACAGGCAAACATTGAAAAACAGACTAAACCAGGTCTTCTTTCTCAATGCCCCAACATATGGGGGATGATTAATACAACAGAGTGTATTATCTAGTATTATGTAACCAGAGTTGATTTTAGCTTTGCCCCAAAAAGCTTATTATTCTTCCTGGAATTTGTTTTCATGTGGACTGGAATTGAGTCACTTTAACAGATGCAGTGCCACGCTTGAACAAAATTGAAAGTGCTTATCCAAAAAGAAAGCAATAAAAAACTCCTTGTTTATTGCAAAACGTAACACTCGGCCAGACACTGGTGTCATCGCTATATTACACTCGCCACTTAAGATCTCAAAATAAGGCTGATGGCGATAGATTCTGGGGAAAAATATTCTTTTATGGAAATGTGATATGGTTTCAATTTATTGGCAAGACAGGCTGAAAGCGGATGTCTTCTTTTTGTATGAGGGAACAGGGTGAAAAACAACCAAAATCAATAATATGAACACTGGAATTAATGTGCATGTATAAAATAGGTCAAATGTATTGGCTGAGGGCCGCTTAGACCTAGGCATATCGAGTGAGTTATTTCTGCCTTTTATTCAAATGGCAGAATTTAATCTAAGCTATCATTTGCTTAATACATACTGTTCCAGTTGACGTCAGAGAGCCAACGGCCTGGGTCGTTATTTAATGCATGTACATAACTTGACTTTTAATTACAAACACTGGAGAGTGTACACCGTACTGAGAATATGAAGGTCGACAAGACGACATGTACACACGCCCATGTACATGTAAGAATTTCCCTATCATGCATACCACCTAAAATAATTAAATTTCTAGATAAAAATATGTCTATAGTACACATGTAAATGCCTTTTTGTGATATGTACATTAGCAAGGCAACCAAAACTTACACTAATCACTATACATTATACATATATGTAATAATTTTTTTCTTTTAGTTATGATCAAAGTAACATCATGTTCATCATGAATCTATGCCTACATGTATGATATTTGTCTCCTGTGATGTACTGTATGTCATCGGGTGTAATTTTTTCCTACCAAATCAGACTGAATTCAATATACATGTATCTCTTTTTTTTTCAGCTCTAGAATATATTCTACAAGTACAGTACATTGCAAGCACTTACAAATAAATGTTCAACGGTTCATCATGTACATCTCACTTAACAAAATAACCATTTGAATATACATGTAACTTGATAAATAAATTCACTTTTTCTCAAATTTCACTGCTTTCCCACGGATGACTTCTAGCATTAATTCCTCAATTTGTGACAGTCATGATAGGAGGTGTTACAGAATTCACCCCCGTTGGCTGAACATACCGCAGGATGTATCGGAAAAAGTACTTCGCCCCGACAAATTTGTGGAAGTTCCATTCAGGCGAACAGACAAGGATGTAGACAAAAATCTCCTATTATTGGAACAGTGCAATACCACAATCAAGCTATCGTATTATTTTTTTTCGACGAGTTTCAAAGAAGGTGCCCATCAGACGCCATGCTGAAACATATTTCAATCCAAGTATATTTTGATTCTCTAAAGATTTGCAGAATGCATGATAAATCTATATTAAGTACACAATGTGACTCCGTGTTTATATTTGGCAGTAAAAAGGACAGTGCATTGCCATTTTTTACCTGTTTGGCTGACAAAGACATGTTTAATAAAAGTACTAGGCTAAAATTCTTAATCCTTCAAATGTTCCTTTTTAAAGCAATAATTCAGAGATGTGTACAGGGTTAGTTGATTAAAAATCATCACCTTCTAATCAACTTGGAATTATTTTAACACAATTCAAAAACTTGGACATAATTCTTCCTTTTCATACATGTACACTAAAATCGGATACGTACATGTGCAGTACCTTAATGTAAAAATATAATGTCTAAACTGTCAAAATTTAAAACAATGGGAACCAATCTTTGTATGTCCTACTCCCAAATGCCCAAGGGTGGTACTTCTGGCACCACATCCCAAAACGGGTCGATAATTACAGATTTGACTTCTTGCAAATTCTGGGAGGAAATAGGAAGGGTATGAATGACCACATTATAATCCACCAGTATTTCCTAGTACAACTGAATGCACAATACAGTAGCATCATTCACAAGGGAAATTAACCAAGACCAGTATAGGCCTTCAGAGACTGTCGAGCTCATTATCTGATTTAGATTAATTAAGATCAGTTGCTTAAATGCATGTCTTAAATTACAATTTGGGCCCAATTTCATGGCTCTGCAATCTGTATACTATTAATTGAGAAGCACGACATTTTCTCCATACAGCATCTCACACATTACAAAGGAATTTCGACTTCAAGCATGCAGAGACCTGAAAATAATGTCCATCCATCCAATGTTATTCCATTCTTGGATTCTCAAAGCCATTTCTCTGGTGTAAGGGGCACTACTGCCACTGCTTCTCTGTTGCCTCAATCAAATTTAAGGCCAAAGCAAAAATAATATATATTCTTCATAAAGGTAGGAACACCCCCATTGTTTTTGTTTCCACTTTTGTGGATTGTGTGGTTTCTGGACATTTAAATTTTCTCCCAACAAGGCCTTCAAGAACCATTCTAGGCTTGCAAACTAACACATCTTTATGCAGGGACAAATAGGGAGTTAAGGGACAGGATCTTTTTAAGTCTTGTTAATTACCAAGTGCAACATTTACCTGTACACATTTTATCAATACAAAAGTTGTACTGGGACAATTTCTAGACAGAAAATCATTCTTTCAGGCTGACAGACATACAATTCATGTTTAACTGTATATTAATTTCTAAAAATCGTAAAAGGCCTACACTGTAATGACTTGAATTTTAGGGAAAGTTTCAACAATCCATCCTTATAGAGAGCATGTAGGATTTGCAAATATGTGCGTTTTGGCTGAATTAGGTACATGTACTTAAACAGTAGTGAAGGTCTTAAACTTCCTTACAGACGTTGTTTCATGTACCTTTTTACACTTTGTTCATCTGAATAGCAGAAATATGGCCGAAATAATCTCTCCCCCCCTCAAAATCCTTTACGGTTACACCATGCTTTCAAAATGCTAAAAAGACACTAGGCCTAAATCTTGATTTTCTTGAAAAACCCAGCATCTGATGAAACAAGATTTCCCATGGTGACTGTCTGCACTGTTTGCGAACTGCTGAGTCCATTTTCTGTCTCAAACTCAAATGTTTTTTAGTTTGGGAGGCCTTGCAAATCCTGTACGCTGCCTTTCAAGGTAGTACATGTATCATACTTTGGTAGCATACCGAAACAGACAGCTTCGCAGATTTACCTATAACTTACAGGGTATGAAGATGGTGATGGTAGAAACAAACCATTTAAATTCTTTCTGCCTAAAATGCTGTATTTATCGAGAAAAGAGTAAAAACAATGACCAAAAAAAACACATTTTTTTTTCTTTTAAAGATAAAAAATAACGGTGAAAAGACTTTTTTTCACTGTTTCCTCAAAAAGTGGGAATCGTATGGGACTGAAGATTTCACAGATAGGCCCCCTATCTGTAAGTATCTTCCCAGGATATTTTTGCTCGTGAATCTGCATTTCCTTGACAAAAATCACAAAAAAATGTACAAAAATGTACCTGCAGGAAAAGTTAAAGACTGACATTAATGACTGTTACTGTACTGTGCTTGGCAGTTTTCCACTGATGTTTTATTGACTCAACATCTGACATGCCTATATAATGAAACTTTACTTGGGCTAAACAATTAAGTAAATAAGATAGGAAATAATTCCTTAACTTAAAGGTAGTATCAACTATCGTACTTTGGAAAGAAACCAAAACATGAATTTTCACAGATTTACGACTTTACGTATAACTTACAGGGTATGAAGATAGTGTTGGTAGAAACATACATGTACCGTTAAAATTGTTCCGCCTGAAATGGTGTATTTATCCAGAAATGTGTAAAACAACGACCGAAAATCTTTTTGATCTTTTAAAAGATCAACGAGAAAAGAGAAAAGACTTAAGAAATACCGTGGCCGTTTTCACTTTTTTTTTTCAAGAAGTGAGCACCGTATGGGACTAAAATTTTCACAGATGACTGTTAGTGTTGTCTTGACATTTTTGCCCATGAATCTGCATTTCTTTGATAAAAACCACAGTATGATACTACGTTTAAAATTTGTCCGCCTGAAATGGTGTATTTATCCAGAAATAAGTAAAACAACGACCGAAAATCTTTTTGATCCTTTAAAAGATCAAAAATAAAAGAGAAAAGACTAAAGAAATACGGTGGCTGTTTTTCACTGTTTTCTCAAAAAGTGGGCAACATATGGGACTGAAATTTTCACAGATGATCTGTCTTGATGTTTTTGCCCATGAATCTGTAGGCCTACATCTTTGATGGTATGATACCACCTCTAATTTAAGCAACCACCTTTTTCAATTTTCATCATGAATAAACTAGTTCCTTAAAGGTAGTATCACACTTTGGTTTTTGTCAAAGAAGTACGGATTCATTGGAAAAAATATTTTAAATGCTATGTTTCTACCTGTGCACACCATCTAAGTTATACGTAAATCTGTGAACATTTCTGTTTTGGTTTCTTACCAAAGTATGATACTACCTTAAACAATTATTAATATTATGACACAGCATAAATACTGTAGAACACTTTAACTAATTGTTGAAGTTCCTAAAAAGCAATGTAATTTTAAGCAATTTCCTTATTCCCAAAACCTCTCCTGTACTCAGAGAAATTTGGACAATATTTGAGTACAAATTATAATTTTCTTATAGATCAGCGCGGAGTGACGTCATTCAAACTTGCCGACCTTGGAGCCGATGAAAACAAAGCATTAAGTTGTACATCCATTTACGGTTTACGCTCTAATAATAAATTGTATCTGGATCATCCTAAAAGCAGAATGTCAAAAACACTGGGGGTCGTTCTTTTCATTGTGCAGCCCCTGAACTGTGGAATAAGTTGCCTGCTGATATCCAGCAATCACAATCCATTGCTATTTTTAAACGTAATGTAAAGTCTTTTTTTAAACTCGCTTTTTATTAATTGTGATGTAAATGTTTAATATTGTATTTGTAAATTTAGATATAACCTACTTGTTTTGTATTATTTCTCTCTTCTTAGTTTTAATTAGTGTATTATTGCCTATATGACATTTTAAAGTTGTAAACTTCAATGCTGTTGTTTTGTTTTCAATTGAATTTCATGTAATGCGCGATCAATCATTGTCATGAAGACCGCGCAATACAAATGGTAATTATTATTATTATTATTACAGGTTTTAAGACAAAAAGCTGCCAGAATTGTTTAATCTTATTACAGGGTACTTCAAAGAAGGATATTGTCTGAGGAAAAATTATGAATCGACAATGAAAGTCGCACTGAACACGATTTCTGCTTCTTGACAAAAACATTCGGAAAACAATTCTCAACGACGGGCGGTTTGTGCGTGATTTGTCCGTAGCTTGCGCCATCTACACGTTGGTTTTCATCGGTTGTCAAGTTATGAGATTGAATTTGAAAGTACCCGGATGTCCGCGCCGATCTATACGCTTGTTGCAAACTTATTGGTCAGTTGTCTTGGTCAGTCTTGTTACCAGTGTTGTATACGAGTCCACAACCTCCGAGGCCGAGTCCAAGACATGGGTCTCCGAGGCCAAGTTTCTCACGAGCAGCCGAGGCCGAGTCATGCCTCATGGGTCTCCGAGGCCAAGGCCGAAGCCGAGTCACACACGAGCATATCATTTCACTCTGCAAGAGACTGTTTGCTAGTCCAGATTCGGTACCCGAACTTTACGATGCGGTTTAAAACCACACTAGCACAGGGCACCATGCAATTCATTACATTTGATGCATTACAAAATCAAAGCCCTGCCATCTTTCCACAAATTTAACCTGTCCTTGCTAATGAAGAGGACACCACAAACGCAATTAAGTCTCTTTAAAAATGCAGTGGCTATCGTTACGGCTGCCGTAACGATAGCCACTGCGCTTTAAAAAAGGTTGGTTTTTATTCCCTTTAACTTTATAGGTATCGTACACACTATTAATTAAGTATTAAACCATAAGCCTTATCGCAAATACCGCCTGGTTGATTTTGGACAATAGTCGAAAGGCACTGTGGGAAGGGAAAAGGTACAAAATATGCCCCTTTTTCCTTCCCATGGTGCCTTCCACCATTGTCCAAAATCAACCAGGCGGTATTTGCGATAAGGCTTATTACCAAGCAATGTAATGTCTAATGCAATGAGTTATGTTTTGACAAGCTCGTTCGCATGCATTGACTCAGGGAGTCTCAGCCATGATGGTTTAGCCTACTAGTACTAGGCCTAGTACTACGTTACTCGTTAGTCGTCAAACGAATGAAACGAACTTGGAAAGATAGGTTCACAGTTTACTTCCCACTATTACGGGGCACAGCCAAAGAAACCATGGAAATTCTTTTCTGCTTTCCTCAATATAGACTGGGATTTGTATACCTAAATTCTGAAATTAAAAAAATAAGATTGCCAAAACTGAGACAAACTTACCATAACATTTTATTACATTCACAGTGCAGCAGGTACGGGTACGGTAGTAAACTTTTGTGAGCCGCGCCGTAGCATTCGGTGTGTGTGCATTCTACGTCTGCTCGCGTGCACCAATCTCTTGCTTTATTTACGCTGCTAAAAATCGAAATGACGTTTTTTTAGCAGCTGGGGAGTTTAGCCAATATTTTTCGTGGAAACCAGCGCAAACTGGAACCAGTATTCCAATGTGATTCATTGCGGGGACCAGCTACAATTTTTCCCAAAATTTTGTCAGGATCAAACATTTTGCTGAATAATGTCATTTTTAAAGAGTATATTATGAAAAAATACAAAATATAAATTTTAAAATATACGAGATTCATGCATATATTTTTTACAAATATATGAAAATTTTAAGATTTTAATTATAAAAAGCAATAGTTGTACAAAATTAGAACATATATAGAAAGAGGCAAAATGGAGAACAGAGGTCAAATCTGCGGTCACCATGTCAACCCGCCACATTGAAGTACACAATTTTCGCTGCTTCCGTCATTTCATCGTCTGGCAAAAAAGCAATTTCTGTCGAAAGTAGATTGTTGCAAGCTCGATATGTCTGATTACTCAGAGCAGGAATATGACGAAGACCACGAAGGTGTTGAAGAACCTGAAATTGGAGAAGGGGAAGGCGGGGAAGAAGAGGGAGCAGAACAAGAAGAAGAAGAGGTGTGTGAGTTTGTTGAATCCGCACCGTTTGTGCAGTTGTGGCAGTGTCGTCTGCACCGTAAATCATGTGGAAATGTCACAACTCCCAACTTTGGCATGCCTTTCACCATGACTGGTGGCAATTCAGTTGTTGTTTGAATCGAAGCAGCTAAACTCATAACAGTTATCCTTATAGGCCCCTAATTAGTGCCAGGTTTAGGTTGTAACGTTAGGCCTACACAGTACACCCATGGAGGTACCTCCATGGTACACCAAAGTCCAAACAAGTAAAGTTGTAACGTTAGTCGTACAGTCGTACGGTAGTCAACGACTTTCTGTTTGCATGCTTTCGAGTCAACTTGTACCTTTGCAACTCGTACCTTTACAAACTCGTACCTTTGCCAACTCGTATCTTCGCCAACTCCTACCTTGAGTTAAAACAACTCATAGTCCGAGTAACTTGGACCCTAAAAATCGCCTTTTTTGACATTTGGACATGATCTGGCGATAGTACCTTGTGTGTAAATGAGTGGCAAGAGCTCCTTTTTGCCTCTACCCTGAGTCAAAATCCTGTGATTTCACCTCCAAAAACTATCCTAAAAAAATATCTCATGCGTCCAGCTTAGACTTAGTTGCGATGATCGTAACCCTAAGGTCCCAGTCCCCATGTCAGACCTAGGGTTACGATCATCGCAACTAGCGGCCAGCTATGCCTATGGGCCAAGGGAGAATTGGAGATACTATTTATTAAACCGTTTTTTTTTTTTACCACCATGGCACTGCTCTCCTCCTTACAAGCCATAGTTTTATCGGGGGTCAGGCGATAAAACAGATCAGTTTAATCGGCGTTAAAGATGTCCGCGATCCCACAGCCAACCGGACCGCAGATGACCCGTAGGCCTACCGTGCGACGTCCGCTGAACATTTTATCGATCAACCTTTTTCATAAGACAGGGTGCAATTTTTAAAATATATTTTGAATAACCACAACGAACGACAATTTGGAGCAATTACACCCCACTGCTGCTGATGTTCCAGCGGCAATGCTTTTTAAATCTCTTCTTACAAAGCTAAGTTACGCTTATTATCTCCTGGGCGCCCCCATTGTCCGTTTACAATGCCTACTCAACGGCATGGTGCCGCAGTCATGAACCTATAGTCGGGCTAAGGAAACCGCAGCGGGGGATTAGAGACTTGACACGCATGGCTCTGCGTTCGCTAATTCACGCCATCCCATTGAATAGATTTAAGATCGGCACACTCGTGAAGCTATGTCGCCAGAATTGGAACTTGAAAGATCGCCGACAAAAGGTTTGAAAAGATGTCGTTGTTAATGGATTGAGAACAATGTTTTTGCTCGCATTTGGTCAACCAAAGTTTTTGTTATACCCGGAATCTCGTAATGCCCGTGCTCGTAATAACCAAATATTTCTCCATAGTAATGTGCACAAATTGACCGGGAATGGGGAAATATGCTCGCTAAATCCGGGTTGTCGTTATTTCCGAGCTCGTAGTAACGGGAGTCGACTGTACCAATAATGACAAGGTTTAGGCCTACTCACATTTTTTGAAGAAAAGATCATTTTTCCCTAAAAATGGGCACAGAGACCTCCTATTTATGAGCACAGTATCAGTTGGGTCAGCCATCTTGGATTTTCAAATTGTACACTGGTACCCGGAAAAAATGAATGTTCCGGTAAATGTATGATCTTTGGTGAATTTTCACAGAAAATACCAGAGAGCCCGCTGACAGAAGAGATTGCTGGAGAGTGCTTGTCATTATTGGCTAAAATTGGCAGCGGTCTGGCCCATGCCTATGTTAGAATAGACATCAAAGACAGGTGAGTTCAGGAACCAGACTTTTTGTATTATATTTATTTTATTTTTGTTAAGTATTTTTAAATGATTAAAATCACTGTAAACCCTTTTGCTGCATTGTTGAGTGTTGAGTAAATCGATCTTCTCAACTTTTTGTCAAATCATCAATTAAAGAAAAATGTTGCGGTGAGCTGTTTACTACCTGACATTTTTTAAAAGATGAAATAAGCTTCACAACCCAATTCTAATGTTAATTGACTTATTGAAAAGTGAACAAAGAAAATTTGACTGGAGCAGGATTCGCTTGAGCGACCCCCAGAATACCTCACCACTTGTTCGTTTGGTTAAGTGACAAGTGTTTGGTGAAGAGTAGAACTCTGATCACAATTACTCATATATGTAGGACAGATGCCACAGAAGCTACATGTACCCTGAAAGCTCTAACTCTAATTTGGATACCTGAAGTGATGAATGAATATGATATTATAATAAAAAATATCTCCTTTTAACTTAAAACCAATCTGTTATTATCAGTTAGATATATAGCGGAAGTACATTTTTGTGGTCACACCATGAGATGTGAATTATACTCTTTTTGAGTTGTGTGGGCCCTCTGAAAAGAGCCAGTTATCTCTATGTTCTAGCCAGTATGCTCTGGCTGTCTGTCAGGAGAATGCTGCAGCTGTGAGTTATGTAGAGACTAGATAGTTGTATTGCAGACCTAGTGCATGTACAGTGTACAGCACATTGCTTTGAATAGTGACACCTGTTGTTTACTGTGCAGAGTTTTGTATGGTTATCCAGTTATTTACATGCACTGCCAATGATTGTAAACAGTTTTGTCTTTTTCTATCCTCCTTCTGAATCTTCAGAGAAATCACAGACGTCAGTGTTCTGAGTTCCTTCATTCATCTCCGCTATGTGGATGTCTCCCTCAACATGCTCCGTGACATCTCACCTTTGAACTCTCTGACCCATCTGCTGACTTTGAAGTGTGAGCGTAACCTTCTTCAGACAGCCAAACTGGACGAGTTGCCGTACCTCCAAGTTGCAAGCTTTGCCAATAATAGGATCACATCCACAGATGGCATTAACCATCCACTATTGGAATCACTCAATCTATCATGTAAGTCCAAATGGTGCTGTACATGAAACCCATCAAACTGCACAGTATTCTAAAAAAAAAAAAAATGTTTTTTACGGCAACATACATGTACATGTTGGAATACGGTAAAAGAAAATTCATTACTTACACAATCTTTATATACGCTGTGATTTTAAAATTGAATTTGCACAATTATTCAAACTTTCTCATTAAAAAGTAATATGAAAAACATATTCTGTATGATGGTTTACTGTGGAACTGGTACCATACTGCTATGGCAATACATGTACATTGTAGCATGGTTACAATGGTCATATGTGGTAATTGCATAGTATAGGCAATATACCTTGGATTGAACCATATGGGCTTACCACCATTTTACAGTGTGTACGTACAGGCACAATTAGTTCACCAAAAGACGGAACATGGGCATGGCAGGAGCAAACCACCAAAAGCTTGCAATGCCAATTTATGCACATGCTAGATAGGAAGTTAATTACTGTAACATTACATTTTTATGTTTTGTTTTTTAATAAATGGTATTCATGGTACCGCTATATACCTAAATGCAGTATTTTACTAATTTTACATGACCTTGTAAGGTATGTACAGACAAATTTGTTTGCTTCAGCTTGAATTTTTGTATTAACTTTCCATTCTTATAACCATGAACACATTTTTTACAGTCAATGAAATAAACACGATAACAAATTTGGAACCATCCAAGCTTGGAAGGCTGCACACACTGGAGTTGAGAGGCAACAAACTAACAACAACTGCTGGTATTTGCCTGCCAAATTTGAAAAACTTGTTTCTGGTAAGTACACTGTAATTTTTGTGATCTTAGTGGTTAGTATAGTGTATCTTGTGACCTTTTAGTTTCAATTGTATGTACAGATATGGCATGTTCTCACACACCAAAAAGCATGACTATTTGGGTCGCACTCCAAATCGCGACCCAAATAGTCGTGCTTTTTGTTTTGTTCCCACAGCCAAATAAGCGTGACTCAAATCGTACCGGTACGATTTCTATCAAACTGCCCGTGCACAGTGAAGCGTGAAGTTGGCATGTATCCTGTGCTAAACTCGCGGGCCCGCCTTGCATGATGGGATATAAAAAAACGGTATTTTTGGTGCACTTTTTACACAGCAAATAATCGCGTCTATTTGCAAACTAAAAGACGCACAACTAGTGCGATTTGGAGTGCGCTCCAAATTGCACTAATAGTCGTTTATTTGTGTTCCCACACAAATAAACGTGACATATTGGGTCGGCCGCATATCGTGACCAAAATAGTCAGGCTTTTTTTGTGTGTGAGAACGTGCCTAATGAAGCCATAGCCCAAACCGCTTTACAGAAAAGGTCTGTGTGGCTTAAATCAGAAAGGCAGTAAAAATGCATTCTTAGGCCCTTTACGAAATGAGGCTTGGGACTTGTTTCACTACTGCCATTTCAGGCCCACAAAATAACGGAACTGGGCCACATGATGGAGCTGAAGAAGGCCCCAGCTTTGCCATGTATATCAAGCCCTTCATTTCATTTATGACACAACTTAGCAAAATAAATCCTAAGCCTAGCATGCCTATAGCCTCTAGCCTGGTTTTGGCCCTTAGATTTTACACGACAGACTTAATGGTAAGAAAAAGATCATAATACAAGCAATTAACTAAATGCAAACTGCTCTTAACCAAAAACATTACCTGAAATACATTATGCACTGAGTTAGTAGGGCCAATTATTTCAATCATCTTGGTAGTATCTTTCTCAAACACTAAAATGCATTAGTACAAAAATGTATACGAGTTTAAACATGCATAGATGGTGAGAATATCTTAGCAAAAGGGGACAGAGTGTCCGGGAACAGTACCAAAAACATGCAGTTGGACTAGCAAACAACAGAGGTATAAGAGGGGTAAACAAGCTCTGTCAAGTGAAAGGGGAAAAAAAGTCATGTAGGGTAATTATCGGTAAATAGAATTAGATTTTAAATTGCTTAGTTTAAATGAGGAAAGTTATAACTTAGTTTCATTTAATTCCATGGTCAGAAATGCTTGAGGATTATTAAAACCAGTTACTTTGAAAGCAATTAATTATAAAAATTGATAATTGACTTTCAGTTCTTTTCATTTGAATAACATTCAGTGAATCGGAATGAAATACCCTTATTTAAAAGTAATATGTAAAGATCTTGACAAATGTTTGATAAGTTTTTTTTAATACATTTCCATTATTGTTTTGAATTTATTTGCCCTAGAAACCAAGCACACACCGCCACTTTTCAATGACTTAAAACTCAGTCAGTTTCCCTTGTGGTTATTTCACAAATATATGAATTAAAAAGCTGTATCCTCTTTGAGTGTTCCCCCATGTAACGTTCCTAGGTTGCAGCATTGTCGCATGTATCATTGAAATGATCCCTGGGGTGTGGCGGTGTGTGCGTGGTTTCATGGCTTCTGACTGCCAAACGAACAAAGATAGTTGACTAAAGGCCTTTTCACACGACGCTAAAAAAACTCTCAACCATTGAGAAATTCTCTCATGGTTGCGAAATCTTACAAAAGTGTCATCGTGTGAAAGGACACCAATGCTTGAGAGTGACCGACGTCCCTGGTGAATCCTTGAGAGATTTTGACCGAGGTCCAGACCTACGACAAAATCTTCCGCTAGCGGAAGATTTCTCAAGGGACCCTTGAGATCTATCGTGTGAATAGAGAACAGCCCCTTTTGTACGACGTCCCTTGCGAAGTGCTTTCCAATGCGCATGTGTGATACACCGGTTTCATGGCCTTTGCATACCACGTGCTTTACCGCTCACCCTCATCGTCACATTGGTACTAGCAGCGTTTACATTCATAAAATGCATAGTCTATCGACTACCCGCGTTCCGTCTCAAGGGAGGCTTGCGAAATGTTACACTGTGCCGTGTGAAAGGACGCAAAAGCAGCCAGTGTAAAACCGTTTTGTAAGATTTCGCAACCTTGAGAAAATGTCTCAATGGTTGAGAGTTTTTTTGGCGTCGTGTGAAAAGGGCTTTAGTGGGGTCACCACCAATGTAGGGCTGGATGGCTCAGTTGGTAGAGTGCCTGTACGGTGTTCAGGAGGTCGCCGGTTCGAATCCCGCTCCAGTCAATTTTTCTTTGTTCTTTTTTCAATAAATATAAACTAGATAGATGAATAAGTGCCTAATTGTTTAAGGATACATGTATGTGGCCATGTACTAATACAGTAAGATTATCTAAAAAGAACAAAGAAAACCGAGAACAGCCTAACAGACAAACACAGGCAAACAAAAGAGAAATATGACAATCAACAAAGACAAGATAGGGCAATCAAGACAAAAGGAAAAAGGACAAAAGAAATGGGAAAAAAACATGATTTGATTGCAGAAATGACGCAAATTATTTGAGAAGGAAAATGATGGATGTTATTGAGGAGAGAAACCCATGTGCCATATTTAGAGGGGAAATCTTCTTGATACTGATATCATTGATTCTTATTTCATTAATATCAGTGTTTCATTTTATCACATTGCTGAAGAATGTTGTATGCATGTATAAATTTCCTCTAGAATGTTGAAAATATCTTTACATTATATCACAATCAATAACCATTTTTGGCAGCTTTACCTGTATCAGTTCTGTAAGTAATTGAGAAAATTTCACTTCCTTTTGCTTAATCCAAATTATAGATTGGCAAAGTCGCATCCTTGAAGAGTCAAACATTTCAGATGTTTTCACAATCCAACTAAGTCTCAATTTCCTTGACTTGTTACATAACCGATTGAAATGAATCACCAAATTACTGCACAAGTGTGTATAAATGAGCAGTACCATGTAACTTAATTAGGTGTTCGGGTTCAAGCCGAACACCTATTGTTATTGTTCGAGTTATCAAATTACACGCGTTTTTAGGAAAAACTTTGGTGCTTTATAACTTGAGAACCACATGACCTACGATTTTGATATTGACATATGTTACTCACCACATGAATGTGAACAATTAATATATTCAATGTTGTGTACAAATGACCTTCACTTCCGGTGTTACCGGAAGTTGAACTTTGACTCAAAATAACTCAAAATTGGAAAGGTTTTGGCCACATACAATTGCTTAGCAAAAAGATAGAGTAGGTCTTAGGCTTTCAGAAAATATAAACGATAACGTCATACGGGCTGTATAGCGCCCTCTACGGTGGATTAAAGATATAGAGTGATTACGTAATCCAAAAGTAAAGAACAGATTTCCGCCAAATTTGGTGAGTGTGAAGCACTAGTGCACCTTGACATGTTTGCGAAGTTTGAAATCAGTGACGTCATTTAATAACCGGAAGTTATGCGTTTTTAAAGGGAAAATGATGTAATTATTCAAATACTGTTTACTCTTTAAGTACATGACGTACATCAGTGAAAATTGCAAAATATCTACAGCGTACGCATTGAATAATTTCTGCAAATTTTCAGTTGTTTGTGATTAACTAACCGGAAGTTATCGTCCAGGTAAGTATTACATATTTAAAGGTGACACCATTTTCTATGTATACGCTATTTGTCAGTGTATGAATATGGCAATCAGCATGATCAGTATCACGCAATATATTTACGCAGTATTTCAATAATTATGCCATTGATTACATACAATCCAACAAACATTCACATAACAGTTCCACTACGAAATGAAACCCCGAACACCTAGTGGTTGTTCCCACAACCACAATGTCTAGTTCTTATTGGTATCAGTCTACAGTTCGAAGGCCTACATTGTATATATATACGCACTGAAGCAAAAGGTTAATGTAGTCAGGTAACATTGGATATATCCCATTATGATTTATACACCTCATTTTCCCAATACTAGTATCACACATAAACATGGGGTTTATTTGCTTTCATTTCCCACCAACCAATTGGATCAGTATTAAACATGAACTTTTAACTGCTCTGCCACCATTGGTTTTTTTTACTGGACTACATGTTTTTCATGACTTCAGTCATTTGTTGTCAGCTCTTTGGCTTTTGTTTCACACAAGTCACACACAATGTATCTAATTGTGATCAATATTCATTTTATTTAAGTGCATCAAATCGTGTTTGGGTAGCATACATGTAACTAGAATTATGTTGATTTGCAACCCAAACTTTATAAAGATGGTGTTTGACCTGTCCACTGCAATTTGGGCTGGCTTTTGGCCAGTGGAGGCTGAACTCAGTGTAAAGAGAATCAACATGAATTCATACTGATCAGGGGTTAATTTCACAAATCACTAAGATTTAAGTGTGAACTGTTAATCAATCCTTATTGCTGAGCAAAGTGTGGTGAAAGAGAACAAATCACCAAATTGCAACATTGTCAGTCAACGATTAATTGCAGCGTTTCGTGAAAGCGACCCCAGATTATACTAAAATGAATCTAGAGAGGACTTGAGAGGTAGTTTTGGGTTTTGTAGTTTTATTTGAATGCAGGTACTGTACCTTTGCAAGGAAATGACTCATTCATACCTGTATATTCTGACAAACAACCTGGACCTTCTTGCATGTCTTTGGGGAAAATGAAAATTGCTTTTGATACCCGTGTTATTTTGTTATCATATATTAGACATAGTCAGTGCAATGGGTGAGACTCAGGCCACAGGTCTTTAGTGATTCCAGATCCATTTTACAAACGTTAGGTTACAATTATTAAGGTCATAACTATGAGTTGAATGTCATCATAATTTTGCTTTTTGTTTTTGAAAACATGGAAAACAAATAGAAAATATTGGACAAATCAGAGATATGCTGATAACTATTTGATTACTATGTGCCAGAAATTGTCAATAAGTCATGCATGAAGATATACCTTGATTAATACTGGATTTGATATAGGAGACTGGTTAAAAGTTACAATAATAGTTTGTGATTGTTAAGTTCCTGATTTAGTAGGTTGGTTTATTAATAGGTTTCAAAGGTTTCAGTGGCACTGGATGGAAATAGAATGTGATTTTGAAGTTTAAATCAGATTTAATTTAATTTAATATTAGGGATATCTGACTGGATGAAAGTTAAATTCACCCCTAGTCTTCCTGAAAAAAGTTTCAAGAAGTTAGGAGGGCCTGACGTTTCAATCCTCAATAACAGGATCTTTCTCAAAAGCTAAAGAATTTAATAAGCAAATCCATGTGATGGTGATAGCCTCATCACTTTAAACATTTGTCTATTGAAATTATTTGTTGTAGATGCACTGCAGTTAGTACAACTTAAGATGATTCCTTGAGATGATTGTATTTTGATGGACTCTGTTCAAAGGCTAAGAAACTACAAACTTGTGACTTTGTTACTTAAGCCAGATTCAGTTGACATGTTAGAGCCTATTTCCTGCTAGAAATCATGCATTGTTACTCTGCATTATTTCCTTGTAAACCATAAATCCAGATGGGGAATCCTGGACAGGAAGTAAACATTTATGAAATATCACTACCGATCACTTTCAACATTTCCTCCAAATTGGCTAAGTAGGTTTGATTGGTTGGGAAATGTATGTTTCATGTCCTTTGTATTTGTTTTTTTTTTATCAATTGAAGCTTGCTTCAAGATGGTGCAAATGCAGATCAACAAATAGAAATTATAGCAATACTGTATGATATAATATAGTATGTTACATTTTGTATGTAGGCCTACTTATTTTGTTCAATTTTAACAAATTTTATCCATGGACATTAACTAATTTTAAGGGCTGTTTTTATTTTTCAGCCAATGCACATGAGATGAATGGCTATGTGTATTGCGAGACAGTTAGCATAAATCTTATTTCTTCTTGCTTGAGTATGTACCTACATACTCAAGCAAGAAGAAATATAGCAAATTAGTCTCAAGGTTGTCACCTCACAAGGCCATGAGCCAAATATCAAGCTCAGGTATTTTCTAGTTGTGTGTCTGCATGCATGTATTTGGCAAGTAATTTTTTTTAGCTTAATGTAGTCTGCAATTCAGCACTAAACCTGCAACTCAAATGTTTAAATATAGACCTTTATAATGTTTGTGCTTGCAAAATGTTACAAGCCTGCTAACATTGTTAATTTGTTTCCATACTGCAAGATAAGTGTACGTCTCATATTGAATATTATGTCGAATTGATATCGAAAAGAAAAGAAATAGAGAGGGGTTTCATTTCTTTGAAAAATGAAGGTATCATTAATTAAGTGTTTACTTTTATGGAGTAACCTCTAAATTATTTCACTGAGCCCTGTTATTTCTGAATACTCTAGAATCTGAGTAAATACAGTAAGATCCTATGTATACAGATTCTAGCAATTAAGAAATTCTACCCATACTTACAAATTTAGCAGCGATGAAATAATACTTTCATCGGATTATTGAATCTGGCCTCTAATCACCAAGAATCCTTGAATTCTATTAAGCCATAAGTCTTTCTTTTCTCTGGAAAACACTCATTTGTTATTGCAAAGAAAATATCCCCAGGGCGTCACCAAATTGTGCATTGACACGTCTCTGTTTTTGATCCATTATGTAAATATCCTGCACTCCAAACGGAATGTCCATAGGCTTAACAGTCTTGGCAAAATGCAAAACATCTAATCATAGCCTTCTGCAAATTGACTCCGTAAATTGCGTTAGAAATTCAAGAGCAAAAGAAGAAATGCAAAAGATGTAAATGCATAATCCTATTTTCCGAGAGGCGGAATGAAATCTAGCGGAAGCAAAGAATGTACTTAAATATTAATATCCATAATTATTATTGTGCTGTAGTATTCAGACTATTAGAAATATACACATGTGTATTTGGCATGTATTTCAAAGGGTATTAACTAACTCAGAAATTTATTTTCAGCAACTGCAATTCACAGATGTTGTTTGTTTGTTAGTTTTTCCTTCTTCTTTTTTTAATAATGCTCATTGGTACAAGCATTCTGTACTTTATTTCGATTATTTTTACGCATTTACATGTATGTATATATTTGTGTAGAAGGTATGGATTGTGCATATTAATTAAGGCTTCTTGAATGATTAACAGTTCTTGGGTCAATTAAAATAAGCCACTTCATCTCCAAAACTGGCTTACCAGTAGCTGATGCAAAGCCTTCTTTGATGAAATCAGGATTTTCATAAGATACTTATTGAAAAGTGAACATAGAAAAATTGACTGGAGCAGGATTCGAACCGGCGACCTCCCGAATACCGTACAGGCGCTCTACCAACTGAACTATCCAGCCCTACATACTTTGGTGGTATCCCTAATTACAATCAATTATCTATGTTCGTTTGGCATTCAGAAGCCATGAAACCACGCACATAGAGCGCCTGTACGGTATTCAGAAGGTCGCCGGTTCGAATCCCAATCCAGTAAATTTGTCTTTTTCTTTCACTTTTCAATGACTTAAAAATTCAGTCAGTTTCCGTCGTGGTTATTTGATGATTAAGAAAATTGCTTTAAATGGCATTCAGTTTCAACTATTGTTTACTAATTATAGCGTAATTCTGACAAGGAGTTTGGTCATTATTTGGTGAGGAGTGCTGTCCTCAAGTGAGCAAATGTTGGTGCTCTGTGAGATATTGGACCTAGCTTGTCAGGCTGATGGATTACTTGCTGGATAGATATTGCACTGATTTTATTTTCAGTCCATTGGTTAATCGTACTGTACAATGTATTTGGTCGGACTGATGGTTGCTCAGTAGTACATTCATTGGTTATTGTCAATCAGTTGAACAGGATAATTGTAGAATGCTTGGAGTTAGGGCTTGACATTTCAATCCTAGTATGATCTTTCTAAAAAAAATTGTTTATGTTTAGCCTTTTCCAAAAACCCTGCTAGGATGGAAATGTCAGGCCTTCCTGCATGTAACTCCAAGCATTTCATGTATTTCAGGTTTATTTTGGTTGAGCAGTTTTCAGCAGCTTATTACTTTGAGGAAGCCAGTGTATTATGTATTATCCCAGTAATTACTTGGTTATTGCGTGAAATTATTCATTCAAGCCTAAGCCCTGTATTTTAGACACGGCTAGTGTACGTACATTATATCACACTGTAGGCACCGAAGTCTGTCATCGGTGGACAGCTGATCTTTGGGTCAGTCATTCAACGAGATTGACTATATACATGTACCACAGTAGTCTATCGGTCATTTGCCGCTTGGTTTGTATACATGTACAAAATGTCATTCTTTCATCTAGAATACAACCCAGCTTGTGGTTCTTTCCCTTTTGCCAATGGCTGTGCTTCCTATACATGTATACTGAAAAGTGAGATTTAAGCAACCACAGACAAAATTGAGTGTTAATAATTCTTACTTTTTTATTTCTAGGTATCAGGGAAGGATTTGAACTAGACTCAAATTTGGCTATAGACTCATAGAATTGAGTATTAATGTCTAAACCATTTTCTTTCCCATTTTACACTTCTATTGAAGCTGCAGATACATGTAGGTTCAACTCTTCATTGCTGATTTACCAGTGTTCTATAGAATCCAGTGTGAATACATCAGAAATTCCTATTAATATGCATTTTGTTACAAATAACTAAAGAAAAATCCTTGGCAACTTGGGATTCATTTTACCCAGTTGGGTCACAAGTACCGAATTTAAGCGCACATGTAGGAATGAAATAATATGTAGTAATATTTCATTGATTTGTGGTGAAGGTGGGGGTTTTTTTTATAGGCAGAAAAATGCCAGCCAAGGAGACAAATATTTACCACAAGAGGGCGCTATTATACTTAGACTAGATTATGCAGCTTCAGGATATACTACAGTGACCTTTCAACAATTAATCTGCTTTCAACCTCTCCAAACATCAGGGAGGAAATCTCATCTCCAAAGTGGAGGGGCTGGAACGTCTGGAGCACCTGACAACACTTCATCTCCGTGACAACCAGATTGAGAAGCTAGATGGTTTTGGGGAGAGTATGAAGCAGCTGCAGTATATCAATCTAAGGGGAAACCAGGTGGTTGATGTGAAGGAAACAACTAAGCTCAAGTCATTGCCCATGCTCAGAGCACTCATCCTATCAGGTATGACACTATGGATGCACTACAATCAATTTTGAGGGAAATTGTGGGGTAAAACCGTTTGGTACGTACTTTAGGACAGAATGGGTAAGAACATTGTAATTTTTACACTGATATATTGTTGAAATTGTTCACTCTAGAGTTTTAAGGACTAAGGAACATTTGCTTACAGTCTAAATCTCATTTTTGAACAATATACATGTATTAAGCTACATGTATTTAAGAACCGAAAATAATCATAATGGACTAATGTCCACAAATTCTAACATAAAAGCAACAAAAAAGTATTTCAGTTTTGTAACAATACTGAAAATTATACTTGAAATTAAATTTCATTTATATCAACCCCTTCTTCCTGTCCGTGTTCTGGATTCCCATTGCCATGGCTTTAATGATACTATTAGGCCCTATACCTTGGTAGCATACCAGAACAGACATCTTCACAGATTTACCTATAACTTGCAGGGTATAAAAGATGGTGATGGTAGGCACATAACATTAACATTTTTCTGCCTTAAATGCTGTAAGTTATCCACAAAAGAGTTAACAATTAATCGAAAGACCAAAAACAGTTTTGATCTTGGGGTGAGATCAAAACTCCTGTGAATAGATTTTTCTCAAAAAGTGGGCACCATATGGGACTGGAAATTTCACAGTTACTGTGTCTTTTTTTATATTTTTGGCCATGAATCTGCATTTCTTTGATAAAGTATGAAGTATGTGCAAGGTATGACAAAGAATGAAGCTACCTTGAAAACCCAAAATAATTCAATATTTTGCTTTTGACTGCCAATAATTGTTTGAGACAGTTCTTAGGAATAATTACACTGCAGCATTCGTTAACTTGTTCCACCTTTTTGTTTTTAACTCTTCACTTTCACTTTCTATACCATTTTTGTCTGTTAACAGTGTTACATGATCATCCAACACACTTTTCAGATGACCCTATTAAAGTCACCCTACAGACAGTTTTTCAGATGCACAGATTTCTTTCTTGTATCAACAATTATGAACAGCATTTACATGCAAAGTCTGGGACACAAACATGACTGAAATCTCACTCTTTCACACATCTCTGTTAGTGTGGAAAGGCACAAAAGACATTATATTAAAATGGACAGATACTTGCCTATATACACAAGAAATGAGTGAAGGAATGTACATGTATGGGAGTGTATAATAAAAGGTCACATCCACCTAGGCCTACTGTCCCAATTACAGGCTCAAAAAAGGAAGAACCAGAATATCACAGACACATGTATCCATGGAAACAAGGATATACAGACATAGTGAACAGTAGAGCTTCAAATGTATACATGGCAAATGGTATAAAAGTTGACTGTGCATATATGTATGTGCATTGTGCAATATAGCGATATGTTTGCAGGTAAAATAATGTGTTTTCTATAGTATCAATTATTTTAATAACGCTTGTTACTGTGGGTGTAGCTGCATGTTTGTGGTTTAAATTCCAAAGAAGAATGTTCACATATTATGAGCAGAAATGTCATCAAACTTATTGACAGTATAGCACCCCCCCCCCCCCAACAATTGTTCTTTCTTTTTGGTACTCTTAGTAATCTTTTCCCTCAATCCTATGACCCATCTTCTTTAAATGGGAAAGTCAATTCCTATCTTCAAGTTCACTGAGCCTTAGCCTTTAATCTTGAATGGATTTTATGCACCTTGACATTACATATGTCAAGGGCAATTACCATTTGTGAAAATAGAATCACACTTTTAATCATGAGAATGGAAATTTAAAGTTCACATTTAATCCAAAGGTTGGCTAGCTTAGTGTAGGTTAAGCCAGGGATGTGCGCCATAGAAAAGCTGGTACAGTAGAATTTGTACATGCAGTTCTATTAAAGTAGTAACATTTTTACAAGTAATTAACTGCTGCAAACTGCCCATCAACCTAAATAATATCAAGTGCTTGTTTAGGATTGCCTGGCATTTCGATCTACAGTACATGTAGCAGGCAGGATCATTCTCAAAGGCTGAAGCCTATTAAGTAACATTTTTAATACATGTACATGTACCTACACCCTTTAAGAGCTACAAGGAAAAGCACCTACATACTGTATGTAATACAATAAAATACATACAGCAATAGTATGGTATTCATACAACCTTAATAAATTGTTACAGTGCTTATAAGTACAAAATGTAGTCTACGACTATTACTGATACTAGCGATCATTTATCATTGCAGACTTTTTGTGAACATTTCATGTGTCAATAATGTGTTTTTTATTAAATGCAGCAAATTCAGGTTTATGGGTTTTTTTCTAAAATCTGAGCGGCCTATAACGCATTCTACATTTCCTTTAAAATGATGTTGCTTATAAATTTGTTGTTTGAGTTAACTTTGTTTATTATTTTTTTAATCAAAAACAGAATTTAAGATATGAGACTGAAAAATAGATAAGTGAATAAAAGAAATAACATTAAGAAACCCTATTGAAATAAAACACTTACTCGTACTACATGTCATCCATGCCAACCATGAAGAACAGTCTAAAATTCATGAAAGCAAGCTTTTACTGAACTTTACAACAAGTATTATTTGAGTCACATTATTATCCACACATTGTATTGGGTGCAACTATTGTACTGTTATACTAGCAATTTATACTTGCATCCCTCACAGGCTGCCCATGTTCTCTGGAGGATGATTACAGAATGGAGGTTCTCATCAACATCCGGCGAGTAGAGAGACTTGACAAGGATGAATACAACCAGGAAGAGAGACAAGAAGCAGAGGACTTGTATGAGCAGAGGAGGGCAGAAGAGCTAGCTGCAGAGGTAAGAAATGGAGATTCTAGAGAGAATCGGATAAGATTTGAGATTAGTGTCTAGTTTTAGGAATTGGTAAATGGGGGATATAGGAGTTGGTGTCAGTGGTGGGATGAGTTTTTTATGAAATCTACTTCAAAGCTTGATAAAGCTTGTGATACATGTATCAAAGGTAACATTGTACTTTGGTAGCATCCAAAACATATATCTTCACAGATTTACCTACATGTATAAATTGCAGGGTATAAAGATATGGTGATGGTAAAAACTGTTAACATTTGTCTGTCAAAAATGCTATATTTATCCGGAAAAGAGTAAAACCAAAGACATACATATTTTTGCTATGAATCTGCATTTCTTAGGCAAAAACCAAAGTATGAAGCTACCTTTAAAGGTAGTATCATACTTTGGTAACATACCAAAACAGAAATCTTCACAGATTTACCTTTAACTTACAGGCCGGGTATAAAGATGGTGATGGTAGAAACATACCGTTAACATTTTTCTGCCTGATATTTTGTATTTATCCAGAAAAGAGAAAAACCAGTGACCAAAATTATGTTTGATCTTTCAAAGATCAAAAATAAAAGAGAAAAGAAATACTGTGGCCGTTTTTCACGGTTTTCTCAAAAAGTGGGCACCGTATGGGACTGAAATTTTCACAGATGACTGTTACTGTATCTGTCTTGGTATTTTTTACCATGAATGTGTATTTCTTTGACAAAAACCAAAGTATGATATTACCTTTTAACTTCCTAATTGTCATAAAAGCTTGCTGATCAAGGACACTGCAACACTTATTATTTCAGAGACATGAGGCTGCTTTGTTATAGTATATTTATGTACTAGAGAAAACCTCAACATCAGCTGACCTTTAGTTTATTATTCTCATAGTATATTTTATCTTGTTTCTTCCTTTCTGCAGGGAACAGAAGAAGTCATACACTCGGACACAGAAGACGCCTGAAACTGTTGTCCTATTATGCTCTAAGATTCATGACATCAGATCGAATCAATGAGTTAACATACAGAAACTATTGTCTCCCACCTGTGAGCAAACTGCAAAGGTTTTTTGTTGCAATTTCAAAAATACAATCTCCATACAATTAAGCCATAAATATTGTACTTGATTATGATGATAGAAAATGGTGGCTTCCTTTTCAGAGATTATCACACATTCAAAATCTTATAGACCTTTCTTTTGCAACATCACAACCCAAGTTTTTGCCAACCAAGATGGCAGAAACTATGTAGTCCAGCATAAATAAGTACCACAATTTGAACACATTTTCTATACAACATTTCATGAACATTGAAAGACAATGTAATGGAAAAAATACAAGCAATTATGGTATGTATTTTGTACAGCTATGGAGGGTTTGTCAAAATGTTGATCACGCCGTCTGTCAAGAAGACGAAATGATTTGTATACAAAAGAAAGGTCTATATCATATAAGTTTGCTTTCCTGGCCAACTATGCACCACCTATGGTTAATTATTTTATGGTAGTCCTGAATAGCGCCCTCTTGTGTCTTAATGTTGGACAGTGAATTCTGGTCCCAAGTCCTAAAGTTCAACTGTACCATATCATCGGGTGCATTGAAGGAGGTATGTTTATGCAATGAGCAATATACCTACCGTATACATGTTATTGCATGTGTCCATCTGGCGGCTACAGGCATGTACCCCTATGGCTTGAGCCTGTACCAATCAAAGTGATATGAATGTTTTTCTGGGGTCTGAAAGGGCATACAATATTGGTAACAAACCAAAACAGATATGATCACAGATTTACGTATAATTTACAGGGTATAAAGGCAGATATCATGGTAGAAACATACTGTGAAAATGTTTCTGCCTGAAATGTTGTGTTTATCCAGAAAAGAATAATCAAACCAAACACCAAAACATTTTTTATCTTGGAAAGATAAAAATAAAACAGCTATTCCCACACAATTTGCCGTAATAATTGCAACGGGTTTTTCGCCGTTTTCTACTGTTTTCAATTATTAATTGAGGTGAAAATGTCACAGGTTTGTATTTATTCCATGACAAATCTGCCTGCAGCCGCTCTGTTACCTTTACCAATGTTGACATTTAACATATCATTGTTCTTTAGATCATAACTTAATGTGTACATTGCGCCATTGCAAAGTGAGTGGAGTTATTGTCCATTTTAATATTTCTTTGAGCAAAATGTTAGCTTGATGTTCCATCTTGTACATGTATATACTCTGGTTATTTTCATGGGAACACCTTTGCAACAGCATAGCTTTATATCAGTTGTAAATATTACCATTGATTTCTACTGTTTGATTGATAATCCGTCCTTTAATATGATTCTGTAAAGTTGTGAATAAATTTCACTTGTATCTAACTTGTCTTTATATTTCTGTTAATAATTTTCTCTAAAATGCTGTCATAATTGAGATAACTAAATTGAAAACCTAGAAAATTTCACCAGCTGATATCATTTGTAACAATCAAGTTTAATATGAGCACAATGGGGGAGACATATTCCCCCGGCCCTTTCAAACATGGGGGATATTTTGTGTCCCCCTCCCAACACACACGGCTGCCTTTGGGGGATCAGATGAATGATAGGAAAGAACTTTGTTCTCGTACAAGGCACGGACATTTTCTTACTCAACCTTTGACATGATGAAGACCAAATGGTATAAGAAGCATCGAAAGGCAACAAGCTTCCTACCAGATGGAGGCAGGGAAGGGGACCCCTTAGTATGATATCCCTCGCTCACTGTCTGAGCTCGCAAATATGGTAATCGGTTAAATCCCCCTATTTTCAGAACAAATTGATACCCTTGCAATCAAAGTATAAGAGCTACATCTCTGGCGAGGTCAGCACACCTTCCTGCAATGAAACACATGAATAGATAGGCCCTTATCAACAGCTATACCCATTAGCCTGACTCAAAGTTAGTTGCAATGATATTACTGTCAAGCGAGGGCGCTCAATAACAAGCCACAATGGATGGTAGAATGTTTCCAGATTATTTCTTGTGGGTGTGTAAGCTTAGAGCAAATCAGAAATGTAGGTCAGAGCTCTGCTGTTTAGTGCTTATTTCTCACTAAATTGTTCAATAACACAGTATTAAACTCAGTACACAATCTCTACAAGAACTGTATTATTCCAGACAAAATACTGATGAACAAATTGCACAATTACCACTTATTACAATATACAATTGCCACTTTTTATTGGGAAAACATACTGTTGCAAGTAGTATACATAATATATTATGTGACTTTGTACAACACACCTATAGGGGCCTATCACCTTTTAAGGGCAATAATATACTAACCACAAATATACATATTTAACAAATGAGTATATGAATCTATTGAACATTATTCAAAATGAACATGCACATATTAGTTAAACACTGTTAGATGTATTACACATAAGAGCCCTCTGCAACTACTGTTGTTTTTTTAAGTCTTTTTCTTTCTATAAACATGTTAAATTAAGAAAGACAAAATTGGAAACGAAAAAGCATCTGTCTCTGAAGTTGTGTTCATGTATTAAACAGACAATTAACTGTGCACATGGGCAATGGACACATGTTCCTTTTCAAATATCACACTTTATATGTTGCTGCTTTGAGCATCATGTCCTACATGTTCATCAGAGTTAAACATACTCATTACAGACATACATGTTAATCATGGCTATGATTGATCAAGCAGGGCTTAATGAATTGGCTAACTCAGGTAGATACTGTACAGTAAGTCTGTAGATCCAGGGGCCGATTTCACGAAACGCTAAGACGCGTCTTAGGAAGAGTAACTCGTCCTATGTCAGGACGCGTCCTAGGATCAATTTCACCAAAGTTAAGACGCGTTCAATGCATCTCAACTTCCATAGCAACGCGGCTGAACTCGTCTTAACTTAGGACGGGTCTGAGGGTCGTCTTATCTGCACGAACACGCAGGCATACATATTAAATACTGAATAGCAACAATGGCGCTTACGCTTCTATTGCTGAGTGATAGCGACTCGGCGGGCGAGGAGCCGGAGGTAGGCCTAGCCTATAGGCGAGTTAATATTCCGTGACCGGAGAAATCCACTGGATAGTTTAAAATGACGAAGAAAACGTAGAGGATATAGGTCTATTGTTTGACAGGGATTATTTCAAGATTGGCATATGAATTTGACCTCGTCATCCATGTGAGTACGGTATTTCAGTAGACGAAAACTTTTCGCCGCAACAACAACCAATCAGCCATCTTGAGTTTATGTACTTCATTCATGCTGCGCGCGCATACCGCAAGCATAAAACTACAGCTGTTGCATGCAATCGCTGCGACTGAATCAAGTAAACATGGTGCAGCCGTTGTATTTGGAAAGGCCATCCTCGTCCAATAAATTTCAATTTATTTATCAGCATGACGGACTGATCTTGGCTAAGATGCGTTTGGTGAAATCGATCCTAGGACGCGTCATAGCTAAGATCGATCTTACAGCTAGGACTCGTCCTAAGTCAAAAGATCGATCCCAAAATAAGACGAGTTACGTGAAATCGGCCCCAGGCTTCATCAAAGCCATACAAGTCACCAAGCATGCAAACAACAGCTCAAACTCATTAGAACTATTATGGGAGTTGATGTACATGTATAACCCATTGATCAAACAGATTCGAATCAGACAACTTTTGGCTAGACACTAAACTCTATTTCAGATTTCTTTACCTTAATATCCCTGCCTGCAAGTCCTCCGTTCCACTAATAATCTATGGCCTTTTTGAAAACAAGGCTTGAGCTTGACCAATGGCTTCATGATTCCCTGTCATGTCTGAATCCCTGAATCCTTTGAAGTGTGTTGGCCACAATAACTGAGGTTGCCAATCAAGCCTAAGCCTTAAACCAAGACAAAGCCGCAGCTTCCCTAAGGGTCTATACCAAATATTATTTATTTGAGGGCAAACATTAAATTAAAACTGGATATCATACAAATAAGAAATGTTAGTTGAAAGATACCCAGTACTAGATCCTTCAAACCATACTCGACAAAAACAAGAAATCACGGATCTTTCAGAAAAATGTCAACTCAAATGACACATTCAAAGGGGAATTTTACAAACTTCGTTCAATTAAAAAAAAAGAAAAAAAGAAGACTTTTTCAGACTACCTTAATTAATTTAAGTCAACCAAAATATTCTTCACTTTCAATGATGTTCCTTCTACAAGGTTTATGGTTAATGTTTAATGTTCAGAATAGTATTGAAAATTTACTAAATATGAATGCAAATTATCTAATACAGGGAATAAAAAGTTGATAAAATGTTTGCAATTGCTGGCTGTTTTGCCAAAGTCCAAATTTTGTGATACACCTCTAAAAATAATGGATTAAATGAAAGAAAAGCATAGTACAGCAATTTTTGGACAAACACAATACTAAAGCGAGTGGCAAGGAATGATATAAGAATGAAACAAATATTCCACAATTCCACAAATAAACACAGTATGATATACATTTATATTCCAGTCCATAAATGTACATTTCACATAAATCAATACAATATTAATAATTGCCGATGAAAGTTCGCTAGAAAAGTATGTTCTACTTATGGTGCTGGTTGTGGTTTAGAATTAGACACAGTTGTAGCATTACACATCCGGTACTTAAAGTGTTCAGAAATGACTACACATGCACACAAGCAAAACAAAACTGAACTCCATGTTCATACATAAATCACTTTGTGCACTGGAAGTGTAAACTGTGAGTAGTTTTTGTTCTTGTTTAGTCAAATACATATGCAATCAAACTTGTCCCCATTTATATTAATTGCTTACACATTCTTCCTTGCATTTATTCACATGCCCCACTTAACCAGCAGTAAAGATTATGCAGTATTCATAACTGAACTTCCATCTAAATATTCCTGGGACAAAGCCGTAGAGCTGATGTCACACAAACACATTGCAGAGCAAGAAAGGTCTCCTTTGATAACATAAGTTCACCCACCAAGGATTACATGTTTTTACATGAACATGACTGTCATGACATTCATAATGGGTTTTGGTAATCTGATTTTACTTAAATCATCGAAAGGTGAACAAAGAAAAATTGACTGGAGCAGGATTTGAACCTGCGACCACTGGAATACCATACCAGCGCTCTACCAACTGAGCTATCCAGCCCTACGTTGGTGGTGTCCCTAATAGTCAATTATCTTTGTTAGTTTGACAGTCAGAAGCCAAGAAACCACGTACAAACCGCTATATATCCCAAGAATCAGTATGTGCAGCATTAGCAATGCTACAACCTGAGAAACAGTACATGGGGGATCACTCAAAGAGGACACAGCTTCAGCTGATTGTATTTTGCTCTCTGTGCTTGAGCAGCTCTACAAAACTGACCCATCTTCTTGACCCTAATAAAAGCCCATATAACTGACACATAATATACACATGTTACCTCCTAGGTTTAATAAACATATCCATTATATCATGATTATAATATTTGTTATTTTCTGTCCAAACTATCACACCTGTATATTTCCATTCCTGTCTAAAATCTAATTGACAAAGTATGCTTTCTAATATGTGGTTAAGATGTTGGCTTATATGACTTAACCCTTCAGACTATTCTGCATAACAATAACTTTTATATTTCAGAGAGAACAAAATCCTATTCCCAGACAGTTGTTCAGTGATCAGTATAATTTACTTGTATGATGCGGACATGAACAATACAATACACTGTATTATACTGATGCTACATGTACAATTAGTTATAAGCACATAACTCCTACATCGGGGTACAATTTGGGATCTTGAACACAACTAATTGCAAATGCCCAGATTATACTCAGATATTCATTCAGATGTTGAATGAGCAGAAATGTAGCCTGGAGTTCATTAATTGCAGACTAATGTTTATTTCATCTCCAATTACCCTTGCTCCATAACTTTTTCGACTGTATGTGACCAAACGCAAATTAGATACACTATAGAAAGATAAATGCAACATTTCATATCAAGACAACTGGTATAATTATGATAACAATATTGCGATACTGAAAAACCATGTGGCAACCGGTGTAATATAAGTGGGCCCCCCCTGTCTGTGCGTCACTTAGCAGCCCCAGTGTACAAATATCATGTTATATCACATTTTTAAATCACAGGTGTAAAACTAATACAAATCTTTGAATGCGTTTTATGAACATAAATATGGCTCTTGATTATAGCATTATCTTAGCATTTGTATCAATTCCAAAAGCAAATTGGCCTGAAATAGAGGACTGAAAAAAAAACCCACATTTCGTTATTTTCAGATTTTTATCGACAATTTCTTGATATATTTTTTGGATATTAATGTTTGACTTAGACGATGGAGACTCATGAATCTAGATTTCTGGGCCAGATTTTACTGCCACACTTTATTTATTTAAATTTAAGGGCTAAATGAGCAGGGGTAATTGAAAGCTGTATTGAAAGTGCAATGACCATTGGCTTGAAAGGGCACAACTAAGCACCAGAATAATGACTGTTATTAGTAATTACATCATTTGGAAGCTTTTTTCCAGTTCATTTGATTGGATATTTTGTTCAAACACAATGCATGTTGCCTAGTTTCATGGATAATGGATAGAATCATTTAGATCATTATCCAAACATTTTGAAGACAGAGGCTTGAGCAACACTGGCATTTCCCTAGCAACTATCACCATGGTAACACAAACTTCCTGAATTCCCTCAATGGAAAAAGAACAGCACAATTTGGTTCTAAACCATTAGCCTACCTTTTATAGTTTGATTAAAACTAAGACCATTCAATTTGAGTGCACACTTATTGCTTGAGAATACAAATGTGGAATGTTTTTATTTATGAACACTATTCTCAAGTTAACAATTCCATTTCTACCACATGCTCTTCTGAAATAAAACTAATCTGAAAAATCACCACTGTACATTGTACACATGTAAACTCCTACATCACCATCATGGCCCCCAGCAACCAACCAACCAATCTATCCCTGAATCTAATCAGTCAATTGATGTTCATCATCATCAATGCCACCACCAAACAATATTCATGCATATTAATCAGTACTGCACATATCCATTGTCATCTTTGATAAGGAAAAAAGTTATATCTTCTTTGATCTCAATGTTTTTGAGTCGTCACAGAGCCTAAACATGCACTAGGGCATACATACTGGAGTTTGTATCCTTGTGGAGATGACTTTGTTCTTGGAGTACTAATGATCTCTCTCCGAAGAGCAGAATTGATATCACTCCCATTCGAACCAGAATCATTCTCCTGGGTTAACATTTCTAGCGAACGTCCCTTATGTATATAAAATGCTTCTCTTGTGACAAATAAGTGTACCTTAGAAATTCCTCTTTTTTTCAGTTAATTCCAAATATCAGTTTCTTGAAAACCTTGTAGAGTTTTAGAATTTCCCTGTGGAGACGTATATATTCAACCTATAGTATTTGGTCTCCACCATGTCCACTATGCAACAGACATGGAATCAGAAATGTCAACGTTATTAAATGTGAACATTTATTATCAATTTATTTTTCCCAAACAAAAATGCTCTGTTACGAATATTCACGATCAAAATTGATTCTTTTTCATAGTGCAAACATACGCCACTGCTAATACTGATAGCAATAGCAAAAAATCCAAAACCACAGTTTTCAAAGACTTCATGTAGTGGAGAATTCTGTAATCACTTAATAGTTAGCATGTACATGTTAATGTACTCTACGTTTCCTAAGCAAAGGAAAGTGATGTAAGCTCTACATTCTTTGTTCAGCACAGCCACTGAAATTTGGACTGACAGCTTTGATTATGAATATTCATGATACTTATCACCAATTTACATATTTATGAGTACTGCACTTCTCAACTGCTTCTTGATACATCTATTGCTGCATGGGGGTGTGGCCTCACTGTGGGAGGTACGGTTTTTCCATTGCTGATTGGTGAGGCTGGGCTGCCTCTACTTGCTGATTGGTTGGAATAGGCTGATCAATATTTTCATATCCACTGGAGCCTGGGTGGCCGGGAAAGTTGGTGTAGACTCCGCCCCTTCGTCGGAGTTCCATGAAGAGGAAGAATGTGCTAAGTGGTTTGATTATCAGATTAATGATAGCCATTCTGTAACAAAGACAAATAAATACAATTCAAATCAACAATAATACATGCGAACACTGTCACCTCAATCAATCAGCCAAGTTTCAAATTAATCACCCATAGCTGATAGTATTACTATAAACATTCATCATTGGGTAATACTACAATATACAGCGTGTCCCAATAAAATGCAATACTTTGTGTCGAGAACCAAATATAAAAATTAAACTGTTTATCATTTCAAGATTCAGATGTATGAAACAGCCATGTCTTGGCTGTCACCATGTAGAATTTGAGCAAAAGTGGACTGAAATTGAGGAAAAACAAAGACTGAATTACCAACCTCAAATCCAGAGTTGTGCATTCTTACAATGCGTGTTATCCTCATTATTCTGATAATGCAAATCGTATTCTGGATTACTGCAAATTTGTTTTTAAAGAGTACTCTTTCAATTGGTCATATTTTCACCAATTTCAGCCTGATTTAGCTAAATTCTATACATGGTGATATCCAAGACATGGTTGTAGCTTATAACTGAATCCCAAAGTGATATAACAGTTTAATTTTAACATAAAGGTTCCCAACACAAAGTGTTGTGTTTTTTGGGGGGACACGCTGTATAGTGGCCAATAGCATGGGCATGGACAATCAACACATACAGTGTACATGTATGTAATTATACAGAAACATGTAAATACTTGAACAGGACAATCAACTGTTCAGATGTGTAATTGGTCCTTTTGTCTGAATCTGTTACCAATGAACCAATAGGAAACGTTGGTAGATAAACATTCAAACTCCTAAACCAAAAATTCAATTTTGGTGCAATAAGAAAAACCTTGTTTTCAAAATTGTCCACAAGCAAATCTATTATCGAATATACGTTGCAGACTTATCATCTTTTTTCAAATTAAATCAAAGCCATCCCCCAGATATTAAAAAAACTAAAAGCAGTGAAATTTATTCAGCATGCGTAATATGGCCACGCCCATTCATCTGGTTTTTCTGAGATGCATTAAAAGTTCGGCCACACTATAGAGTTAATTATAAAACTAGAGTGTGCACTTCGTATTCAACGTGCCCGTTATTGATACTCCAGCATGGACCTGCAGCCACCATTTTAGTGGGGTGACTGAGCAGCCCCAGTAGAGTCCAAATACCCATATATTACTCAACTGCACGCACTATGCATGACGCGATGGGTGACGCAATGTGGAACCATCCCGCCCGGCAGTAATTCACTTGGCTGGCTGCGCGTGTGAACCTGGGTAAGAATGTACGCACAATTTGAAACGGGACGCACACGTTTTTCTTAGGCAATTGCACCGGCCATGGTTGAATGTATCACGCGCAGAGTGCACACTCTAGCTTTTTATTTTACTCGATGGATGGGCCACACCCACCCCACCCATCTGGCCACACCCAAGGTCTACCAACAGTATACATGTAAACTGAGGTCAACAACTCTACCTAAAGGACCCTTAAACCACACCTCATTTTTGACCTTCTCTTGCCACACCCAAATTTATTTTAATAGTTCTCTGACCACGCCCTGTTTAGACACCCCCTGATTTTGACACACCCTTTTCCTCAGAACATGAAAAAACAAGGAAAACATCGGTCTTACCCAGCACTAAATCTGAAGTCGCTGCACTGTCCTGTAGGGCCTACATGTATGCACAAGAAAACAAAATTTATGTTATCTTAGAAAAATCACAAGAAGCTTGTTAAGGAGCACATACGGTACATAATAAATGATAACGTCAACACACACGCTCGCTGTAGAGTGTAGAGTCTACACAGTTTCATATCTGTAGTCACTTTAGTTTGTTAGTTACTGAAATACCATGTAATCATATGAAATGTGCATGCATTATCGTGCAAGCAAAGATCACACCCTGTTACATGTGTAAATGCCCTTAAAGGTTGGGGGCTACAGCCCCCCCTAGCCCCCCCGTAGAACCGAAAATCTTTTTGATCTTTTAAAAAATCAAAAGTGATTGGTAAAGGTCACAGGACAGCACTCATACTTTGTCTGATCAAACATGTACATGAAATAATAAACCTGTGAAAATTTGAGCTCAATCGGACATCTGAGTAACAAGAAAATAGCGAAAACCCGACTCAATTTTTCTTATGCAAGTGCAACATGAAGAATAGTTTACTTCATGAATAGTTTGTTTCAAAAATCGTTTGGACGAACGATCTTTGGAAAAGACACTAAATCTTAATTTCCTTGAAAAACCCAGCATCTGATGAATCAAGATTTCCCATGGTGACTGTTTGCACTGTTTACGAACTATTGAGTCCATTTTCTGTCTCAAACTCAATGATTGTTTTTGGGAGGCCTTGCAAATCCTGTATGCTCCCTTTAAAGGTCCCTCATACTCTGGTATCAATGCATCTGAAAAAAAAACTAACTGATACAAAGACAACAATACCAGTAATCACCATGCACACAAAAGCTTTCCATTAAAAATGTTTCTGTTGAAATCAATAGAAATCAGAAAGTCGCCTGCAGCCAACTTTTGGAAATAGCGGCCAGCCAGCAGTTGGTGCCCGCCCTCAACAAGGGGGCGCTATTAGCATTTCACAGTGCTTTATCCACTACCTGACTATGAATGGATTTGACAATAAGGATGAAAATACTGTGAGCGTTTTTACTGTTTTCTCAAAAAGTAGCCACCGTACAGGACTGACAATTTCCCAGATGACTGTTACTGCATCTTGATAATTTTGTCCATGATATTTCAAAGGAAAGATCATTTTGATGGCAGGAGAATGTTCCATGCTTAGAAACAGCATGTAGTAAAGCATCTCCTATATAATGTGCACCCCTCAAGCATGAATACATGTACATGTATGTGTGTATACTTACAGTAAAGAGTCTGGGATAGTCCAAAGCTGACCCCAAGGAAAATAATGTCTGTCAAAATGCTGATGAGATGGAAGATGAAGAACTGCAATAAGAAAGACCAAAATACATGAATATGTAAAAACCCAAAGGAAAACCGGTAATCAGAGATGAAACTTTCCCGGATTTATCCGGAATTCCGGATATCAGCGTGGCAGAAAAAAAGTATTTCCCGCATTTTCAGGATTTTCATTGATTTTCCGTCCTGGCCTGGTGAAATAGTGAAATTACAAGACGGATAAACAAAATAATTAATACACTCAATAATTATCATAATGTTAACCTTAATTACCGGTATAATTCAGTGAAAACGCCTGCCACATTAGACGTACGTATTCGCCATCGTTTCGACGAGTTCACCATACTGCATGGTCTGCCATTTTGTACATAGTCTTGATCCAAGACGTTTAATTGCTGTTCGTAGTGCGCCCTCACACGACTGATTCAGACCATCACAACCCGCTCAGCGTACGTAAAAACAATTTCTAAATTATTGCAAGGACCGAGACAAGTCTAATTATTCTGACCATAACAAACAAACCATGCATCGTGCACGGCACATACACCGCGTGGTCGCTGTGTAGTCACTGTGCGGTCGAGATGTGTGTGCCGTTGAGTGAGCTCTGTTGCCCGTATGCGCTGTGTAAGATAAACGCTACAGTAGGACGGTGTTTCGGCGCTTTACGACCGAAAAGGTGGCCTTTTCTTTTGCTTTTATCTGCATATTTCTGGGTGCTTTTTGCAGTAGTTCTACGATTTTTAGCATATGAAATATGTTAGAGAAATTTTTTCATAAAATGCAGACCGAAATAAACCAACTGGAAAATAAAACAGAAAAACCAGAAAACTACCATTCCAGCCATTTTTGCGGCCAGCCAGGCCGTAGTTGCGCTTGCATTGTGTTTTTTTTAGGATTTCCGGATATTTGGGAAATTTTGAGTTTCATCTCTGGGTAATGCCTGGTACTCCCAGCTGAATAAACATACACGTACATGGTTGCACGGCTATGAACATGGTGATATGATTCTTACCATGTGCATGCTGTCTTTACTATCGGGCATGGCTATTGCCCACAAGCCGGTTAGTATAAGAATTGTATTCATATACTGGTAGCCTGGTGGAAGGAAGTTTAGCAGGAGGGACCTGAAAGATAAAAACACAAGATAGACTCAATTAATCATCTCAGTATACATATAATTCTGTTATCTATTGGCATGCTGCACGGTGGCTACTCCGGCCAGTGGCCAAGTTACTAGCCAACATGGCCCTCAATTAAACACAACCTGCCCATAGTCCAATTGGCCTTCAAGGCAAGACACATGGGGCAATTTTTAACTAGCAAATTGGAGGCAACCAACTACATCGCATACTAAAGGAATGTTTTGGTAGCATAAGTTTCCTGGCAGTTTCTCATTATCCACTATAGAATTGTACAAAGATTGAAAGATGAATGTTATTACTTCATGAAGATTGCCTGGAAATTGTTGTATGTAAATTGCCTGTGTGACGCAGGCTAAGTTTGTACATAGTGTTACATAAACTGGTTCCATTGATCCATTGGCATTCAAAGAGGTAAACAAATTATCATTTAAAATGTTAGTTTTAAGAAAACTAACAGAATTAATTCCTGCATTCAATCATATGATGCTCTGCCCATTTTACAGTTGAACTATAATATTATTTAGGACCATTGAAAAGTGAACAAAGAAACATTTACTGGAGTGGGATTCGAACCGGCGACCTCCTGAATACCGTACATGTGCTCAATACAAACTTTACATTATGGTCATATGTGTATGCATCCTTCGGATTTGAATTTCAAGATTCAGATAAAAAGTTACTGTATTTCATACCTCTCAATGAAAGGTAATATGGCAGAACAATTCACATAGGCCTAAATAGCAAAGGAGACCATGAAAGTCATACAATTAAATACAATAACCTATATATGAATATTAAGAAAGGGGAGATTACGAGGCTGTTATAATAAGCAGAGCTTGTGAGGGACAGCCTAAAAGCAATGGAAGAAGATTAATTGACAGAAACAAAAACATACAGGACAGACTAGAAGGAAAGGCACAACAGAAAGACAGGAGTCTCATATCTTGTGCTTGGAGTTAGGAGGGCCTGACATTTTAATACTCGCACTATCTTTCATAAAGGCTTTCAAAAAGATCCTGCTACATGTATGATCTAAACATCAGGCCCAAGCATTTTCTATATTTCTGGTCATTTGTTTGTAATTACTTGTTTTAAAGAATTAAGCACCCACACAAAAAACACAAAATTACAAGTACATGTAACAGACAAATTTGAATTGATAATGTTTAGTACATGGCCTGTTGAATTGTATATACAGCCTACGTACACGATGTACATGTTGTACATGTACTTCAACTAGCAGTGCAGAGAGTGAAGAGTGTTCATTGTGCATTTTTGACCCACTTGAACAACCTCCTGTCAGCACATAACTACTCCCAACCTCCGCCCCCAATACTTTCATTCAAAATGTATGACATCACACTCAAGGTGATAGTCACACACATCCGATGCATGCCTGGATAAGGTTACAGTCACGCGGGCTTGTGCACCGTGGTTTAATATGCCCAATGGCTCAAGTGTAGATGAACTTCGCTTGTGTTTTAAACAAGGTGTCTCTTCTTTCACGCATTCCATTTGAAGTGAACCGTGTAAAAGTCAAGACACTACGTACAATGTACTCCCTCGTCTCAATCAAAAACTACTTGCTCACAGATCCAGCAAAGATCCAATTGATTACATCTCGCTTGACATAGAGATGAAAATATCGGACACTTCGGAGAAAAAAGGCTGAATTTGAGTCCAACAATGATTACACAATCACTGAATGGATACAGCACATGACATTTTAGGACCTTGCAACAGCAAGTCTCTACACTAACTGATGTCTTTTTGAAATTTAAAACTAGGACGATATATTTGAAAGTCAATGAAATGATTGATGTACATGTACAAAGCTTTGCCAATTAAAATCAGTTTTCCTACTTAAAGTAGGAAAAAGAAAATTAAGCTCAACAAACAATGGCTGGATATACTGTAAGTTACATACTGTACATGTACATGTAAAAGCAACTTAAACTGTTAAAGGTAATATCATACTTTTGGTTCTTGTCAAAGAAATGCAGATTCATGGGCAAAAATATCAGGTAAGATACAGTACCATGTGGTACCCACTTTTTGAGAAAACAGTTAAAAACCGACACAGTATTTCTTAAATCTTTTCACCGTTTTGGATCTTTAAAAGATCAAAACTGTTGGTTATTGGTTTTAATCTTTTCTGGATAAATACAGCATTTCAGGAAGAACAATTTTAACGGTATGTTTCTACCACCACCATCTTTATACCCTGTGTAAGTCATAGGTAAATCTGTGAAGATTTCTGTTTTGGTATGCTATCAAAGTATGATACAACCTTTAACCCTAACGCCCCCAGGCCCTTTAAACTCCAACATTATGTTTTGTTGGGATCTGTTAGGCTGAGGAGGGTACAGTTGTTGGAATTTGCTAAGATTGATACCATGTGAAAATGATGTTTATTTTTGCATAGGCCCTTATGTACACAGTCTGCCAAATTCCAACAGTAAGCAACTGTTGGAACTTGATGAGCTGTGTACCGTTGTTATAGAGTAATCTGTTGGAGTATAACAGGTTGAGTACAGTGGACATTACCTGACACTCCAGGCTGTTGGATTGTGTTAGGCTGAGAAAGGCATTGAGTACAAATGTCTAGGGGGTTAGGGTTGCTCTGGTTGGAAATACTGATTTCTTTTATTCACACTATGCACTTTTCTTTGCCTGCAATGGCAAGACATTTACCTCAATGCATACAGCATAACATTGCATGGTAGGTGTCAGTGAATTTACAAACTTTCACAGAGGGTCTGAGCTTTGGGAGGAACTCAAAATGTTGTGTTTGTATGCAAATTAGAAAATTAGAATTTATAAATTAAATTTTAATTGAAAATTAAACAACAGGGACCATTCAAACACCTCTATGGTATTGCCCCTTGACTTTCTGGTATCATGGAAAAGCAAGTGGAAATTTGATCCATGTACAGAAAGGGATTACAATGTTAGGATTGACTACATGTACACATGTTGACAATTTACAAAAACCCTGAAGGTGCAGGTACTGTACACCAAACATAACAAACAGGCAACATTATTCCTGCTTTCAAATTGATTTGGGATGTTGTGTACAGTCGTGTATGTGTACCTGTGGCTGCGTTCGAGCGGTTACTCCCGGTAACACGAGTGTGATGCGCGCGCAATACTCTCCGGTGCAGGAGTATACTCCCCAACGCTGGAGAGTATACTCTCGCTGACCCGAGTGTCGTACTCCGGCCGTTCGAGCGCTCAGGAGTATACTCGTGTTAACACGAGTAGCTCGCTCGAACGCAGCCTCTATGTACAGTATGTACAATGTAAAATATTTTCTCTCTAAGTACGGCCGGTTTTGATTGGTTTGAGCAGAATATTAATTAGATACACTGTAGATGCCATGTGTGTACATTAAACATTGTTTAATGTTTGGCTTGTCATTCACATGAACATGCCCAAGTCAATAACTGAGGTATTATTTTACATGCAAGAATATTATTGTTTTAAAATATGTAAGAAAGAATTATATGCAAATTAGGCTTGCCCTTTAATGCTACAATGATGCTCGTACATGTATGACATCCACAAGATACACCAGAAACTATTTCAAAATAAATATGTATACATGTACAGAAACAACTGCACATAGAATAAAGATCAGATGTTAACATGAATCTATGAATTCTGCATTTATAAGTACTGAATATAATGCCAGAAATGTGTACCCTTCTTTGCTCAAGGCTCATTCAATCTTCAAAATGTATTGTTGAAAATAGTTTGATTCCAACAATTTGTAAGATCATTCAAATGTTCAATCTAAGCTACATGTAATGTCTCATAACCCATTTTGTTGACACTCAAAACATCAAGGAAGTTGATACATCTAGGCTTCTTACACAGTTCAACATGTTCACCTCATCCTTTTCTGGTATTTGTTCATATCAAATTAAAAAAAATTCAAAAGGTAGAAATATTGTTACTGTGCACATGAAACAGTTTTATTTTCCTGTGGCCATACGCTAACGCTGTGCTTTTTTCCGGCCATCCATTTCAAATGAGGCCAAAGTTGAGCAAAGCTCATCTCAAGAGCCGATGAGTGAAGCGAATTAGCAGGTTGAATAAAATGCCTGTTTGTGACTGACAGAAAGAGCATTACCCATTGAATTGAAAGGGATCTTTCATGGGATAATGCGCACAGTAGGCCTATCATAGGAGATGTATTATGCTTCTTTAGAGATTCCACTGAACGTTCAAACTGAGTAATATATTATCATATACACTACATGCAAACATTTGCTTTTAAACCAGCATTATTTCTTGAAGTACATGTACAATTGTACATAGCAGGGCCAGCCACCAAGTTTTGGGGAGTGTTTTTCGGTATAAACTGGACAGCAACATTCTACAAACTGAATATGAAATATCTGCACTCTGCATGGATCTTATCAAAGATAGCACAAAGCGGGCTAAGTACATATACAAAGCACTCTATACATGTACAGGTATGTAGGTAAAATTGTTGCTAGGGCTGGTGCTAAATGATGTACAAATTGTATACATGTATGTATACCTTCTAACCGACATAAGATTCAACTAAGAAAGGATCTTTCCTGGATAAGTCCTAGGAGCTGTCGGCCTGAGAAAGTCCTCAGTCTGTTGGGCAGTCCTAGGAATGGGACCACCACAGTAGGGGCTGTCTTGGAAAGGTCTTGGGACCATAAAAGCATTTACAGCAGTCCTTGGATAGTACATGTATCAGATAGTTTACTCAGAAGTCCGGACATCCGAGAAGATTTTCTATTACCAGTGTCGATTTCACAAAGTCCTACAATTGATTGTTAAAAAGGATTACCCATCGTAGGGGGCCTATCGGATACGTACTTGTAAGAATGCAATGCATCAAAGATCCTACAATTGATAACTACTTTACGATGAGTTTGGTGAAAGCGACCCCAGGGATGGTACTCGATCCTTCTACAGTCTCAGGACATTTGTTCCATACAAAATAGATCAGAAACAGTGCATAGTGGCTCTTTAAATTGACTTGGAAGCACGATGTAAAGAATAAAGCAGGATCTATGCATATTGTACAGTATATGAGCGTACGTGCATGTGTACGTGTACATGGATGATGGTACAGATACAGCCCATTCAGTGAAATGTACAAAGTCACATGGGAGCACTTCTGCTATTGATTGCAGTGCCATCCACAATATGTGCATGCCTAGAAGATAGCACAGTAGATGCACTCCACCATGGACGTCAACGATTGAACAATATGTAGGCCTATACATGTGGCATATATTGGAGTGAAATGGCCATTTCTCATACACGGCATGCATAGACATCAAACAGATTAAAAGGATGACATTAAGTACGTCATACTATGGATGGTCACGCTTTCAGGTCACAAAACAAATTTCCTCTAAAAAGATGTGTGTCCTTTAATTTTCAGTGTATGGACAATGCATGTTATTATGATTGTGTTAATTATTGTATTCAAAATTATTAAAATAAATTTAAATTCAATACTAATATCAAACAAAACATAGAAACGAAAATAAACTTATGGAATAGTGTGCAAGTGTAAATATGAGTGATATAAAATCAAATGAACCAAAGTAAGACACTGACCAAATAATTAAGCAGGCTAACTGTTCCTTTGCCTAAAATCTTGATCAAAATAAAACAATACAAAATCCATACATGTATTTGGCTGTTTTCATATTTTTACACTAAATTTGATGTTATTGTTATAATGAACATGTATAAGTATGTATTCTGTACATGTGTGTAACATGCTGCAGGCTACTTAAATATCAATGGGAATGAAATGAAAAGCAATTAATCTTTTAAAGTACCATAAACCTACCCAAATCTATTTCTAATTGCTTGCATAGGATTATGAAGGAATTGGGATCCATATTTGAACATTCATGGGGCTACATTGTAATGTTTTACCTAGTTGCCTACATGTACCTAGTGGTCAATATCAAAACAATTGAAAGTAAATCTTCTTCTTTTTTTCACAGAAATGTAAATTCATGGGCAAAAATATCAAGCACGATACGGTAAGAGTCATCTGTGAAATTTCCAGTCCCTGAAAGTATTCATTTTTTTGAGGAAAAAAAAAGGAAAATCCTCACAATATATTCAAATATATTCACAGGAGTTTTCATTTTACCCCAGGCGTTTTTGATCTTTGGTTTACTTTTTTCTGGATAAGAGTTACGAGGTACATGTAGAAGAGCCTGATGCTTCAATCCATGCATAACTTTACTCAATTGCAAAATGACACATAGACAGCAACATATATAATATACAGAATGGATGATATGAGATTATCAGATTGTATCAGATTGATCAAAAGATTAAAGGGGTCCTACATGTACATACATGTACATGTACAAAGACAGACATTTGACTTGAGCTTCAGCTCCGGATTTGGTTTCTTTTGGTACATGTATCCATCTTACAAGTAGGCCTACATGTACCATTGTTCTGAATAGGAAAGTGGCACATTTGACTTGAACCACCTTCATTGGCAGCTTTCAGCTGACAAAGATGAACATGAACAGGAGCCCAAGTGGAGGTTTAGATAAGGGCTTTAGGAAGCTAAGAGAGAGAGAGAGCTGTGCATGGCTAGCAAAATAGGATTAAAAATGAAGACAAAGATGGCAATATCACAGGGAACTGCAAGCAAAAATGCCAAGTACAAAATATGAAAGCTAGGCAAAACTATAATGGAGAATTTGCCCGCAGTTACATGTAGGAGGGCCTGACATTTCAATCCTGGCAGGATCTTTCTCAAATTATAATCTGCAATTTTTTTCCACTAAAAATAAGCTCAAGAAAATGTCAACTAAGACGTCATCTCTTTAAAAAAAAAACCAGTGAGCGTTCTGCAAAATAGATGTATCTAACTTACCATACTGTCAGTAGAAAGTGCGTCGACACAACGATCTGCACAGAATCAACACAAAAGACACAGAGGAGAAGAGAGGGTTAGTATGATGTTGGCAGGTGATTCACAGAAATTTCATTCAAGGCAGAATTATCTTCTCATTCTACTTGCTGCAAAGACTGTCAAACATCTAAGTACCGAAAAATATATAAATTTGAAATCATAGGACCTACATGTATAGTGTACATGTGCAGGTACTGGGAAAGCACAATGAATTCACAATATAAATATATGGTGAAACTTCACATAGTTACAGTACTTACATGTACTGGCACTAAATTAATGTACAGAAATACAGACACTGGCAGACTGTGGTGGTTTCAATAAATGTCCATTGTACATGTACATTAAGTACATGTACTGATATTCTGTACAAACAGGGTGGGAGCTAGGGTTAAACATTACCACTAACGTGTCTAAGCTATAAACCCTGAACTTGTAAATGTGCGAATGAATGCTCCAGCTCAAGATAGTGGGAAATTGTTTAGCTTTTCAGACCTACATGTACATGTACATGTACATCCATACAGATCCACGATATTAGTGTACCAAGATTAAAGGTATATTACATTGTACATTGTACATGTACATGTACATCGTGTACACATATGTATTCGTGCACATACACATCACTTTATGAGCAAAATGTTTTTTTTTCTAGGTCAAAATTCCATTGATTGGGTAATTAGACAATACATGTGTATTGTAGCGCAATGCATCCAGAATCGATTATTCGGTATCGATTATCGAGTACATATGGGTTCGTCACCCTGGGCTAGTTGCTAGCCTTCTCGTACTCAGAAGCCACGCATTATTTGGAGAGGGGCCAGTCGACACCGGGGGTGTATTTAAGTCATGCACGTGCGTGGCCAAGGGTCTCTTTCCGTCCAGCGTCCTTGATGAGCGGACGTCGTCACACTCTAGTCCCCGTAATTAGTGACTGTTGAGAGCAGCCTTATATTATTGCAGAGTGACAGAGCCCAGGCGGAAAATTCCCTGCTGTGAGTTTCATAATCAGAACTAGGCAGTATAAAGTCATGTGCATTGTTGACAAGTAATCGTTATAATTTGTGAGAGGCAATAAAGCCGATTTGTGTATAAGTCTCATGTAGGCGAAGCGCCTATAATTGTCACCTACTTAGGACAAGCGCCTGTGTGTCGCCTAGATAGGCGAAAGAATTAAATTGTCACTTCAGAAGCCAAACTTATGTGTCCGCCTTTGCTTCCTTGAAATGGAAACAAGAACAATTGTGTTTATCTTGCTGGCTGTGGTCATGGTCCTGTTGTTGGCGATCGTGGCATGCTTGATTGTTCTAGACATCCGAATCCGCAGTGTCAAGTGCCAGGTTTAGAATTATAATCAGCCCCCTTCCCTGAGGTGTTTTCCCCTGAGAGAGTGATCTAGGTGATCGCTGTTGGTGTGTTGCGGGCCTAGGCGGTAGACTGCCGCCAAACGGATCTGCCTCCCCGGCCTTTTGAAGTTCGACCGCTCGCTGACATTGGCCGAGAGCGACCCGGGCAGCGGTCATTCTTGGACCAAATCCGCCACAAATGGTGTCAGAAGTGGGATTAGGCGCCGTGATATTACCACAGAGATCATCAGAGATTAGATCAGCGGAAAACAAGACACCTACGGCTAGAAATTAGAGAATCACCTATATAGGCGGCATGGCGAGAAGGCTGATTGACTGCGACGACGAGTTGATATTTGCCATGCAGAGGGGCGAGCCTGTGTTACAGAAGGATAAGGTTCAGATTGAGCATCTGAAGGCTGATATCCAGCAACTAACTAGGCGACTGCAGAGGGCTATGAGGAGCAAGGACTCAGGATATAGGTCCGGGAACCTATCGATGGCTGCGCACTACGGCAGCACAGAAAACAACTCGACGATGGACTCAGTGTTGCCGCCTACGCCACATCCCCGAGTACTGCCAACGCTGAAGGAGCAAAGCAAATGTCGAAGTACACCTGCGCCTCCACCGATTCCAGTTCCTACACGGGCGACTACTTCGATGGCGTCGGAAAGGGCTCCGAGTTATGGTTTAGCAAGCAACAGTCTACCGGGCTGGGAACCGATTGGGCGTTCCACTGAAAGCCGCCAGCGGACCACAGAAGAAGAGTTTTCACTACCGCAGCATTCTTCGGGAGACTTGCGGTCATTCGTAGGTGAAATTCCCGCACAGAAGAGAGAGGGGGAACAGGCGGAGGAGCTAGTGAGGTTTGGCAGTGTGTCTAGTGTGACTAGACGGCCAAATATTGTTCCAGATCGGTTTAACGGGAAAACTCCATGGAGAGACTACAAGCAGCACTTTGAGGCATGTAGGCTGGCGAACGGCTGGACGGATAGCCAAGCTAAAGTGTTTCTAGCTGCGAGTCTCCAAGGCGCTGCAGTAAAGGTGTTGGGGAATCTTCCAGACGGCGGTAGTCACATCACCTACGCTACGTTGATTGGTTTATTGGAGAAAAGGTTTGGGCCTGGGCAACTTGCCGAAAACTACCTCCTGGAGCTACGTCATAGGCGACAGGGGCCTAGAGAGTCACTACAGGAGCTTGGACAATCCATCCAAGAGTTGGCTGCACTAGCGTACCCAGAGGTAGGCGAGAGTGGGCGAGATCGCCTAGCTAGGGGCCACTTTTCTGACGCAGTCGAGGAACAGGCGATCAGGGAAGGAATATTCCGCGCAAGACCCTCATCACTAGACGAGGCAATACGAGCCGCGCTGAATACCGATGGTTTCCTCAAGGCGGAGGAACAACGTAGCGGTAGGCGGAACAAGTTTGCCAGAGTGGTGGAAGGTGAAGAGCCATGCACCATGGAAGAGCAGAAGAATGCTTTGGAAGAGAAACACCGCAAGTTGGAGGAGTCCATCATGGCCAACCAGCGTGAAGTAAAGGCGTGGATGGAGAGAGTGGCACAGCAAGTCGGCTCCCTCATGAATCAGGAAAAGACTGCGGAGAACTACCGTGGCGCCTATCACAAGGGAACCACAGGTGACATCTGCTATAAGTGTAAACAGAGGGGACATTTCGCCCGCGACTGTTCACAGCCACCAGTAGGGAAAAGAAGACGGTCGGGAAACGACCAGCAGCTTACCCAACGGCCCGAGGGGAAGCTGGAGGAGCGACAGGGCCAGAAGGCGCCGGTGGACACCGCGCAGGAGAGAGTATAGGCGACGTGAAAAGAGGCAGCAGGGGAACCTTACCGTCTGTTCGCAAGGCTCGCACTGGGTTGTTTGTACCAGCCGTGATGAGAGGCGTCAAGGCGAATCTCTTAGTTGATACCGGGGCAACAGACACTGTGCTATCGTCCGAATTGTACTACCAAATTCCGAAGGAGAGTAGACCAGAACTGACGAGTTTAGGTGCAGGAAAACGCACTGCTGATGGCAGTAAAATTGAGACACTTGGTTGCGCCTGGATAGAAATTCAAGTCGGCAGGACAACTTGTCCAGTTAATGCGGTATTTGGGAACACAGGTCGGATTAAGGGACTACTTGGAATGGACTTTCTACTTCCAACCCAGGGCACCTTAGATTTTCAGACGATGGAGTTAAAGCTAAACGGGGAAAGAATTAGATGCACCGACACACAAGGAAGTGGGTTGTGTGCGAGAGTTGTCGTAGGTGAAACCACACGAGTGCCAGCCGACCATAAGGCGAGAGATGTAGCCCATCCCGAAGGCGAGAAGGTCCAGTGTCAGGTATGCCGAATGCGAATGCATAGCAGGAGTCTTGAGCGACACTTGAGAGTGGAGCACGGCCCGAAGCTGCTCTACTTCTGTAGGAGATGTTCTCACAAGAACAACAGAAGAGACAACCTTCGAGCACACTACCGTGATTGCCACCCGGAAAGTGTTGACGAAGTAGACAAGATCCAAGGTGAGACACATGAGTCCCGTGAGCGTGACAGGCGCAACATTGAGGAGAACGACAGGCGCAACAGCGAAAAGAAAGACAGGCGCAACAGTGACGGCGAAGCAAGGCGCAGAGAGAAGTCTGGCAAAGACCGGAAGCGGAAGAATGGGGACGACTCTGGGCATCATTCCATCCCGCACACCGACGTCAAGGGGAGCAAACCTGCAAAGCTGCAGAAGAAAAGTACAGTTTCCTGTACAGTGTCGAGGGCTCCTGAAGAGGAACCTGACCTGCCCGTAGGCGCAGCCGTGAAGAAGAGTCTTCCGAAGTCGACAGGGTCGCCACAACGGCAAGGTATAAGAGTGCCCGAGCTGAATGAGGTGGAGACGACCATGAAGGCGCCTACGACAGACAAGACCCCTAAGAGTGGAGGGATAGTGGCCCATCCGCCTGAAGTTGCTGCAACGGTGGAAGTAAATTCTACACAGCAGGCTGACGAGGCTGAGGAGGAAGGTGTTTTGGAGATTGCCATGTCTCCTATGCCAAGGTCATGGGAGCAAGAAGAGACACCGGTGGCCAGAGAACCCATGCCAGCGCCTGGAGGGAAACTCCTGAGCATGATGGAACGAATGAGACAAGAAGGAACTGATGAGCGGGAGGTGTCGTCATCAGATGAGTCTTGCTTGGGAAAGGAGGAAGAGGATAAGTCGCCTAAAGAACTACGGGTCAAGTACCTACTCTCAGGGCTTGCCGTGAAGATCACCGAGAAGGGATCAACCCGTGTGACAGCTGGTGCAGTGCATATTACCCATGAGCATCGTGCACGTCAGTACGACGTCGTATTCATGCGGGCCCCGCCTACTCCTGCAGAGGGTGCAGCTGATGAACCGCCTTCGAGAATCTGCAGATTGGTGCGGGATGAGGACGCCTGTGTCGTAGGCGTAGGATCTGCAATGACCAGGGATGAGTTGGAGCGGCACATGATTGCCAACGTGAACAAAATCACCGAGACAACTACGCGAAGCCTTTTCCATGAAGGGGAATTAGTGACCAAGGATCAGACCGAGCGGGTCTTCCATGTGAACTTCTTGGCTGGAATCCGCTAACAGTGAACTTTGAACTTTGTGTTTTGCTTGAAGAAAGCCATGCAAATAGAAGCAACATTTGCGCCTGTTCACTTTCAAGATCGCCTTTCGCGATTAAATCTGTTTTCAGACCTGTTCTCAATTTGATTGTTGATTGTATTTGAAGTTAAAGGACCAAGTTTTGCAGTGGTATGGGACAGTAATAGCCTGTACTTAGGGTCTTGAGGATGTGCCTTTGGATTGCTATAGATTTGTTCTTTTTGAAAGTTGTATGCTGTTTTCCAACTTGTTGTTAAAGTTTTTGAAGGCTTCTTGTAAGAAGTAGACAAAGACGTGCGCCTATAGGGATCACCTATTCAGGGGATTGTGGAGCCTGCAGGTGAAAAGGTTTGGATCTAGGTAGACTTGAGCTAAGTCATGATTGTTTCTTAAAGTTTTGTTTTGAAGGAGTGGGTGCATTGCTTTGTTTTGTTATAAGTTTTTAGGTCCGAGGACTGACCAAACTTAGAAGGCGCCTATGTAGCGCAATGCATCCAGAATCGATTATTCGGTATCGATTATCGAGTACATATGGGTTCGTCACCCTGGGCTAGTTGCTAGCCTTCTCGTACTCAGAAGCCACGCATTATTTGGAGAGGGGCCAGTCGACACCGGGGGTGTATTTAAGTCATGCACGTGCGTGGCCAAGGGTCTCTTTCCGTCCAGCGTCCTTGATGAGCGGACGTCGTCACACTCTAGTCCCCGTAATTAGTGACTGTTGAGAGCAGCCTTATATTATTGCAGAGTGACAGAGCCCAGGCGGAAAATTCCCTGCTGTGAGTTTCATAATCAGAACTAGGCAGTATAAAGTCATGTGCATTGTTGACAAGTAATCGTTATAATTTGTGAGAGGCAATAAAGCCGATTTGTGTATAAGTCTCATGTAGGCGAAGCGCCTATAATTGTCACCTACTTAGGACAAGCGCCTGTGTGTCGCCTAGATAGGCGAAAGAATTAAATTGTCACTTCAGAAGCCAAACTTATGTGTCCGCCTTTGCTTCCTTGAAATGGAAACAAGAACAATTGTGTTTATCTTGCTGGCTGTGGTCATGGTCCTGTTGTTGGCGATCGTGGCATGCTTGATTGTTCTAGACATCCGAATCCGCAGTGTCAAGTGCCAGGTTTAGAATTATAATCAGCCCCCTTCCCTGAGGTGTTTTCCCCTGAGAGAGTGATCTAGGTGATCGCTGTTGGTGTGTTGCGGGCCTAGGCGGTAGACTGCCGCCAAACGGATCTGCCTCCCCGGCCTTTTGAAGTTCGACCGCTCGCTGACATTGGCCGAGAGCGACCCGGGCAGCGGTCATTCTTGGACCAAATCCGCCACAGTATTATAATGTACTACATGAACGTGTAGGCCTACAAGTATATTTTCCTGTAAATGTACATGTTCATTATGTACATCTACATGTACATACTATGTGTACATACATGTAATTATATGCATGTAGACTTTGGCACTATACCTGTACATACTATGGGTGCAATGGGTGCATGCCAGTAAATAGGCCCAAATCAGTCCGCGGAGCTCATTACTTTTCTGTATACCCTCAAAATCTTTTTTTGTTAAAGCGTCAGCTGAGCCCTACGTGGGAAGTCTTGTAGACAAAATGGATGGAACCCGATCACCAGAGTTTGGACTTTCACCTTTGAGCCGTTGGATGAAATCAGGCCCTAAATTCGCTCTATTTTTGACCTGTGCATGTGGTGGAGGAGTACTATTTTTGGTCTGGCACCGGTCAATTCGGCCGTTTTAGGGATATTTTTCTTTGAATGTACTTTTCGGCAAAAAGTCATTGGTTAACCTATAGAAAATTGAAAAAAAAAAAAAGTTTTCACCTTTATTTTGCCGTATTGGTCAATTGCCTCAGAAAATTCTGAGTATTTTTTTTTTAAATTGGCCATTTTGCGTGGGAGCCTATGAGAATGTATAATTTACTGGTCTGCACAGGTCTCTATACACATGTACATTATAGCATGTACGTGTACAGTTACATTATTGTACATGTAAGTTAATAAGAGGCTTCAAAGACACATTTATTTTCACAAGCCCTTGGTTTTTTAATTTGACACATCACAAACAGGATGTATGTAAAATTTCTTGTATAATTATACGCTTACGTGTACAGTACAAATGTGTACATGTATATGATGTACAATTGTACATGTACATTATCCGCATGAGCAAATGACTGATTTTGTGTTTTCTAATACAGACTACAGTGTACACATTATACAGTAATCCATAGGTTTCATGTCACATTAGTGCATCCAAGTTTATAGCTACCTGTACCATGAACATGTAAAATGTACAGTGCATGCATCATGACATGATGTATTCACCAGTAATGGTATGTACAGTATACGCTACACACAAAGTAACAGTGAACATGTTTAGTGCACCTTGTTCACATTTAAATGCGCGTGCATGTGCACTAAGATGTTCAGAGTATCTACCATCTGGTGTTACGTTCCAAATTCAATTATTTAATTACACTCACATCAATGCCCACCACTTCAATTAAAAGACCACACTCACAAAACTAATAATAAATTGAGGGAAAGACCTCTAGGTGGTCAATTAGAATAAACACTATTCTGTGAGCCTGGGTTAACAAACGTGTACAAACTACAAGTGCCAATTTCATAATTATATGTACCTAAATGTTCCTAAGTCCTGAATGTTTTTCCTAGATGTTTACTTATATGTTGATGATTATTTTCGGTAAATGAGCGGCCAATTTCATTTTCACGCATTCGTGCTGAAGAAATTTTGCCTCCTCGGTTGAAACCGTCACTCGATTTTACTTTGATGCATCCGTATTTATATAGCATTGCATTCAATTAAATTTAACAGTCGTTCAATATAGGCATGCAAAATCAGCATTCAATTTAGCAGGGTAACCATAAACAATGATTTATACCAGATCGTTACTTACGTTTCCGTTTTGAGACAACCAATTTTGCAAAACAAATGAAAACCTCTTTACTTATTTCTCTGTATCTTTTGTAATTTTGCCCTTTTTTCTTAATTTCTTAATTTGATTTGTTATTTCTATATTTACTGGCTTGCATCTGATTAAGTCTCAAGAGAGGATACATGTAGGTGTCATGGATGTATTGCTAATCATGGTGTCTCATCATCCATTATGAGTTGCACTTCCTCTGACATGTCTGACCAATCTCGCTCTTCGTATCACTATGGATCTCAAAATACTCAAATAAGTTGCAACAATCAATTTGTCTGTCTACCTGTCGGATGTTCAAATTGTCTGCAAGCTCAATGTAATCTAATTTATTCGAATGCATCAATCAGCCATCAACATTAGATATATTCTCTTGTATAGTAACCGTAAGCTGCCATTCTTTTCTAGGATTTTGAATTACATACAATAGTTGTCAGGGGACATCACAAAAGTGATTTCCATACAGGAAGTGAACCATTCTTATATGCCCTTTTTAATCTTGCATTACATTCATAATTACAGATTAACAAAACTTTAAGTTTGCTGAACAATTCGCAGAAATGCCTGCCCCAAAACGAATTTGAATGCCATTGCAAATTTGAATGCTGTTGAAGTAGAATTTTAAATTGAAATTCGATTCTATTTAATCGCCTGACACTTGTGAACATTTACTTGCACACATGAAGTGAAATCGAATGACTATTTTCAGGTGCCTTGCAGTTTCACTTGAAATGGAATGACACAGCGTTTACATTGTCCACTCATTTGCAGAAAATGACCAGAAAAACCTACATTATTCAAGTGTAGTGCACTATTCTGCATGTTGATGTACCGGTACACGAAATGTACATGTTTGAACTTTTGAAAGCCAACAAAGGAAATTTGCTGTTCTGGATGAATAAAACAAATGAAACGAATGAAATAGGGCCAAAATTGACGTACATGTACAAACATTAAAAAGTCCAGTGCCTTTCCTTTCCTTGCATAAGAACATTAGCAATGCATATCGGACACATATGCCAATATATAAGTACTGTACACATACATATAGATCTCGAAAAAGTGTGCATGCATGCTGCACCGCCACATGTTGGATGTCATGCACATTCGTCACACATGGCTTTTAAGAGCAAGACATAATATGAACTTTTGGGGTCTTTTGTGGGTGTGTTTTAGAAAAGAATGGAATTGTTTGCATAAGGAAAATGACAGGTCTTATGGACACTAAATCCCAATCATGCCAATTTAAAGCAATAAATCATGGAGGACATGTACATGTAACATGTGTTATGTAAAATACATGCCACAATGAACACATACAGTGCATAGGTACTGAACTCATGTCACGTATGCATGCACATGTACTGGTATACAGTACACACATACATGTACATATGTACATGTATACATGTATGTGCAGGAACATGTACATGTCCCCCCCCCCCCATAGTTCTTTTTAGTACATACCTGTACACATGCTAAAGTGGACATGGATGGTGGAGACAGACTGTCTATAATGTTCATTCGCCTGATACAGTGCTGAATACATAGTTACCACATATGCATGGGACAGGTTGTCAACATACTGTAATGTGTGAAACATCATGCAATGCGCTTGTTGAATGCTACATGGGGACATCATTCTGTGTTTATGCCATACAGCTATATTAAAATTACTAGAACGCTGACTCTGTGTACAGAGTCATGCCTGCTGGGCGCATCATGTTTGTGCACAAACCTATGGAAAGCAAAAAATTGGGTACGTTTTTTGTACGTCTATTTGCATCTGCGTTTGTGTTCTATACAGTGCGTTATTGAAGACCACGTATGCCCAAAATCCTATGCACATGCGCGTTGCATTTTATAGTACATTCTTCAAAAAGCATTCCAGGCAAAGTTTTATTGTTCCAAAGACACGCACATACCATGTAAATTCAAAATGACTGCGCCCAGGACGGCTTCAAAGTGTCTACACACGGAGAACGCAGAGCCAGCACTCTAGTAATTTTAATATAGCTCTATGGTTTATGCCCTGTGCAGAAGTCAATGCAGATAATTCACTGCATGGTCAAAACCTTGTTACATTATTAAAAGAGATACACTGTACATCTTTAGAACATGTACACGTTTGTCAGTGCATCTTACCCCCGTTTCAGACAGGCGTTCCAGCATTGCACCAAACCAATTGAAAAGCAACATTTGAATTACAGTATATGTAAGTAAATAGAAAGTTTGACGTCTGAAACAATTAAATGTAGGAGCAACCAGGCGCACCTGATGCCGACAGATCAACGGTCTGGGTCTGGCTTCTACCATCACAATCTTGTACCCTGTAAATTGTAAATTTGTGAAGATTTCTGTTTTGGTATATAACCAAAGTATGATGTATACCTTTAACCAAATATCGCAAATGGTAATTTAATGATTCATATGTTAATGACTATAACAATATTGCATTCACTGTTGGTCGGCCCAACAGTGAAACAAGCCTGTATACATGAACATTGCACAAGGCTAGCCAGAGTTATACTGTACTCCTACAAGTACTAAATGTAAGAATACAGTGCACTGTCATACCACAGTAAATAAAGCAATTTCATTGGTCAAAACTAAGTCACACATGCATGTATTTGTGTAGGTTGTGATATGAATTCATGAATGTTTATGGGAATTTATCACTTTGCATACATGTGCAAGAACATACCTGTACATGTAATAGCGCTGCGCACTTGCACTAAAAATAGCACCGAACCTCAGACAAACATTGCAACTTGCCTCATGCAAATGTGTGGAGGTATTGTGTGCGCGTGCATGCATCCAGGTGTGACGTCATTAGTGCGGAACACTATTGCCGTACATGTACTTGTACATGTACAAACACATGTACTGTACATGTACAGTGTACAGTGTACTGTACATATGTGTGTATGCGCACAGAAGGATGGCTGGTGATGCTACACAGCTGCACAACAGACAATGGTAGCAGCCATTCACTTGTTTACAGAACCAGTCTTTGTCCCAGGTAGTAAAATACTAGTATACATACCATCCTAAAATGAATATTAATCAATAGCATTTTGCTATTGAGAGCAATGTGCAAGTATAAATGTACATATACACGTACACGTATACATGCCTTTGTGGTACACAACATTGCATCAATGCCTACTATAATAATAATAATAATAATAATCAGTTCTTATAGAGAGCGCAACACATTGCGGGGCAAGTCTCTATGCGCTTAGAAAGTTAGACAAGAAAATAACAAAAAGATGCTGTACATACAAGATTCAGGAAAATTACAAGGACATATTAAATAAGTAGGTCTTTAGATGAGATTTAAAGTCTTCTATTGAATGTATGGACCTCATAGAAGCTGGGAGAGTGTTCCATAAAACAGGAGCAGCATAAGTGAAGCTACGGCTCACCATACCATAAGTCTTTGTCATGGCTTGTGGTACAACAAATAGGTTTTGCTTACTCGAGCGTAAATTTCTTACAGGTTTATACAGATTAAGTAATTCAATTAAATACATGTATGATGGAGCAAGGTTATGGAAGCATTGATATGCAAGTAAAAGTATCTTAAATTTTATGCGAGAATGGACTGGTAGCCAGTGTAAACTCTGCCGGATAGAAGATATAGATTGGTGTTTACTGCAACGGGAAACTAACCGAGCAGCTGAGTTTTGGATAATTTGCAATCTTTGTATTTGCCGAACTGGTAACCCTTGAAGTAAACTATTGCAAAAATCTATGCGACACATGACAAATGCATGAAGTAGACGTTCTGCTGTGTTTTATTGTTGGTCACGTCAATGCATGCATTGACATTTTTGTATTCATTCATTTTTAATAACTTGTTTTCTTCAAATTTTGATACAGTATCACGTGAAGTGAAGCATACAGTGATGTACACTGATGCATTGGCTTTCTAATATGGTAGTCAAGGGCAAATTAAATGACACCTTAAAGCTTTGCTGTTCTTTAAAGTCAGCCAGGCCTCCAGAGCCTTGTCTTACAAGGCAATTTTGAAGAGCAGGCTCTTGGAGGTAACCAACAGCATAAAATGCAGAAGGCACACTAAATAACACAAAGGACATTTCTCTGGCAATGTCATATAGGCCATGAGAGTTTGTGCCCAAACTGAAAAGGGAATCATCTTAAAGAATGCCTGTAAACTACTCAATCATGTCAATGTGACATGCCCTCAAAGGCTTCTAAACGGGGACCACCACCACACAACCACCATCCCTGCAAACAAACAGAATGGAAAATCATATGCCAGTATAACATTGCTTTCTTTGTGTAAAATTACATCTATTGGTCGCATATCTGGTGCCTTCTGGGTTGAATGTGTCTCTAGGGCAAATTTAAAGTTGTATATGTACATGTACACTGTACCGGTAGGTATTATATATATATGTATCCACAACATTTTCACGAAACTGAAATATTATTTGGAATTAACTCGAAAAGGAGGAATTCTGTCGCAATCATTAGTATTTAATATTTTAGTAAGGAACGATTGCTAGAGATTTCAACCCAGGAGAGTGATTCTGGTTCAAATGGGAGCAATTTAAATTCTGCTCTTCAGAGAGTGTTCATTTTAATTGTGCACAGAGGACAAAGCCATCTCTCCACAAGGATACAAATTCCAGAATGTGTGCTTATTTATATAACTGGTGTACATTACATGTGAAACTATACAATGTACACTTTTGCCTTGTATTATGGCTTTCAAAAATGCCATTAAGTACTGCTTTATCAAGGACAACATTGGACACTAAACTATATTATTGTAAATAAGCACAGTATGTAAATATGTACGCAGATAATGTGGCACCATGCAATCATATTATGCATTGAGATGATACAAATTAAGTCAAGGGGATGAAAAAACTCCTGGCTCATCTCACTTTGGGAAATCAATACGAGGTGACCTGCATGTACACACATGTAGATATATGGTAGATACAGCAAGGCCAAGGGGTGGATGCTAGGTCGACCACTGCAATTCAATTTGCTGGTGGGCTTCTTGGTCGGACGCCGGGCCGATTGAGTGAACCATAGGTACTAAGGGGGGGCTTAAAATACATGTACACTATGCATGCGCGCATTTGCTGGGTCAGTTTGCCTTGGGAATTGACTAATTTATCCAGTAAAATATTAGCAGGATACAAATGTACAGTGTACGTGCATGCTCATGTACAGTACATTATAAACATGATAAAGTACACACAGCAAAAACATACAACCATGCATGCATACAGTGTGAAAAAGATTTATAAATAAATTGTAAAAATTATTGTACACTAAAATTAATACTGTAACTGTACTGCAATAAATGTACATACATTAGGAGGGCCTGACATAACAGGATCGTTGAATGCACACAATAGCGCTCCGCACTAATGACGTCACAAAATCCCCGTATGTCAGACAAACATTGTCTCACACACGGCATATTGTACATGCACGTGCACACCCACACACGTTTGCATGCAATGTTTGTCTGAGATCTGGTGCTATTTTTAGCGCAAGTGCGGAGCGCAATTGTACCTCAACTCATTTGTATAATCAATCTTATTGTAATGCATGATTTTATAGAACAATTCTTTGTAATCTGTAATAGCACTGCACACTTGTGCTAAAAATAGCACCGAACCTCAGACAAACATTGCAACCGGCCATGCAAACGTGTGGTGAGTGGAGGTATGTGTGCGCGTGCATGCACGGTGTGACGTCATTAGTGCGAAACGCTTTTCTGTATACTGTAAAGTGCCATGTATACGGCGCACCCATGTATACGGCGCACCCCAACTTTTGACATCAGCTGGCAGAAAAAAAAAAAAATCGGCCGTGAACGACCAAAAAAATTAGAAAACTGCATCGCTAATTTTTTTGAACAAAATTGAACCCTTTTCGATATACAGGCCAATCTTGGAGGAGGGGCGGCCATTTTGTTTATGCAGTTTTAGCACGGTATCCATACATGTATATGTAATGCATCCATGGATCGATATGTGCATCGCAGTTCCTTTTTGAATATTACAAGTCTTCAAAGTAAGCAAGGAGCAATCGTTGAATGCTTCAAGATTTTTGAGTTCACAGCCAGGGGTTGTGACGGGTGGCCAGGGCTACGCGACAATTTATTTCGGGGGGGGGGGGGGGGGGGGGGGGGGCAGGCGGGGGTGGAACAAGAAGGCTAACAAGAATTGGTCCAGCCAGTGGACTCTACTAGCTAGGGTTTGGCTCACTAGGGTTAGGTTCGCTAGGGTTAGGGCAACTAGGGTTGGACTATTTTTGAGGACTCTTCGCATCTTGTTTGCAAGACTGATGTTTTTATATATTTTTTTCCCCGGTTTTGGGTATAGTTGACTGACTTGGGGGTCAAAGAAAAGGTGCTTGATGAAGCAAACACTCAACAATAACTCTGGCCAAAAGTTGCTACCCTCGTCACGGGTAACCCTCTCTGCTGTGCTCTTTTGTCTTTGCATGAATATAAAGAACTTCGCTAAAAAGGCTGAAAACAAGCACAAACAAATGAAAATCCTAACCCATATTTGTTTTCCCGACATAATTCAAACTCAGTCCACTCCAAAGCGAAAATACAGTTATTTACGCAGGGGAATCCCCAAGCATTTACACGCACGCGCGTTGACTATGGCAAACATGGCCGCAGTATGCTTTATTTCGGAAAAATCTAATTTATGGTAATTTTAATGGATTTAAAAGGAAACTAAAAGTTGAAAACGACATGTCAGAAAGTGCAAAAGTTGTGTCCATCAATATTTTCTGCCTACAGTTCACTTTAGCGACATTTAAAGGGCAAAATTGCAACGGCATGCCGCCATCTTGGATTTCGCTATATAGGGTGCAGACCAGTAAATAAATTCTCATAGGCTCCCACGCAAAATGGCCAATTAAAAAAAAATATTAAAAATACTCAGAAGTTTCTGAGGCAATCGACCAATACGGCAAAATAAAGGTGAAAACTTCAATTTTCATTTTCTTTTCAATTTTCTATAGGTTAACCAATGACTTTTTGCCGAAAAGTACATTCAAAGAAAAATACCCCTAAAAACGGCCAAATTGACCGGTGCCAGACCAAAAATAGTACCCCTCCACTACAGGGCAAAAATAGAGCGAATTTATGGCCTGATATCATCGATAACGGCTCAAAGGTGAAAGTCCAAACTCTGGTGATCGGGTTCTATCCATTTTGTCTACAAGACTTACCACGTAGGGCTCACCAGAAGCTTTAAGAGAAAAGATTTTGAGGGTATACAAAAAAAAAATGTGCTCCGCGGACCGATTTTGGCCTATTTACTGGTCTGCACCCCTACATTCGAGTGACGATAGACGTCAGGAGACTACTGTAGGGAATGGGAACCAGTCTAGGGTTTAGCGACGTACGAGTTGGCTCAATTGCACCTCAAATTGTTCATCCTATGTCCGCAATAGCGCGAGCGAATTTTGTGATTGGCTAGACGATCTGCGCGCGCTTTACAAATTGTCATCTTTACATTAGAACAAATCAAAATGGCGGTTCACGTTGCAGCTTTTTTTATGCTACTTATTTTAAATTGTATTCTCAAACTTCTTATAAAAGAACATTTTTGGATACAATTTTTGCAACCTTACAACAAATCACTTCATTTCACCTGATATTTTAGCCTTAACTGATATGGCAGATAGTTTAAATAGTCACTTTCTTCTTCATTTGTTAATTCGATCAACTTTTTGTATATAAATTTGTCTAAATTCGGGTTAGAATGCTCTTTATGGGGTTTACAAACAAGCATTTTAAACCATTTTGAATCATCTTTTGTAATTATAAAGGCAAAGGGAATAATGTCCAAGTCAATTTGAATGATGTACATGTACATGTATGGTATACTTGACAAAATAGGTTGCAAGAAGACATATTGCACTTGAGTCAGGTTTTTCTATGTATGTACATGTGAAGGCCAATACATTGTACACGTATGTGTACATAGGCCTATGTACCGGTGTGTTATTTGTATGTGTACACATGTATGTACATGTAAATTTACTCAAGTACACTGAAAAATGTGTAAGATTCCCATCTTAATTATCTCTAGTATGACTGTAGATGAGCTATGTTTAAATAGATTTGAATAACTCCAACTTAATTCTCCATTGGCAATGGATTATACAGTGAAATATCACAGGGTGTAACGTCCGTCACAGAAACCGTAACGTCCGTCACAGGGTTCAATGTCCTATTTCTCATAAACCATGCTATGTTTGAAATTTTTCCATTTTGAGTTGGCAAGCTCTGACCCACACACTAATGCAGTTAGTTGGATTTTTCACAATCATGTACAATTCACAGGGATTTTGAACTAAATATTAAGAGTCAAAAGTTCTCGTCTTTTAAATGTAACGTCCGTCACGATTTATTTTTTAAGTCTAATTAAGTCTGACAGAAAATCAAGATCTTCATTACTATGTTTTATATACTGTTGACTTGTTATGCTATTAAACTGCAACTATCATCTTTCCCAGCAAAGCTTGCTTACAAATCTAGAAAACAAATTGGTAGCAATTTTCTGTGCAAATGTAACGTCCGTCACAATGGAATCGCCCATGTACGTCCGACCATAGTCCAACGATCGGACCGTCACGGCCCGGAGATTGCATTTTGTAATACTGTAATGTAAATGCACATGTCCACTCGCCCGTCGTCCAACCGTGTTTTCGCACGCTATTTTCGGTGTCTCTAGTCCTTACCCTTATCGATTTTTGCACTTCAGTTTTCCTTGGCCAATCGCAAGAGTCGGAAATATTAGATTTTGTAAATGGTATTTTTCATGAATCATTCGCTCAATTTTCAGTCAGACATCATGCTAATTGGTTACCGTTGCTGCCGGTGCATCATATGCTTTAACTAGGCGCGGCGCAATGATCACAACCCACACTCTCGAGACCGCCAGCGGGCTGTACCCATGTATACGGCGCACCCCCAACTTTTGATTTTTGCCGAGGTGAAAGAAAGTGCGCCGTATACATGGCACTTTACGGAACTTCAAATACATGTAGTCTGTACTTGAAATGAACTCTTTCACTGGATTTGGGAGGAAATTTTTCTCCTTACATAATTCATGTTTTATGTTAATTCAGTTTCTATACTTCTCCTTTCTTTCTCAGCGCTTAGAAACATTGTATTAAAGGTACAATACATGATTGGTAAAGGTCACAGGACTGCACTCATACTTTGTCTGATCAAACATGTACATGAAATAATAAACCTGTGAAAATTTGAGCTCAATCGGACATCTGAGTCACAAGAAAATAGCGAAAACCCGACTCGATTTTTCTTATACATGTAAAACATGAAGAATAGTTTGCTTTGTTTGTTCCAAAAATCGTTCGGACTAACGATCTTTGGAAAAGACAATAAATCTTGATTTGCTTGAAAAAAACCAGCATCTGATGAACCAAGATTTCACATGGTGACTGTTTGCACTGTTTACGAACTGTTGAGTCCATTTTCTGTCTCAAAATCAATAATTTTGTTGGGAGGCCTTGCAAATCCTATATGCTCCCTTTAAGCGCTTTATTTATTATTATTATTATTATTATGTACATTACAAATGAAGAAGTGGCTATTTGCAGATAATTACAGTGTAAATCATGTTATGTACACTGTATGTGATTGGTCCCATGTTCATGGAGTCTGTTTATTTTGCATGGTACCATAAAACGTATTGTATTTTGTTGTTATACATGTACCAAGGTTCAATTGAGACATTTCATTGGTCAATGGAAACATGGTCATGTATGTACGTACAATGATGTGCATAGTGTACGTGTACATACATGTATGTGTACTTTTTTGTGTTCAAAGGTGATTTGCAATAAAATGTCTCGAGCTTTATGCTTAACGGCACTATGAATGAAAATCAAACATAAACCTGAACCCATTTTTTTTATTTTCATACCACAGTTTACCACACATGGGTTTTCCTGTGGTTCATGTACTGTACATACGTAAGTGTGGTATCCTGAATACCACAATATACCACAGTGTGGTTTGTGTGGTAAATGCATACACGTATGTAGTTTATGATCCAGTTCCCCCTGTACTGTGGAGACTGTGGTAGTGTGAGGTGAGCAGCTCTTGTCTTATATGGTACACGTATGTACAGTACTGTATATATACCGGCGGCTAGGCCGTACATGTATTATAAAATGTAGTTGTGTAGGCAATAGGCATGGCACTGGCTATTGGGGTTGCTATATGCATATTTTCCACTTTCCAGTAAACAATGTTTAAAAATACTTAAGCGAATTTTATTAAAACAAAATAATAGGGCCTACAAATTATGAAGATCACACAAGATACACGTAATCACTCTACTTTTTCAGTCAATGTAATTAAGTGTTCTATTAAGTAAACAAATGTTCACATTTTGATGGCTTAACCTACTCTGAGAATTTCTTTTCATAATTAGTCAATTATGACTATATTTAAGAAATTCCATGTCATTTTTTTATTCAATTTAAGGCATTATGTACATACTGTTTTAACAACTTACACGCATTCATGTAACGGCATGTCAACACTAATACTGCAATTCAATCAATAAACATGTACATGCACGGTGTACATTAAAGCACGGTGTACGTATACATGTATGTACGTTCCAACACAATAACCAACATGAGCCTGTGCGTGTTTGTAATTAACCAAATTTGAACTACACCTGTACATTATAATGCATACAGATTATACACATCAACGATCAAATGTATTGAGCAATTCTTGAATTCAAAACCAGGCATGGTCCGTGGGCAGAATGCATATAAGGAGCTAAAATGTACACATACTGCACTTATATTAAAGGAAGTATCATACATGTATACTTTAGTAAGAAACCAAAACAGAAATGTTCACAGATTTACAATGTATGTATAACTTACAGGGTATGAAGATGGTGGTGGTAGAAACATACCATTAAAATGTTTCCACCTGAAATGGTGTAATTATCCAGAAATTAGTAAAACAACGACCAAATCTTTTTGATCTTTTAAAAAGATCAAAAATAAAAGAGAAAAGACTTAAGAAATACTGTGGCTGTTTTTCACTGTTTTCTCAAAAAGTGGGCACCGTATGGGACTGAAATTTTCACAGATAATAATAATAATAATAAACAGTTCTTATATAGCGCATATCACAAAAAGTAAATTTAAGTCTCTATGCGCTTAGGGAAAATAAGAGAGTAAATGAAACAAAAGAGTATAGACAATGGAAAATGACATACATTGGCATACAACAATTACTGTAATAGGTTACTAAAGTAATGAGTTTTAAAAGACTCTTGAATGTGTTAATTTGATCGACTTCCTTGATAGTTTCTGGTAAGTTATTCCATAATTCTGCGGCTGCCATTTGGAAAGATCTTGCATCATAAAAATTAGTTGATACTGAAGGAGTGAGCAAAAGAGATTTGGATTTGGAATGAAGATTTCTAACTAGAGTATATTTTGAACTATCAGTTGTTGTAAATAAGACGGGCCCAATTCTTGCATACAAATGAAAACTAATGTTAAGATCTTAAAGTTAATGCGACAAATAACTGGGAGCCAATGTAATTGTTGCAAAACTGGAGTGATGTGATCATTGGGTCGAATTTGAGTTACCAACCTAGCCGCAGAATTTTGGATTCGTTGTAATTTCTTTATATGATTATCTGGAAGGCCATATAAAATAGCATTACAGAAGTCAAGACGAGACACTACATGAGCATGAACCAGTCTCTCAGTGGACTTATTTGAAAGAAACTGCCTAATTGTCCCAATCTTGTGCAAGGCAAATGATGCTGCTTTGCAAATATGATTCACATGATCGGACGATGTCAAATGCTCATCTAGTCTCACACCAAGATTACGAGCAGAATCAGCTGTATGTATCACACTATTACCCAAGGAAATTGTATTAATTCTGTTACATTGTCTGAATTTACTAGTAAAGTGAAGGACCTCAGTTTTATCTTCATTTAACTTAAGTCCATTATGGACAGAACAGTTCCTTATATCTACCATGCATGACTGGAGTTGCAAAATTGCGTCAGTTTGATGACCCTTTTCAACCAAAATATAAACTTGAGTGTCATCGGCATACATCATGCCATTTAACATGTGTTTACGAATGATATCATGCAGTGGAGCTACATATAAACTAAAAGCCACTGGGCCAAGTACAGACCCTTGTGGCACACCATATTGAGATAACTTAACATCAGATGACTATTACTGTATCTGTATTGGTATTTTTGCCCATGAATCTGTATTTCTTTGATAAAAACCAAAGTATGATACTACCTTTAATACAAAGTACATTATTTATGTATTGTGTGTGTAATCTACAATATCTCATTTACAAACTGTATAATGTACTCATGTGTACATCTAAATATGCACAAGCTTACAAGTTGAAGAAGATAAATTTGTAAGGTACATTAAATAATGTACACCACTTTACATAATTATGTACAATTGTACATCCTTGAAATCTTGCCAATCAGACTCCAAAACAAACATACAAACATACAGTACATGTACAAAATCATCACATTGTCGTCTATGAAAAACTTAACAGGATACATTCAATGTATGATGTACATTGTATATGATTGTATGTATGTCCCCACTTGATACCACTTTAATGTGTTGACAGGGTAATACATGTACATGTAACTATGCACACTATACCCCCACCTTTCTCGCTGGCATACCTGGAAAGAGCTACATGTACAGTGGTGTATACGGCATTTACACTCACTGTATAATGATAGTCTCCTACTACATGTAAAAACCCTTTGCAGTGCACAGATCCACCTTGTGTTGGAGTAAATAATTCAATGACAACAATCCACCAATCAGGTGACTGGAATTTAAGCAGGTACTATAGTATAACAATACTGCATTAATTATACAAGTCACGACCGATCCTCCTAATGTACATGTACAAATAACTTGCACACACAAAAAGCAGTATTCATGATTTTGTTATTACATGTGTAGTACATGTAGGGTATTATAATACTGATGTATCCAAACACATTGTACTGTACATGTTCACCCTCATCTTGTTTTACTTCCCATGTACATGTATTTTAGTGTGTGTACACATGTACCGTAATGTGGACAGTGTTCTCATGTACTAACCAAATGGACAACTTTGCATTGAACTGTACCCATTTCTTCATGACAGAATTTGGACCTTGAATGATAAACTTCAATTTGCGACGGATAAAATACATTGAAAATTGCTCCTTAGGACTTTTCTTCTGTCATGAAAACATTATGTGGACAATGTGCGAGTCCACATAATGTCTTGGGTTCCTGCATTATGTGGACGTCCTTTGTCCTGAAGTCCACAGAGTGTATGTTAAGCCTGTACATCAAGGCTTGAATGTAACGGAGGCCATGGCCTTTCGTTGCCCTTGTTCTTGGCCTTGGTGCCCCCTTCAAATGTTTCCATCACATTATGATTTTCCAATGGAAGTGCCCCTTGCAAAAGTGGCCTTGCCCCTTTCAGAACCAAATTCAAGGCCTGTGTACTGTAGGCCTACAAGGAAAAAATTATGTTTTTACCACCGGTGATTTAGGCCTACATGTATATATCTCATTGAGTGCAAAAATGGCTTTTTATAACGTTTAACCCGGCACTTCAGGAGTTTTTCTGTTTGAGCTGTAAATGCCTTAAATTCTGCTATTGTCAACGCGTCCTCATTATCACAGCCAAGTCAATCATTCATGGCCTTACTTCATTATTGCATAGGAACTGCTACCTCTCTGCACAAAACAAATGATATTCAAATATTGATTGTTAACCAGGTGTTTATGAGCCAGAAGGTACTAGTTAATCAATATACACACTGTACATTATACAGTACAGGTATTACAAACACAAGGTGCATAACTGCATACGCATCATTTACAGTTTACACGCACTTGTACAGTGGAATGCCAATACAAAACACCACTATACCTAACATTCAGCTATATACACTTGTATACCAAACATCATCCTTTGTCTCCCAATATTTTTGTAAAAAACTTACCAAACATTACGGTTGGGAAAAAATTCAACAGATTTTACAGAAGTGGGAAATATTTACATGCATGACTGGGTGAATCAAATGCTGCTTGGCCGTTTCCAAATCATGAAAAATTATGAAAGATTTCCGTTCATGGAGTAAAAAAAAATAAAAAATTCTGAACAAATTATGTGCATCCCACGGTGTCCATTATATCGGTTTTCTACTGTACTGTACAGTAAAGAGTAATTGTACTTTGCTTTGCAAGCAATTATTTTATAAATTTGCATTATATATACATGTACAAGTACCACTTGGCAAATGTGATCAATTTATAGACAAAGGAAAGAGGGCTTGTCAATGATAGGTGACATTATATCAACATGCTTTTTGGTACAAATAGTATTATGAGAGTTGTCTGGTGTCTGTACATGTACATGGTGTACATACTGTACATGTATACTAATTAATGATAGACTGTTTGTCAAGTTTAATCCTAACCCACCTCCATCCATAGTTAACCTGGAATATCCTAAATACCACAATACACCACAGTGTTGTATGAATGGTAATGATTGGTTTATGATCCAGTCCCCCTGTGGAGACTGTGGTAGTGTGTGATAAGCAGCTCTTGTCTGACTCTTGTGAGCTACTGTAGGTGCAGAGGAGAGGGTTATAGGGTTACATAGGGTTCAGTATGACAACTTAACTCCATGAACGAAATGAATTTGTCAGCAAAATGATCGAATTAAAAGGGGGGAAAATGGGAAAAGGGGGAATGCAAAAAGAGCAAAAAATACAAAACAAGAGGAAACAAAAATATTGTAGAATCCCAAATCGTGTATGAATAACATACATGTATGTACATGTATATGGTGTTCAGTACATGTATGTATAGGTGCATATATGTTTAATTTTATCCCCCTTCTTCATTGTACAATGCTTTAATCAAGTGGCCAGCAGTTTAGCAGTTTAAAGTCACCCTCCAGTGAGGCCAAAAATTAATTACATCGGCCAATTTCCTGTACTGGGCCAGAGCGCAATCAATCAGGCATGATAATCTAAACCAATTTAACATTCACAATTGGTAGTCAGGATATACAGTCCCTAGTCAGAAATATGATTTAATAAATCTTTGATGTACATCTTACACGTAGCAGTACACGGTAGCAATGGTAAAGGTTGCATTTTGTGGACTAGGAATTATGTATAGCTATAGAACAGCTTGAATCATGAACATGTCATTTACATGTATTTTTGATAGCATAATATTCATTTTCAATGGTTATTTTAATTTAACTAATATTAATCTTTTTAGTATTCTATAGTGTAATTTATGTGTATTAAAGTTGTAGATGTTGTTTGTTTTCATTACCTTTTTTATTGTGTATTTATCTTATTTTATTTTTTCTGTCAGATGCGTAACAAATTACAATAATAATTTAATTCAATTCAACGTAATATTTCCCAGAATAACATTGGGCTATACTTGTGCATGTACAGTACATCTAGTTGCAACTCGTGTACATGGGTAAGCGCAATGTGTTCAAAATGGACCATAATGAATTAATGAGTCATTTTAGGGGCCGTTCATAAAGTATATACATGTATGCATAAAATGGCGACTTTTCATTTGGGTTTAGAACCAAAGCCAGCCAGCCCATCATCGGAATCATGTGCAGTACTAAGAGCCTAACGAGAATTAAAAAACATGTGACCAATGGCTCAAGTGAGATTCAAACCCATGTGCTGTAACTTCCTCCTTAAAGCGCCCCCCCCCCCCCCCCCCCACCCCGACCTCCCAACATGAAGCCATGCAAAATGTGTGGTATCCTGAATACCTAGAGCTACAGCACTTGTATAATTTGTGCGGTTTATCGTGTTACACTGTAGAGACTGTGAGATAATGTGTGGTAAGCAGCACAAGTTTTCCTTGTAATTGTAATTGTTTGGTGGGTGCAGAGGGTTACAGGGCTCGAAATATCCACTAGACCGAGGACTGAGTCTAGTGATTTCAGTGTCGGTCTAGTAAAGTGTGTACTGCACTAGTCCGGCTGTCTAGTGATTTTGTTTTCCTTGCACAAATAAAATGGTTCCTAAAAATGATGATTGTTGACACATTATTGCATACAATTATGGTTTTCCTATGTACATGAAAGCCACAGGTCTAGTAAAATACTTCAGTTACTGTAATGTGACTTGTAATAAATACACTCAATTAAATCACCTAATTGGCCAATAATTCAAGTATGGATTTTATGTTTCATGGACAAATATTTAATGCCAGGGTCGTTAAAATAAACGATTTTACATCATCTGACGATGCATGTCCTTCTGGTCAGACTAGATTTATACTGGCTACTGCTACACTGGTTTCAGCCTTGGAATCTTCTTACAAGTATCTTTGTCATAGAAATGTTGATTCTATTAAGTGGAAAGGCCATCTACAAAGGAACCAATTGGCCTTGGCCTTTAGAGAACAAAGAATACATATCATATGAATGATAGCCACACAATAATATGCAAGGCAGGGCTGTACATGTACAGTGTACAGAACAATTGAAGAACAGTTGTTGGATGGCGTTAACATTGGACATTTTTATGCCATACTGTATGTACATTCAATTACACCATGTACTGCATGTACTGTACATGTGTACATCTCCAATAAATAAACTGAATTTGCGAAGCATTATTTACACTTGTACATGTACAGTACCTGGAATCCGACTCACACCTTAATCACCCAAGAAGCTCTGCCATGTTTGTTACGTCAACAAGAATCAGAGCATCTTGGTTTGGAATCACAATTCTGTTTAATTTTGCTCAGCGTTCCGCAAGCAAACATTGGTTTCATTACTGCGTGAATACACAAACAATTTCTGTATAGGATGATTAGATTGTCTGCTGTACAACCAGCAGAGCTTGTAAAATCAACATCCTATGTGCTGGGTTGGCTACCAGTAATTCCTGCTGTACTGTCGCCATGGTGCAATCTGATGTCTACCAGATCAACTGTATACAGTGTACTCTGAAGTACTTGAATATCATGGTTGACAACAAAGCAATTAATAGCATACATGTAACACCTCAGACACATGTACATGTACATGTACAACTGTACATGTGTGAGATCACTGTATTCCTTTTGAAAAATTACTAAATTTTGTAATATCCAGATTTCTGCTTAAATTATTGCATCTTTCTGGCTTTGTTTTCTTTTTCTCCCCCAATTTCCATATTTTGGTTATCTCCTAATGTTTAGAACAAGCTTTCAGGTTTAAATCATTTGAGTCAGGCCCTGCGTACATGTACATTACATGTACAGTATGTACAGTACACATAGAGCTATATTAAAATTACTTGAGCGCTAGCTCCATGTTCTCCGTGCGTAGACCCTTTGAAGCCGTCCTGGGCGTAGTCATTTTGAATTTGAGTGCGTGTCGACTGTCTGTGAAACAAGAAAACTCTATAATATGCAACGCTTAAGTACGTGCGAATGGTACCGGTAGCACGTCTTGATGACACATGCAATCATTGCGTGACTGAAGTGCTCAGCGTGTGCACACCCTGCGCAAAATGAAACACTCATTTACCGAAGGTGCGTCGGATTTGGGGCGTATGGGGCTTCGATAACGCACCTGTATAGAACACAATGCAGATATATGCAAATAAACGTACAAAAAACATTTAAAATTGTGTGTTTTCCACAGGTTTGTGCATAAACATGGATGCGCCCAGCAGGCATCACTCTGTACAGTGTACACGGAGCTAGCGCTCTAGTAATTTTAATATAGCTCTATGACAGTACATTTAAATACATGAACATTGTACAAAAAAGGGGGGAAATGACTGGATTAATTAAGTACAAATATAGACATGTACATACTAAACATGTATGATAACTGAGACGAACAAAGAAAATTGACTGAGGAGGGATTCAAACCTGCAGTATGACCTACATGTATGACCTGCGGGAATACTGTTCCAGTGCTCTACCAACTAAGCAATCCAGCCTTACATGTACTTGTACAAATGTACACCCAACAATTCCAAATGGTCTGTTACCTACATTGTCTGTTTCATGTTTATGTACTATGCATTAGCATGAGCTACATGTGTGTACATGTACTACATTCAACTGCCCAACAGAGAAAAAGTTGTACATGCTGCTATGAAAATGAACATGACATCATCATGACGTCATCAAAAGGCTGATTTTTGTTCGCAGCATATCTCGTGAACAACAAATGCTATGGAGATAATTCTTTTTGCAAAAACTTTGTTAGATCCTCTAGATAGCATGCTGTTTTCAAAATGAGCGTGACGTCATCATGACATCATCAGAGCTTATAAAGCTGATCAAATAAGTCGGAACAGCTCCGTGTTCGTCCACGAACACTGAAATGTCTAGTTATTATTATTATTATTATTTATGTCTGGTAATGACACCCCAAGGATTCCTCAAAAGTGACCAAGGCACTGTAGCTCGCAAGCCTGATGAAACCTGTTATGGAAAGATGATGAGAAGTTAAGATACAGTTTTAGAGGTGGGAGAAAAACCCCAGAGTCATATTCTGGGTAAAACCCATGGAATTAGGCAGGGACTGAAAACCCAATCCACTTGTGAACCGAGCCGGACTTGAACCCGGTCCACAGAGGTGAAAGGCGAGGAAAGAACCGCTACGCCAACCTGACTGTCGCAACAAGAAGAAGTCAACAGCGCATGTGCATGCAATTGTGAGCATGCCCGCCTTGTTTTGCGCATGCAAATCTCTTTATGGTTCTGAAAAGAACCGGTGAGAAGTTGGATGTGTTATAGTATGAACTAGCTCCAGAACTAAGACTAGACAGCAATAAAAAGCAACATCCATGCTTTAAACAAATGCTCACTTACATACATGTACATGTATTACACATGACCTTGATTGTAGCATGTTCCACATTAGTCAGACATAGATTGCCAGTATTAAATCTTTCCATCATGTCTTCAGTCATGGTTACATGTATCAATTAATCTATGCAGTTCCATATCTATCCAGTTCTTTATTACATTATCTGAACCATGTGTACACGTATGTATACTCACACTCCACATGTGTACATGTAGGACTATTTGAGGTGCAGAACTTCTTGTCAATGAACACTGTGCTGCCTATTATAAAACCTAACTTTTCCTTAGCTTGAATTTACATTTTTATAACTTTTGACATACAGTATCTGAAAACTGAAAAGTTTGAGAACAAGTTTGGTATGCATTACATACACTTTTGCATACAGTATATGTACAATGTGTGGTATTTGGATTGTAAGAATTGACACTGGACAAGGTTAGAGTGCCATGGCATAGGCCTACTGTACACACATGTATACATAAAACTATGCCATAGTATTTTCTAATTCAAATGAAATCCCATCATAATAAGTGGCTGATCATTGTGGTAATTCAGGACACTAAACACACATATGTACAGTACATACATGTAACAAGGGACACACCCAGCACAATATCCAACCTGTACACAATTGTACCATGTACAGTGCATCATTTAATTGCTTAATTGCATGATTTTAACAGCTCACACCAATGAGTACAACTTCTCATTACATGATGTTGTTTAGATGCAACTGTGCAGCTGATTAGCATCTGTACCAGACAATCAGACCTGACCTTGTACAATCCATGTATTTACACAAACTACATGTATCTTGCCAGTTTTGGTCCAAAATATTTGCCCATGGATGCATACATTAGAAACTGATGCTAGAGGGGTTGCACTAACAATGAGCAACATTATACAGAGTGTCCCAGAAAATACAAGACTGCAGACATTGACAACTTTTATTTTCATTTTGTGTACAGGTATGGATTCTTTTTCATCAGAAATAAAGTTGATAAAGGTTTTTATGACATCTTAACAATAACTGAATGTGGGGCTTCGTTAAAATTATTTCCAATGTTGTTACATTCATGGAGTGATGCCTCAGTCGAAGCAGTTCCATTAAAGTTACATCCAGAGTTCCAGACCCACAATGAATACATTTTGTAAAGTACAGGAATCAACATGGACTTTTTGCACAGCCAGGAGAGCTCGAGCAGTGATCATGAGCACATTTCTTCTCCATTGTACTGCAGGCAGCTGCTACACTGTGTACCTGTGTACATGGTGTATGTATGTGTATGTGTACTTCTAAATTTCCAATGCATTGGCCACTTCTTTTAATTAAGCCTATGTCTAACGTTAGTAGGCCCCTAGTAGTAGCTAATCAAATTAAATTCCAAATTACACTGACACACAAACAACCATGTCAGTTGTTGGCTTAGCCTTAGGCTATAGATCAGTGCGGACATCCTGGTACTTTCATTCTCATAACTTGACAACCGATGAAAACTAACATGTAGATTATGCAAGCTACGGACAAATCACGCACAAACCGCCCGTCGTTGAGAATTGTTTTCCGAATATTTTTTTGTCAAGAAGCAGAAATCGTGTTCTGTACGACTTTCATTGTCAAGGGCCTGTCATAGGGCCTGTTTGTTTCATGCACAGGATTTGATATTTTGGGATCCACCTCCTATGCAGGGTACGCTAAAATGGGATCCGGATCCGCAGAATTCGTCAAAAACAAACAGGCCCATAGTTTTTCCTCAGACAATAGGCCTAATCCGTCTTTGAAGTACCCTGTAATAAGATTAAACAATTCTCGCAGCTTTTTGTCTTAAAAACCATACAACTTAATGCTTTGTTTTCATCGGCTCCAAGGCTGGAGAGTTGGAATGACGTCACTCCGCGCTGATTTATGATAACTTACTTATTAACTTAATTTTGTGTCTAACGGAAAGATGGAAATAAGGAGCACATCAAAATAACATATTCGATATCCACATTTCGACATAGGCCTACTGCGCTTTGAGTGGAGATCATTTTTGTCCAATGTTTATCTTCTATCTGGTGTATAGAAACGAGCTAGCACGGCTATCACACAACAACAAACAACCGTGCAGAACGGATCCTAATTCACATGCGACTGTGGGGATGAAAAAATGGCTACGGAAGCCTTCAAAATCCTCCAAATTTCATCTCACCTTCAAGATCCACTTGTCCATTATGGCAGCGATCGGCAAATTCAGTGGGTTTGGACTGCTCATGCTTAGTGCTTGCTGTTGTCTCACTCCCCCAACCAAAGAAGAACAGCTACCTGACTCGTGAATTTGTGCATCGAAAGAAATAAGCAGATTCGACAAATTATCATAATACAAATCTGCACCGATGATGGAAGGTATGGTACCCAGACGTAGTAAGCATTGATCGTTGTGCGAAGAACGTTCTCATGAGCCAGTGGTTGGTTTGGTAACCAGACTAGAAGACATCGTTAATTTTACCTTTGACCTTTGATAGTTTTTCCTGTGCCGTTCCTTTGCCATGGGGAGGAGGTTATAGCGCCACTTGATTATTGAGCAATACCGAACATTCACCCCGTTTGCGTAGTATAGAATTAATACAAAAATAGATATGATGTTACTACTGGTCGGCCTGTTATAATAGCGTGGCATACCATACATTCATAGTCTGTAAATAAGTTGTTGCTTTATGTCTGCTTTATCCGTGTTATCACAGAGTTGTAGTTCCCTTAGTGCATAATTGGCCTATTCTGTAGTATCTGATTGGTTGTAAGTTTTTTTTATGAATAATGACTAGGGCCTTGTTTTATTTGATTGATGATGAATTATTAGTGATTAATGTAGTGAATGAAACGAACTAAGTTAAATTTATTGAAAAGTGAACAAAGAAAAATTTACTGCATGGAGCGGGATTCGAACCGGGCACGGGCGACCTCCTGAATACCGTACAGGCACTCTACCATCTGAGCTATGCGTAGGGCTGGATAGCTCACTTGGTAGAGCGCCTGAACCGTATTTAGGAGGTCGCTGGTTCGAATCCCGCTCCATGCAGTCAATTTTTCTTTGTTCACTTTTCAATTACTTTAAATTCAAATGCTAAAAGTTAGGAGGGCCTGACGCGTTTCGATCCTAGCAGGATCTTTCTCAAAGGCTAAAAGCTCAAAAGCTCAAAGGCTTTGAGAAAGATCCTGCTAAGATCGAAACGCGTCAGGCCCTCCTAACTTAAAGCATTTGATATATTTCAGGTCATTTTGGCTGATGAGCAGTTTGCAGCAGTTTATTACTTGTATTGACTTTAAATAAAGTCAGTTTCCCTTGTGGTTATTTGATGATTAAGTTAAATTTAGTGAGGTATTATAGAGGCTCATGCCAGAAAATGCTATTGTATTTTACCGATGAACATTAAAGGGGATAGTATACTTTGTTTCTGTCAAAGAAATACAGATTCATGGGCAAAAATATCAACCTTTTCTCAGGTGAAGATCTCGCTGAAGGATATGTCCATCGAACGAGTTCATTTGTATAAATATCTCGGGATTATTCTTGATGAGCATATGTCATGGTCAGAGCACATTGATTATACCGCCAAGAAAATTTCCATGAAAATGGGGTTTCTACGGCGATCTTCGAAACCATGCCTTCCAAATTCGACGTTTAAAATGTTGAGCAGTGCCATGATATTGCCCTTGTTTGACTATTGTTCTGTTGCTTGGTCGAGTTGTGCGCACTGCTACTCAGACAAGCTCCTTAAATTACGTAACCGTCTTGCCAGATTAATCCTAAACGCTCACCCTAGAACTCATATCCAGGAACTACAACAAACTCTCTCGTGGTCATCATTGCCAGATCGTTGGGAAAATCACAGAATGTGCGAAGTCTTTAAATGCAGAAATAACTTGAGTCCAGCATATCTCAAATCAAGATTTGAAAAACCACGCCACACTGCCAATACTCGTGCTAAGTCAAACGGATCATTACATCTGTCCGTTGTTCCCAAGACCAATGCTGCCAGGCGCACGTTTCAGTATCTTGGGACCCTGGGATGGAACAAACTTACCACGGCCCAGAGACAGGCAAAGTCCCTTCATCAATTTAAATCCCTTCTAAAGGTTAACATCTAATGCTCAATCTATATTTTTCTTTTAATTATTTTTTTTTTTATTTTACATCATGTTTCATATTTTTTATTCTATTTTAAGATTAACTTAAATACCCGTTCCAAACGTTTTTCTTATTTCCCAGCTTTAACTTTTTCTTCAAATTTTCGGCTTATGGGTACATATTTTTTTATATTATATATTTTAAAAATTCTTATTGTTCTGTACAAATGTATACTGTTTGTAGTGTTAATGGCGTCAAATCTTTTAAATTTTCAGTATTAAGCTTTATTCTCCATGTTTTACATTTGATAATTTTAAGTGTTTTTTTTATTTCTTTCTTTTAATGTTTATAGTGTTAATTTCATTTATTTTTGATAATTTGATAATTCTTACTTTAATTCATGTTATTTTAATTTAACCAGGGCCCTTGTGGAAAGCAGTTTAAAACTGATAAGGCTACCCTGTATAAACAAAACAGCAAATAAATATCAAGACAGATACAGTAACAGTCATGTGTGAAAATTTCAGTCCCATACGGTGCCCACTTTTTGAGAAAACAGAGAAAAACGGCCAGTGTCTTTCTTAAGTCTTTTCTCTTTGATTTTTGATTTTTTAAAAGATCAACAAAATTTTCGGTCGTTGTTTTACTAATTTCTGGATAAATACACCATTTCAGGCATAACAATTTTTAACAGTATGTTTTTGCCACCACCATCTTCATATCATGTAAGTTATACGTAAATCTGTGAACATTTCTGTTTTGGTCTCTTACCAAAGTATATGTACTACCTTTAACACGCGACTGTAGCCTACTAAACCACATCACAGCACAATTAAAGGTATATCATACTTTCATACACCGTATGGGATTGAAATTTTCACAGATTACTATTACTGTATCTGTCTTGATATTTTTGCCCATGAATCTGTATTTCTTTGACAAAAAAAAACAAAGTATGATACTACTTTTAAATCATGCATGTTCAAACCTTCTTGGATCAATCAAGTAGTTTATAGTATAGCCTATTCGAGCTTCCAAATTTTGATAGTCTATTTTTTTTAGTGAATAAAACTAGTACAGGGCAATTATTGTGGTATGTATATGTTATTATGCTTCTTCCACAATATTTTCAGGCATTATCATAATATGTATACACGAAGGTCTGTTCAGTTCATATGCCTACGGGAAATGTTTTATCCGTCGTTGTCTGTAACTTTATATAGGTTTGCAATCATGAAGAAGGTGTACATGAAAAGGGGTTTTAAAGTTATACATAATTGGTGGTTACAGAACAGCACTCATACATTAATCCAACATGAAATAATGAGCCTGTGATAATTTAAGTTCAATCGGAAATTCCGAACCACAAGAAAATAGCAAAAAAAAACGACTCAAAAACATAAAGAACGGTTTTGATATTTATACCCGAGATCAAAACTGATTTCAGTCTTTGTTTGACTAATAATATTTATGTATAATATACAACATTTCAGGCGGAAATAATTTAACTTTCTACCAGCACCATCTTCAATACTCTGAAAGTTATACGTAAATCTGTGAACAGTTCTGTTTGGGTATGTTACCAATCCTGTACTGCCTTTAAAGTGTTTTAAGGTATATTATGAATTTGGGCTTCTCCTCTAATTCTGGTTAACAAAACGGGAGATTTCTGTCGTGATTTTTCTAAAATCCTAAGGCATGCAATTAATAGGAAACAATCGAATCGCAAGTGTAATTGTCAAACAAGGAAAGATGGTTTGAATGTTCTGTAATTAATGAGTAGTTGCGCCCGACAAGAATGTTGAAAGGGTGCCAAATGTTGTCTCTTTCTCCGTTGCGTTGTGAAGTCTGCGGCTAAACGGGGACCAGTTGCAACCCAAAACCCCTCAAGATCCGGCACTGTATGCGTACAAATTGTATCGATATCCATAACTCTAACTTTCTTAAACTTTCCCTTGTGGCTATTTGATGATTTTGATGATTTTATCGATCTCCATAACTCTAATTTTCTAAACTTTCCCGTGGTTATTCGATGATTTTGATGATTTTCCCAAACTAAATTAATGTCTGATCAATTGTTGTTACTCAGCCGCTTAAAAACCAAATGCCAAAAACAAAGGTAACTCATAATCACATCAAGTGCCTACATAAAACTGCTATGTTTATTGTCGAATGACAACCGGCAAGGCAATATCATCAAAAATATCAAGAAAGATACAATAATGGTCATGCGTGAAATTCCCAATCCCATACGGTGCCGACTTCTTGAGAAAAAAAAAAGAACGCCACGGTATTTTTCATATCTTTTCACCGTTATTTTCTATCTTCCGAAGATGAGAACATTGTTTTTGGTAACATCATTTAAGACATAAAAAATGTTAACGGTATGTTTCTATCACTTTTTACCATCATCATTATGTTTATCCTGTAAGTTATAGGTAAATCAGAGTGGATTTCTGTTTCGGTATTCTACCAAAGTATGATATACCTTTAATTACATAAATACATTTTGGGATGACTTTAGAATTGCAATGATCATGGCCAGAGTTGCCATTTTGTGTCCCATCTTAATAGTAAAAAGCTACTCACTACAATAGTTATTGTTGCGATAACTTAGATTAAAATATACGAGTATTCCCATTTTTGGTTATTATTTATCTAAAAATATCCGGCTTGAACCAAGTGGTTTCGATGGATTCAAACCAACTCGGACCCAGCTATCTCGGACTCAATCATAACCAATTCGGTTCTCATAATTATGCTGTGGATGCCATATCATATAATTATGTGTGAATTGATGTACATGTAGGTCATTCGGCATTGTTTTCACTGATCATTTTGTTGTCACCCTTCAACCCCCACTCCTAGACTATATAGGTCTATCCCTCCCCTCCCAACGTAGGCCTATAACTATTCGACATTTTCCTTATTACACATGTATTGACGGTGATGGAATTGCTTGCCTAACCTTGAATTTGTGTACTTAGCGGCCTCCCACTTACTGCCTAACTCTGCACTGCTGCAATTTATGGTCTCCCATTAATCTACCTAACTCTGCATTTTGTATGGATTGCCCTGGTAATTGAGTTTGGGCTGGGAAGGATTGGCAGAATAGGGAGGGCGAAAGCTGTACGGAGTTAGGCAGATTAATGAGAGACTGCATGGATAAGTAGGCCTACTGCAGTGTAATAACTTCCCCACCACAGTTCTTACACACCCGGAACCCTGGTTCCTCACCCTATTACAACACAACCCACCACAGTCTACCTACTTGACCCCACCTATTCTTCCAATCATCCCCATCCCAATCCCAAGGACCACGGCAAACCCCACCCTAGGCAGAGTTCGGCAGATTTTTAATACCCACGACCACCAAACTCAATATCCAACCAACCCGTTTATACACCCCTCCCCACACTCCCATCCCAGTCCATGCACCCACTTCTACCCCATCCTATTCTGCCAACCCTCCCCTCCCCAGGTACCAAGTGATATCCATCTCATCCCATCCAGCCTTTGCACATCCGGTACCAACCACAGACTCCCCTCTTCCCCTGTGCTACCCAAATCTAGACCCAACCCACCATACCACAGTTCCCCACAGTCTACTTGCTTTAACCCACCCTACTCTCCCTAACCTCCCGATCACCAACCCCAAGTACCCACGGCCATCCGACCCAATTACCGGTACCTTCCCTGCCTAGCCCTTGCCCGTCCCTAAGCAGTGCCGAGTTAGGCAGATATTGGGAGACCGTTTTGTACATACACAACAGGCCGGGTGGGGTGTGCAAACTTGCAATGGCTTGGGTGGGGATTCAGTTGGGTGGCCTTGTTGACTACATAATAATTATCAGAGAAAGAATGGCTGGATTACGGAAGCTTGAATTGCCTTCCGAGTTTCCACGTTACTGAGATAACATGATCCTGCTAACACGGAATGTTTTCATGGTAACATGGAATTCAACGATAGAATATCTAGGAAACTTGGAATTCAATGTTAATGCATCTCAGCAACTCAGAATTTTATGTTAAGTTATCTCAGTAATACGGTATTCGATGATAATTTATCTCATAAACACGGAATTCAATGATATTCATTGAATTCCGTGTTACTGAGATAAATTATCATTGAATTCCGTATTACTGAGATATTTTTCCGTATTACTGAGATAACCTATCATTGAATTCCAAGTTTCCTATCGTTGAATTCCATGTTACCATGCAAACATTCCGTGTTTCCGAAATAAATTATCTCAGTAACGTGGAAACTCGGAAGGCAATTCAAGCTTCCGTACTGGATAGTTAGTTGATCGAGCACCGGTATGGTATTCCGAGGGTCGCTGGTCATGGTTCGAATCCTGCGCACTCCAGTAAAAAAATGTTTTCTTTGTTCACTTTTCAATTATATTATTTTTATTATTAATAATCAATAATAACAGATTAGTTACGGCGCCCGCCGAGAAGGGATTCGTTTCCGCTCCGATGACCCCAGCTAGCCGGCGGTGACCTGAACTAGTAAGCAGGAGGTCGTGGGACTCGTGGGTTCGAATCCCTCCTGAGCCAGCGCATGATTTTGTTCATGTGCACTGAAAAGGCACCTAGTGAAGTGCTTATAATCTAGGTCGGGGTTTTGCATACTATTATTTGACTATTTAGCTCCAGCTTTAGTTCCAGTTTACCTTAGCCAACTTATCCTTAAAAATCTTCTTCACGATACAGCTTACGTAGTTCTTCTGATAACACTCTTTTGGGTTACCCCATTCGCCGTACCAAAACTACTCTTGGGGATGGAACCTTTCCTCGTGCTGCTCCTAAACTTTGGAATGCCCTTCCAAGTCATATTAGGAGAGAAGGCATTTTTTCTTTTAAATCATTGTTAAAAACCCACCCTTTTTTCCTTTTTCTAAATATTTTATCCAGTACTTGAATGTTTTAATTTGCTTGTCGGAGTCCTATATTTTATAATTACTAATAATACTAATAATTACTAATTACTGTGAGTACGTGTTAGTCATTCATTTCTGGTTTACATATGTTTTGTATATTTATATATTTACTGTTTTTATATGTACCTTGACTAAAGTTATTATTCTATTCTTTAATTTATTCATAAAAATGCTTGAGTGTTTAAAGGTACAATACATGATTGGTAAAGGTCACAGGACTGCACTCATACTTTGTCTGATCAAACATGTACATGAATTAATAAACCTGTGAAAATTTGAGCTCAATCGGATATCTGAGTCACGAGAAAATAGCGCAAACCCAACTCGATTTTTCTTATAAAACATGAAAAATAGTTTACTTTATGTTTGTTCCAGAAATCGTTCTGACGAACGATCTTTGGAAAAAACACTAAATCTTGATTTGCTTGAAAAACCCAGCACCTGATGAACCAAGATTTCCCATGGTGACTGTTGGCACTGTTTACGAACGGTTGAGTCCATTTTCTGTCTCAAACTCAATATATTTTTTTGGAGGCCTTGCAAATCCTATATGCTCCCTTTAAGTATTTCATATTTATATTTTATTGTATAATTATTTGAAAATTTGCGCTTTACAAAATATTATTATTACTATTGCCTGAAATTAGCTCCCATAGAGGGCGCTCTAATGCTCTAACGTAACTAAGCGCCATAAGCGCATGTAATGTACTGTACGTACAGTACACACTTACGTACATGTACGTGAAGTAAACTCTTTTGAACTCTGACGTAAGAAAGTGCTGAACTTCTGAGAAACAGGTGTCGAGCGATCAAAAGTTCACTGTATTTGTCTTCCTGTACGGGTTTCCTGCTGATTGACATAGTGTAAACTTTTATTTCCTGCTGCAAATACACAGCTATTTTTCAATCAAATGGGCGAAATAGGTCGGAGAAAAAACGTGATTACTCGATGCATGTCGGGCGACGAGGACAACGGGAACATCGACGCGGGAAGCATGGATTCAGCGGAGTCAGCTGGGAAAGATGCGCCGTCATCTCCGGTACATTCCCCGGCAGAGAAGCACAGGCCTGCACTGGTCAAGCAAAGCCGGAGTACATCACAGGACCACAGCAGTAGTGAGTTTCACGATGGTCCGCCGTCGGAGCTCTGTGCTTTCCGTAGGAAGAGTGATTTTCAGAGGAGGAGGCCGCCAATGTTGTAAGTATTTTTTTTTTTTTTTTTTTTGTTCCATTCCAAAGTTCATTGACAAAATTTGTTTTGTTGTTGCATGGACTGGAGGAATTCCTTCACTGTTGTTGGCAACGTATTGCAGTGTACTACTAGTATAGTACTAGGCCTATATCATATGGCATAGTGTACATCTGATTATTTGATGAACCTAAATAGGCCTACTGGGAGTACTGGAAAGAATTCCACAGATGGACTCAAATTTTCCATCCTAAAGAAAATCTGGCGTAGGCCACGAAATTTGTCCTTTATCAAAAACTTTGGAAAATTTGTTAAAATCCATTTCAGAATCAGGAAAATCGATGCAGGTTAACATTTCTAAATGCACAAGGTCTAGGCATGGTTTTCCTTCCTCCATGGTCTAGGGGAGTGAGAGTCATACTTTCAAAGTTTTGTGACAAAATTCAAAAGATAATCCAGTCAGTTTCCCTTACGAGTGGAAATTTGATAATTGAAAACATTTGTAAAGTCCTTGTAAATAATACTTAGGCCCTAATAATAGATTCATGTTTGTTGGTCATGTTGGTAGACCCACTAACTGGGGCGCGGCGTTGAACTCCATTTTTTTAAATTTTTGGGGTGATGGTCGGTCTAGCGCCCCAGAGAATCCCATAGCCTTAAATGTGTTGTACACAAAAACAAATTGTACTTCACGGTGGTCCCAAAATAACATCAAAGACATCAAAGATCGGTTTGAAAATTGCTCCATCTCTTCTACATGTATGAATGTCAAGGATGTGCTTGTGATCTTTCCGTGTGATAAAAATCAAATCCTGACGATCGTTTCAGATCGTCCAACATCTTGGTTTGGCTCTCCGCTAATTGGAAACAAGCATGAAGTCACGTGCGTGTGGTGGAGAACCACACAAGATGGCGGACGATCCGAAAAAGTCAGAAACGATCGTCTGCATTTCCACGCTGCACAGGCTAAGGTTTGCGCAAGTTTGAAACTATTTTGTATCTTGATAAACAGCATAATTTTTTTTTTTTCTTGTTTACGATTCCGGGAGTTTTTCATCCAATCCGGGAGACCGGGAGTTGACACTCAAATCCAGGAGACTCCCAAAAGATCCGGGAGGGTTGGAATTACTGAAATCATAACAGTTTGGGTTTGTAAAATGTATACTGGCCCTCACATTATTGACACAAGTTATGACAGTATTTCTGTAACTATGTTGGAACTTGGGTTTATCTCTGACTTTTAAAGTGTTACAATGGTGGATTTGTGAGTTTGAAAGGTACTAGTCCTAATGGTATACAGTAGCACCCCAGAAATTGTTAAGAGTTCAAAATCATTTTTTTTTACCATTTAAAATTACTTTGTACAACTTAGCAACCCCTCTTCTATTCAATTTTGAATGCTGTTTTCTCTATGAAAATAAATCTCAATCCCACACATTTTTTAAAGCAAGTCGGCAGAGCGTGTGCGTCATTTTAACTTTCTATTAAATGCATGTACTCTCCTCATTATTTCCCTAAAAACTAAAAACCTGCCTACTTTCCAAAACATCAGCTTGCCTACATCAAAATGGATACTAGATCCAAACAAACAGTTTGTGTGAGGTTGGTGACAGTGAAGTGCAATTCTGCAAATTATGTACACTTGTAGTATTGGTGCTGTTGTTGACCAATGCCATTTGCAGAGGGATTTTACTTTTAGGCTCTGTGAAAATAATACGATTTGATGCACTTGTATACAGCATACAGTGCTCTGTAAAGGTATGAATGGGTGAGTATGTTTCACATCAGAATATTCCCTTCCCACACCATGGAGTTTCCAATTTATTACAAAACTCATACATTTGGTAACCGCTGTACAATTCCCACTCTTACAGATCTGCATGGACACATTTTGGCCAAAAAGTGACTACACCTTTAGGGATACAGACTGACCATTAGCTTCAGTTTTACTTTTTCTGTTATCAATGATATATTGTATGCATGTACTGTCACCAAAATATACACAAGTAAAGAACTACACTTTACATGTATTTGATGTACACTGGAAATGGCCTCCATGATGGAAATGAATTTATTATTCATCATAACCCTGAAACAAACTAACCGCCCAGCCCAAAAGGTCTGTGCTGACATTGTATGGTGGAGGTCAATTTATTGTAAATTCAAGGAAAGGCTAAGACTGAAAACAGGATGTCCTTATAAATGTATACAAAACATGTACAGGGGATGTAGTATAATACAATAGAGGACATGTACATGTACCAAGGACAAAATTGCTGTAAACAGTATTGACTAAATAAAAAGCACATTATCTTCTGTTTGTGCCCCAATTTATGTCAAGATGGAGATTCTGCTTGATATCTTATTTAGCTGTATAGTATTTAGTATATAGGCCTACATGTTGTAGGATTGGTCTTGTACTCTTGTTTTTGTTTTTGTTCAAAATATACAAATACAGTATGTAATGGTAATATCATTTCCTCTTAAATTTCATCAAAGTCAGTATCACAGCTTTCTTCATAAATTTTTCTTCCAAAAAAAATCAGAGATACGTTAGGTTTGCGGATACACCAGATGTACATGTATGCACTCCGGAGGACAACTAGAGCACTAGCACACTGGTTGGAACGTCCAACGTCGAGTCTACACTCATGGTTATTTTTCAGAAACATACTTCTTCCCAAAAGATAGCATGGTGTATCTGCAAACCTTCTATGATTTCTATCTCATGTACCTTCTGTTATGCGTAGAGTATATCGGTAGCTTCAAATCCCAAGAAATGATATATGCTAGGCCAACTGTGCATTTTTTCCCCGTTCACCGTTCATTTTCACTTAAAAAAAAATGCATTTGTCTGAAATACAATGTCGGTATAACCAGGAAAAAGATTTCCCAGAAATGCTTTGTATGGGCCCTAGTAGTTCTACATTGTAGTATGAACTTGAAATAAAGTACATGTGAGCTACACTATTATACTGAAGGATACATGTAACTTTTTCAAAAACTCTACAAATACGACAACAGTACATCAGTTCATGGACAAAATGACATACAGTATGGATCTGAATACAAAATAAGGCTTGAGTCTAGGCTAGGGATTTATTTTGCTACCGCCATTTTGTATCCTAAATGAGATGAAGGGCTTGAAATAGTTTTACATGGTGAAGCTGGAACCTTTCTTCAGTTTTATCATGTGGCCCAATCCCGTTGTTTCGTTTTGTGGGCCTCAAATGGAGGTATAGTGAAATAAGTCCCAAGCCAAGGCTGAAGTCTGGTTTCATAAAGGCCTTAAATGATTGATAATAATGATTTTAACAAAAAGAAAGTAATTGAATAAACATGATAAAAGACATCTTGTCAGCATTATTAAAACATTGTCTGAGTTCCAAAACAAAGAAGTTTCTAGCTGTGTAGTATTTTCTGTTACAAGGTGGAAACCCGTGATTATTGTTTTCGGAGCATTCTGTAAAGGTCTGTTTTCGGTTCACGGTATGGGTTACACTTTGTTATTAGGCCAACATGCACTGTGCATCCTTGATTGCCTGAATTGAACTGACTAGCATCGATCTTCATGTATTAAGAAAGATTGCATGTCATAATTTACATGGGACATCAAGTCGAAAGTCATAATTTGTGCGTTCATGACATTTACATCATGTACATGTAGCAAGCGCTGAAAATATCAAGGTTGCTTCTATCAATTTACCTATATTGCATGTAAGTGACGTCTCGATTATAATGAAACCGCTTGCTGAATCAACCCATGTATGGTGGACGTCCAATTTAATTCATTAGGAGGAAATGCAAAAGGGCTTTGTCAAAGACAAGACATGATACACTGTACACTGTTATATAGTTCCGCTTTCTTTTTACATAATTTACCTGCAATACATACCAGGTACATGTATACTGTAGTGCATACATAAATAGTGCTCCAGTTTGTCATGGTGGTAATTGTACAAGTGTATGCCTAATAGGCTTAAATCACATTGAAGTATAATGAAAGCTCTTATAGTATTCACAGTTCGTTTAAGGACCGTTACACTACAAAAAACCTGTGAAATTGTCTCTTGCTAAAATATTATCATATTCAAGGAAAAAAAATTTGAAAACTTGAAGAAAAAATGCACTGGTCAGCTGATTATTTTTATTTGTTTTACAAACGTTTAACATGGGTCAGGCTCTCCTAACTCCAAGCATTTTATAAATTTCAGGTCATTATTTTGGCTGACATTGCAGTTTGCAGCAGTTTTTTACTTGTATTGAAAAATGAAATTAAAACTCAATATAAATGTGCTTAAATTATAATTTGACATTGAAACAGGTTTAAAAGCTGTTTTCTGAAAAGCGAGACTTCTTTTGAAGGTAATAATAATTGTTTTTGTCAAAATAAAGATTCATGGGCAAAAATATCAAGGAATACAGTACAACAGTCATCTGTGAAAATTTCAGTCCCATACAGTACCTACTTTTTTAGAAAACTGTGAAAAACAGCCACAGTAGTAAGTGTTTTCTCTTTTATTTTGGATGTTTTTAAAGATCAAAAAGATTTTTGGTCGTTGTTTTACTAATTTCTGGATAAATACACCATTTCAGCTGTTCAGGCGGAAACATTTTAACGGTATGTTTCTACTTCCACCATCTTCATACCCTGTAAGTCATATGTAAATCTGTGAACATTTCTGTTTTGGTGTCTTTAATACCAAAGTATGAAACTACCTTTAAAAGCACAAATTTTAATGAAATCCACAACTGAATGAATTGAATTGATCATTAATTTTTGTTAGACTTCCAACATTGGGCTGGATCTTAGCTTGGCTGGTAGAGCGCCAGTCATGTCTCATTCAGTGTTCTCTTTTCTCCACGGACTATTTTCCTTGACCTGTTAGTTTGACATTATGATTGATATGATGTAGACACTAGGCCTATAGTGAGCAATATCTAGTGAATATGCGGGGATTGAAAATAATATGTGTTCTCTTTACTAACCAAATGAATTAAACTGATAATTCTACATACTGGTTGGGGATAACAAGAACATGAAGAATTTATGTATTCATGCAAACATTTTTTAATTTCCATTATTAGTAAAATACTATTTACTTCAGGATCCCCCAGTACATAGTTTCGTGTACATATGTAGGTCTGTAGTTTGTTGTCCTTTAATTTTGGAAATCTCCAAATTTTGTTACAAACTGATTCTGAAGTAACTGATTAATAATCTTTGTGCTCATAAGAAACCAGAGTTTCTGAAAGAAGTTATTTTGTTTCCTCCATGGACAAATCAACCATTGTCAGCTGTAGATCTGAGTCAATTTTGTTGAGGTTTGTCATGATTTTACAATACATAAATGTAATGTTTTGTGTGTAACTGTAATACAAAATGTGGACTGTATAATTTACATACTATGTACATGTACTAATGCACAGTACATGCATGATGTACAGTGTATGCGTGTACCGGTACTTACACTGTAGTAGTTGCTATAAAAGCACACATGCACATTAAACTGGAAAAGCCCTTTTCATACTGCAGAGCAAATCCCCGGGAAATAAATCCCCAGGGAATTCCAGGGGAATTTTTACCCCACCAAAACCCCAGCAACCATTCACACTAGACCCATGGAAACTCCCGGAGACACCATTTCACTAGTTGCTTTTCCCCTGTAAAACTTAAATCCCCAGGGATTTCGGCTTTAGCCCTACTCCTGAGCAGGGCTGAAAATTTCCCGGGAAATAGCTATTCCCCGGGGATTTAATTGGAAGTGTGAAAGTTCTGACCAAAATACCCCGGCAACACCCCACCAATTCCCTGGGGAATTTGTCTAGTGTGAAAGCCCCTTCAGTCAATCAAGTGCTACTTGTGTTTTTCTATTTTCTATTGTTATGTATTGTTATTTGACTAACACGGCTACCCACTTGGTCATTGAACCATCTAGAGCAAACTAATGTACATTGTACAATACATGTATGATTGAACTTATTTTGAAGTCTGTAGAAGATATGTGCAATTTATAAAAAGGACATCACCCCATATATATGCACAGTGCATTTAATGATACTAGTGGATTCACTAAATAGCAGTACACTGACACAATGACTGTATCCTTGGGGTGATATCCATTGCAGTAGGAAAGAAAGTGCATTCACATTGTACAGTAAGTCCTGTGGCAATTCTTTTCAAATTCAAATGAATCTTTGCTGTGCCATAGTTGCACCCTGGCTCACGTGCACTCATGCATGAGTATGACCATTGAAATGCTGTCATCAGAGGTAGGAGGGAAAGGGATGGTGAACATGCAGTAAAGATGAAATACTGTAATATATACATTGTACAATCCTGCATTGAATCTGGCATAATTTAGGTGTACATGTAATTTTTGATCAAAATGTTTCTGGTGATCTTTACAGACCTGTACAACTACATTAAGACTCAAAGGAAGGGAACTTTTGTGTCTAATCTACAAATACATGTACATGTTTATAAGAATATTACAAGTGATAAATGTGGCAATCTGCTCATCAACCAAAATAATGACCTAGGAGTTACTGTTATGTTAGGAGGGCCTGATATTTCGATCCCAAAAGGATCCTCCTCTTAAGGCTAAAGGAATGAAATATTGAAAAGTCAGGCCCTCTTAACTCTAAGCTGTATCTATAGAATTATGCTGAATTTTACTTTGAATACCGGTATTTTGGAAGTAATTTTTTGTTCCGCTGACGATAGCTTTTTGTACTTTGACTGTTTGACATTAAAATACACGTAATGGGTGGTGGTGTGGTGCATATTTTAAGCACTGGAGTCAATGAACCCCAGTTGTCATTACAGTGGCCCATGGTTCCATCCTGACTTGGGTCATACATGATGTACATATATTGGACTTGTGGGCAAGTTGTTTGAAGTCGCAGTGATTGTCTCTTCTTTCACTCAACTCTCGCGAAACTGCTCTAGTTTCTTGCGAGACTACTGACTATGGCGAGATTTCAGCTCTCGGGACCACTAAAAAAGACGCGTCCGTACGAAATTGGCTAAAGAGCGTATATAGGCCGTGTACAAACTCATTTCAGATTTCCCAAATTGTTCTTTTTGAGTGGTCCCGACAGCCGAAATCTCGCCGTAGCCAGGAGTCTTGTGACAAAGCAGACCTGTTACGCGAGAGTTACGTGAAAGAAGAGACGGTCACTGTGACTTCGAACAACTTGGCTATAAGTCTAGTCATACCCTGTATGTGTACAAGTGTACGTGTATGAGGGTTTTAGCACTTAATTCTCTACTGTGCCAAGAGGTTTTTCTGTGCACCCTCAAATTTTCCTCAGGCTCTGCTTTTTGGTTATGGATGTGTCTGGCTACTAAGGCACTCAAGCATAAAAGCACCATGATCACTTTGTAGCCTTTGCAATTCATCTGCTTGTCAGGTGATTAACCCCCTCCCCCCAGATTATTATTCAGATGAGGAGCTGTCCCTCTCAACTCAAGTGGTACACGGTGCATGCAACCTACATGTAGTTTGAGAGTGGATACATGATTTTACCTCTTAATTTGAAGCTGACAAAATACTGTATTGTACATGTACACATGTTGTATTTTATGGTGTATTGCTCTTTTGCTTTGTGTACGACATCCTCATATGAATGTATACTGTTATTAGCGATACCCAATGACACCGTAATCGTGAATTGACCAAATAATTACAATTTGGCTCTCACTATTACATGTACATGTAAATGAATGTACAGTAAAAAATAATTGTAGGCCCTAGATCCAGAATATTTGTGACTACAGGTACACTGTACATTAGATGGAGATGTTGGGTAGATCAATATTCAAAATGATATAAGAAATATATTTTAATCATTTAATGACTGCAGAAGAGTTTTAAAGCCCGCAAACTGTGTACAATGCACCATCTGACCATAAAAACACGTGGAAATATACCTGTCCACCAATCTGAAAAGCAATGTCTTGTTTTGTGGGTCAATGTCTCATCCGTCTCATCCCTCTTAACCCCAATAACAGATTCACTTTAGTGTAAAGTATGCAGTAGCCAGAATGATCAATGGTAAATTTACACTTAGACATGTGATCCTGTAAATGTTATTGTTCCAGTGTGGGCATACCTGGTGGTAATTGTAGAGACCGAGATCGCAAGAGCAATGGGTTGAATTATTCAATATGTCTCTACAGGAAAATTCTAAAGAGCATTTGGTCTCCACAAGGTTTTCATGTACAGTGTAACTGAATACATTTGGAATTAACTCTAAAAGGAGAAATTTCCAAGGTATTCTTACCTGTATCAGCTGTCACAAATACATGTAGAAGTAAATAAGGGATGTTACATTGTAACTAGAGTTACTTGACAATTTCAACCCATAGACCTACATGCAAGTGATTCTGGTTCACATGGGAGCGATTTCATTCAGCAGAGTGTTCATTAGTACACAAGAACAAAGCCACGTCTCCACAAGGATTTGGGTATTATAATGTGAATACAACTCATCTGGCACAGACCCGTTATATGCACATCACATGTGGGTGAAGTGTGGTAGTCTGGTAGTAGTACTGTACATTGTACTCTATGGACAACCAGATCATGTCTTGTATAGATACAAGTACTGTATTTTATCATGCAGTCCTGTGAAGGATAATAACCAGATTTTTTCCTAAAATAGGCATAACCCTCCAAATTGAACGCTTTTGTATAAAAATAAACGTTTTGCACTTTGCTCTTAGCAGAGTATTCATTGGACAATTGTGTTTTACTCTTTTTTTAATGTACTGCACATATTTGAAATACTGACTAAATCTACATATATCTACATGTTACCCATTTATTGAAAACTTATGGAACATCTCATTATTTTGAAAATCTTAAAATACCCGCAACAAAGGCAGGAGAATTGAATCAATAAAGGCACCCTGCACCTTTTCAGTTTATTAATAACTGCTCTTTTGTCCCAAACCTCAAAATAACTCCATGTGTATTGTTTGAAGGTCAGAGGCTACATGTATACAAGTAGGTCTACTGATAATGAATAGACTGTAAAGAAAACCATGATAAGGATGGGATTGTTGATATGATAATGGTTGGTGTGATCGGCTAGAAATAAAACTGGCCACTATAGCAGATTTGGAGGTTTAGTTGACAACTCGACATCCTGGTGTCTTGGTGCTTGTCATGGATGTATTTAGGACCTTCCAACAAGTCCAGCCCCTTTTCATTTCTTCCTAGTACAAGATTTGTGGAGAGACCTTTCATCCGGAGGGAGATGCATCATTCAGATTCAGAGTTCTAACGTCCTTGAGAAAATAATCATCAAATAACCACAAGGGAAACTGAATGGATTAATTTAAAGTCATTGAAAAGTGAACAAAGAAAAATTGACTGGAATGGGATTCAAAACAGCGATCTTTGGAATACCGTACCAGCGCTCTACCAACTGATATAAGATCTCTTCTTGTAGACTGAATGTGATTCTCAGCTCAGAGAGATGAGCTAAGGTCTGCATCAATTCACGCGGAATCTTCCTGACACATCCAGGGTTAGTGCATGGCCATCAATGGAACCAGCTGCAGATATGTACATGTACAATTCGTCTTGACACATACAGGCACAGTACAAGGACCTGCAGTAAGCCTATGTCACCATTCTCTACCTATTGCTTGATAACTGAGCAATAAATTACGAGTGCAGTGCTCCTGAGCTTTTACAATTTGTGGTGTCAAACTTCAGGCTGCAGATCTTTTTCCAATGGGACTTACAGACTGATTCAAGCAAGCCAAAGCACCAGGTCTGGAACTCATCCACAAACCAGCACTTAATTCATGAATGAACAAGTACCAGAAGATCTAGGAGATTCTTTGAACTCCTAGTAGTGTCACCTGACCTAGTGTCACCTTGTTCACGTTACAGCTTGGACAGTTCACCAGCCTCTTTGCACTTTACTAGAGGGCCCTGAGGTGTTGTGAGTTTGGTTGTCATCAAGCATTACATGTACAAGCAAGCTAGTTGAGGATTGAAAGAAAAGGATGATTTTGACAGTCAACGAGATGGCTGGGGGTGCCAATATCGAAATGCTTCAAATTGTGGCAGATGCTTTCATCATCACTGCCATGGCTGTCGTCATGGTGATTGCCTTGATGAAACATTTGCCGCATCAGGTTAACTTGCGCATTCATTCACCCCACTGACAATGAAAGGCATCAGTACTGCAAGACATCATTCTGTTGATCAGACAAGATAGATTCCATCTATGCGCTCAGAGAGTTACTTTCTGAAGGCACGCTTGAAAGTAATTTTGAATTGTTTGGAAGAACAAACCTTAGTTACACATGAAGCTAGATGCATTTGTTGGATGAGTATCAGTTATTGATTTGTTTCCATCTCCAATGATGATGCCTGTCTTCATGACGATAGCTGAACTTGGCCACTTGTGTGAGTGATATGACAATTAACTTCACACAAATACGGAGCCTAAAACTTGCTGCAGTTGTTGCAATGTACCATTTGATCTTACCACCATGCATTTGTGCAGTGAACATTGTCAGAAGAGTCAATAAAACCAACAGACCAAAGAATTCTTCACCATGCATTCTTGCATACAATGTTGCTGTGTCAACAAACCAAGACTTATGATGATGAATATTTTGTACCATTTGGAGCTGTACAGGCATGAAACTTTTCCTCAGATAAGCTGTTTTCCTCTTTTTTTTTCACTTCACTCTTTTGCCATTGAAAAGTGAAAAACACTATTCAAAGTATGGTAAAGATTGGAATTTCCTAATTTTTTTTGTTACGTCCATAGTAAAAATGCTGGTTGTCATAGGGATTGTAATTTTGTGCTATCGTTAAATTGATGCATAAAATACAATTTGATGTCCTTGGACTTGGGTACATGTAGAGGTACATGTACGTGTACTGTATATTGACAAGTTTTCAAACATTTTATTCTGAAAATGAACTAAATGTCCCTCCAATGGTTCAAGGAACGGACCATTGTGCTTTTTCCAAGATATTTCAAGATGAAAAGTCAAGTGAATTATTCATTCCTGTTCAAATACAGTGTGACACATGTTTGTATCAAGACTAGATGATTAAGAATTTGATTACACAATGTAAAAGCCATTGAACAGATTGTTCATCATTTCAGTTCATACATGTAAAACAGCCTCATCTATGAATGATGTGAACTAGCCTTTCTTGTTCTCTGAAAATGACAAACTAGCCAAAAAGAATTCATGACAGAAAGGTCTACAATGTGTACACATCATCCCTATGGATTGTATACAGTGTACTTACTGCATCCTTTTCTAAATCCTGCTGATAGATGACTACATGAAGTAGATGGTGACTTCAGAACAAACATTGAAATTAGGTTGACCAATCATTTTAATAAGCTTATCAGTTATTTAGCTGGTATCAGGCATCATGGTCACCACTGAGAATTGATCAGGTTTAGTGAGCAGAAACAAACGACCATAGAAGGTCTTGTGTCCTACCTCCATGCATGCAGAGCTAGTTGCATATAGTGTACAGATGTAGTCTGTGGCCTAGGTACTGCATACTATCTGCCTACCAGTATGTGTGTGCAATACACAATGTGTGGGCGTTCTGCTCTCAGTATGTAATTGCATGCTGTAGGTCATATCCAGTGTGTGTACTGTGGTGGCGGTGTTCTGATAGCCATCTCATCATTTATCAGCTGTGTTAGTCCTTTTGTGTGGCTACCAAGAACAGTAATGTGTCATACAACCTGCAATATGTGTAATTTGTGTATGTATTTCAAAATCACAAGTCATTCACATCAGAATACTGTAGATGAGCTTGTTTGACTGGATTCCAGCCATTGAACCGTAGGATGATCAAAACAGATTAAAATACTTGTATCGTGCAAGGGTCTGTATTCAAGGCCACTGCACATTTGTACATAGTGCATGGAACATTAGAACATTGTAGTGAACCATTACTGAGCAATGGTTATCAACTGATTTGGAAACAAGACTTGTCTGAGGTTTGAGCTTGACTGATCAACCTCCAGCACAGTGGTGGACAAGGATTGCTGTGTTTTGGTGACATCTTTTGTTATGTTCAGCTGTAAGTGTAAGCATCAAAAGCCCATGATGCAGTTTAGCAATGGTTGCTCAGCATCGTGCATGGAAGACTGCTGTGAGGAATGTGGAGAAGACTTCACTGATTGTGAATGTACATGTCCAACCATCGCAAAGTACCGGTGAGATTTTGCTTCTTCCTGTATAAATACACACACACTCAAATGTGTATCATTGTGGAGACATGGCTTTGTTCTCTTGTACGTAACATGTACACTTCATACACTTGCTGAAGAGCAGAATTGAAATCACTTCCGTTTGAACCATAATCACTTTCCTGGGATGAAACTTCTTGCGAAATTCCTCCTTTTTGAGTTAATTCCAAATTATATCAGTTTAGAATTTTTGTGTGGTGACATAATAAGTATATTGTGCTTTGTTTAGGCACAATTAGGGTTCTTTTCAATATTGACTGTTCGCAAACTTCGCCGAGTTCGCGAACTAAATTTTAATCCCTAGTTACCAGCCAGGATCTGACCGCGAGGCTCATTTACATTGTATAACAATGCGCCTTTGTTATGATAATAGGTGATGTTGTCCGTGACCGGCTGACCGCCCATACACATCAGCAAAACGTGCTCAGTAGGGATATCACGATTCGGCAATTTCCGGTCAACTATAAATGCAAGAACTTGACAGGCATGATCTTTAAGAATTCATTGTTCGATATTTCGGCAAGCATTTTGTCAAGTCAGATACGAATTGCGGTACGACGCCGCTAACTTCTCTACTGCTGCTTTTATTTAGATTGCAAACTGCATTATCTTACCCACCGTATAAGCTGAAAACATTAAAAACCTCAGATTAATGTAGTAAGACGCTTCAGGCTCACAAAAGTGGCTGAAAAGTTACCAGAGATTGTCCAACATCAACAGAGGCTGAGGAATGGAGCTGAGCAGCACATATGTTTGCTAGTTGCTGCCCCGAAACACATTCACTATGAATGATAAAAGATGCTGATCTATGCTTATTGCTTTAAGCTTTTACTTTAAAAGCGCGATGTCACAATACAAATCAATATGGTAAAACTTGTAGTTCGGCTTATTCTTACACCCGTTCCAGACCTAGGCATGCCAGTGTTGTGCCAAACTAAATAGATTAGGAGCGACCCTAGGTCGACCCAATTCAGATTTTGGTTTCAGACAGGCAAACTTAATACATTGGAGTACAAGTAGGTCTACAAACAAAAGAACAATACTGCCATAGCAACAACTCTGTGGAAGCCCTTTGGGTGTTGTATACATTTCAGACTGTACCTTGTTCATATTGTCGGCTTTGTTGCTATGTAGGAGGAAATGGACATTGAGCATAATGTGCTTCTTGACTGTTGTATATCAGTCATGACTGGCAACGTAGTCATCATCATTTGTTTTTACTATAATTTAGGCCTACCCCATCTTCGACTTTGCCTTCACGATCATTAATTTGTTGTTTTTTGTATTTCTGGGCAAAGGTCTATTGAAAAATGTACCTACATTTAGATGATGTTTGACCGACTGGCATCTCGTCATTATTTTCAGGCAAAAAAGTTGTGTTATAGGCGGTAATAGGGCTATTGTGTGCATTGCGTACATGTCTGCAGTTCACTGCTTATTTGCATACATTTACATGTACTTGCATTGAGTTTGGCTCATGACTAGAGCGACGTCTGAAACAATGTCGCTCCAGCGCTCTGAATGACCCAGACCGACGATCTTTCACATCAGGCACATCTGGTCGCTCCTAATAGCGTTCCGCACTAATGACGTCACACCATGCATGCACACGCACAGCTGCACACATACCCCCACTCACCAAAGGTTTGCAGGGCTGGTTGCAATGTTTGTCTGAGGTTCGCGGTGCTATTTTTAGTACAAGTGCGCAGCGCTATTGTCTCAGACATCAAACTTTCTATGCACTTAATTCAAATCTTGCCTTTCAATTGGGTCCTTTTCCAAACCTCGGCTCCGGCTCCGGCTCCGGCTCCGGCGCTGTCATCAATATGCTGAAAATGTAGGTTGTGGCTTTTCATTGAAGCTGAATCCCTGTTTTCTTGTTCAAAATAGAGAATCTACTTCCAAACCGTACCCAAAAGCCTCTATTTTGATACCTGTTATTAAAAAATGGAGTCACGAAATGGAGCCGGAGCCGGAGCCTGAGCCGAAGCCTGAGCCGAAGCCGAGGTTTGGAAAAGGCCCCTGGTTCGGCGCGACGCTAGAATGCCTGTCTGAATCAGGAGTTAGTGTTTTGTGAAATTGTTGAGGTTCTTTAATCTGCATAATATTCATCAGCTGCAACGATCACTGGAAATGTTCCGCATCATGTAGACATTATGTAACTTGTATAACATTCTGCACTCATGTACTCACAGTGCATATTCTTGCAATTTTTGTTGATATGAAATTATGTATGTCAATCCATTAAAAAGTGGTTTTAAAATCTCAAAGAATTTTTTGGGGAAGCATGCTGTACATATACTGTATCCATGTACGTACTTGTTATACCACGCCATTAAATTTGTGAAGACCTTATGCTCACGTACATGAGAGGATGTATAACAGCATACACCTCCGACAAATGTGCACCATGTACATGTACATGTGCCACTTGCCTTACTCCCAGGTTTTAACCAGCACTGTGTTTGAATGTACGTAATAAGCACTGGGAACGAACATGCTGCAAAGTTTATGCTTGTTCCGGTATTTCCCAATGAAGCATGCACTCTGCATTGTAGGTTGTAGGGACCAGTTAAAACAAACCTGTACTGTAGTGAGTTTTGTCTACGGTCCGGGCGCGAAGTTCGAGACATTTTCAGTCAAGGATTTGGACAGCCTTTCCGAAGATTTCTTCCGAAACCTAAATAAACCAGACAGTTACAATCAAGTGGCATAGGCCTAATAAAACAGTTCTTGGATGTTGTGCGGTGATATACAATACACACACAATGTGTTGTGCCCATTTATTTTGATTGAAACATGGTCTAGCACCATTCTGATAGATCCATTAATATTTTAATTCTACTGATTTCTACTGATACTGTACATGTACAGTAAATTCCACTGACATGTCTGCAAATATTGTTATTGAAGTATGAAGGGGTCAATTAAGTGACATAAAGTATGTGCTCATTAATATGGCTGTACATACATATGTATACAGTAGATACCCTCTTAATTTTCATATCAGAAAAATTATAGAAATGTATGAAGTTCGTACATTTGTGTGAAATTAGAAATCAATTGGAATTATATTGGTTTTTACTTGAATGTTAATAGTTGGGCCGTTTTGAGTTGCGGACGTGCATTTCAGAGAATTTGAGAAGACAGAACTTCAAATTTATTGAGGCTTTTGAATTTTGAGCGTCTTATTCCGGTGTTTTACATGAATGAAATAGAACGAAAGACTCCAATTATTCTTATTGGAATCAGCAAACTACACGTGTGTATATTTCCTTGAAATGCATGCAAATATGCAAAAACAAAGAGCTACCATACACACTGTAACTTACAGTAGGTTACAAAATGTCACCAAACCGTGGAAATGTCAATGAAGTAGGCCTACACTTATGCATCCCAAATATATTTTTACTATTCAGTGGCAGTGCCCATATTGTGTAGCACTGGGTATTGTATGCCTCAAGTGAATAAGTTTTGCAAAATTGATTTTGGTTGTAATAAATACACTGTTCATGAAGCATATCATGAATTGTATGCACAGGTCTTGAGCATGTAGTTTCGCTTGCCTGAATCCCTCTAAGGCTGAATGGTGTTTGTGATATGATGTACCTTCAATACACAATCCAGTGCTTTGTTGCAGGTACGTGTATATCCCTGGGTAAAGTACCAGTAGCTGTAATGTGAATAATAAGATTTGGTGTAATTACTTTTATAGTGTAACCTTGTACCCAAGCAAATTGTTCAGCTCTGACACTGCAGGGAATTAAAACATTTGCTCCTTGGGCCGGGATGAAATTAACTTAGTGGAATTGTGTGTACAGCTGAAACATGAGGCGTTGTTGCTACTAATGGATTATTGAAAAAAATGTAATATATGAAGCGAGAGCATTATTGGTGAGTCAATTTCAATTACATACCGCGTAGGGGTCTACATGTATTTAACATTTTACATACAGTACACGTATTGGAACCCCAACCATTTTACTACTGTACACATGAATTGGTAAGTTACATTATCTCTTCATTTAGTTTATTAATTAACCCTAACAGCCCCAAACCACTCCAACTCCAACAGGTAGTTCTGTTGAGGTTTGGCTTGTTTGGTACCAAAGTGTAAGGACCTGTTGTTGGACTTTGTTTGAGTCAGTACCAAAGGTCCAGGAGTGCACTGTTTCATTCTGACAGGTTTCTGGAAGTAAGGCATGAGACCTGTAGAAACAAGTGTAGGAGTTTGTGGCAGTGCACTGGCATTTATTTTATGGGTGAGGCTACCCATGGCCTATTGTACAGTTGCACAAGAAGTTGTGGTGGTGCACTTGTGTGATGAAAGGCACTGTGGCCTTTTGTTGAAAGGCATTGTGGCATTCTGTGTGGTTTGGGACAGTTGGTCTACAGTAACACATCAAGGCATACATGTAGACCATACCATACCAAGTGAATCAAACTTCAACAGCTGGAGCCTGTTGAAGTTTGTCAGGCTCAGTACCAAAACTATGATCAACTGTTGAAGTATGTTTGGTTCAGTATGCTTCCTAGTACAAGGGCCTAGGGGGTTAGGAACTCATGCAGTGCACATGCATGTTAATGTATTTTCAAGGCTTTATCTACCCGTAAAGTTCCATGTATACAGCGCACTTTTTTTCACCTCGGCAAAATTCAAAAGTTGGGGGTGCGCCGTTTACATGGGTACAGCCCGCTGGCGGTCTCGAGAGTGTGTGGGTTGTGATCATGCCGACGCGCCTAGTTAAAGCATATGATGCACCGGCAGCAACGGTAACCAATTAGCACGATGTCTGACTGAAAATTTAGCAAATGATTCATGAAAAATACCATTTAAAAAATCTAATATTTCCGACTCTTGTGATTAGGGTTAGGATTAGAGACACTGAAAATAGCGTGCGAAAACACGGTTGGAGCGCCGTAATGTGCACACGACGACGGGCGAGTGGACATACATATGTGCATTTACATTACAGTACATGCAAGCTCCGGACTGTGATGGTCTGATCGTCGGACCATGGTCGGACATACATATTTCATTTAAGAATGTCGTGATTGTTCAATAAATTATCAAACCTGTGTCTGGAGTCATTATTTAAATCAGCAATAGTCACGTTTCCATTGGGAATTATCCTTATCCTCATGGGTAAAAACGTCAAGTTCGCGACAGCGTTTTGCTGCAACATGAACCGCCATTTTGATTTGTTTTATTGCAAGATGACAATTTGTAAAGCCCGCGCAGATCGTTTAGCCAATCACAATATTCGCTACGCGCTATTGCGGACGTAGGATGAACAATTTGAGGTGCATTGAGACAACTCATACACCGCTAAACCCGTACGTCGACCAACTCGCCGTACGCTAATTACCATCTCGTATGCAAGTAATTCATCAGGTTTTTTTTTCGAGGGGTTGGTCGTTTTTTATCGGGATTTGTTTGCAGCGTTTGCGCAAGATTTTATTTGAGGGATTGGTTATTTTCAAGAAAAAAAAACAGAATCCCTGAAATTCAGACAAAAGTCATTTTATTAGAAATGTTGTACGGGTTGGCAGGTGTACGTACGAGTTGGTCAGTGTACGAGTTGGACGACGTGCGGGATCGGGTCGGCGTGCGAGTTGGTCGGGGACCATTCATTGGCCCGATGCATACCATGTGTAAGCATTTCGTGCGAGGGAAATGCTGATAGCTTTGGATCGATTTGTATGTTACGATCATGATAGTTGGACACACAGCCCTTGCAACAAATTGTCCACTCACACAAAAAATACATGACTGGAATTGAGGCATACGGAACGGGAATGTATATATGTATTGTCCGTTGAATATGTAGACTGCTGAGGAAGTCTACTATGGTGGAGATCGAATACTGTTTTGCACATGGAGTACACACCGGAAGACTACAGGAAAACACATTGCCAAACACGCAATTACAATAGAATATACACAGTTTAAAGCATAGAGTAAGGAAGAGATAAAATAATAGCCAACACCCGAAAGTATTATTCATCACGCGGCCACGGTGTGCAACTGCAGGGAGCGATCTCTCCTCACCCCCCCCCCCCCATTTGCAGTAGGGCTACAGCTGACGCGTCAGTGTTATTTATTGTAATATTGCGACTTGAATGAAGGCCAAAGTGATGGCAATTTTATCAGTAGAGGAGCGCGGGATATATATCCAGTATTTAGTGTTTTACCCCGTGTGCATGACATGATTTAGGCCGCGCCTCACGCTTAACAATAGTACATGAACATGTACATATAGGCCTACTGCTTGCTTTCTGCGGTGTGGCGTGGCGCAGCGTTGTGTGACACTGATGTACTTCGGGTTGTTGCAAACTCGGGCAAAACATCCCTGAGTTGTGAGTTGGATTGAGTAATTCATTGTTTTTATTTTTCTCGAATTTGCAATTCTCAATTGATAACAAATCACAAATGAGCTGAGAAAAATGAGCAATGCAGTTAAAGCAGTTTTCTATATTTTTCTGGTCGTTCACGGCTAATTATTATTATCTTTTTTCTGCCGGCTGATGTCAAAAGTTGGGGTGCGCCGTATACATGGGTGCGCCGTATACATGGAACTTTACGGTAAGTTTATACTATAAGGTTCTCTACATTATGTACACGAGAAGTTCTACAAGAACTTTGCATGCAAGGCCTCATCTACAATGTACATATATGTATCTTTTATAAAATCATTCAGTATTTTGCAATTGTAGGAATTTGTGTATTGATTTGGAACGGTAACTGGTAAGGATAACAAAAAATCACTGTAAAGCTTTTGAAAGGAATAGGGACACCACCAACATATACTGTACATGTAAGGATTGATGCGAGCTCAATTGATAAGAGTGCTGGGGCCGATTTTATAAAACGTACGACCCGTCACAGAGTTAAGACGCATCCTTTCTCTATGGACTCATCGCATAGTCGCAGCTAGGACGGGTCGCAAAAGAGCTTTATGAAATTGGTCCCGTGTACAGTATTCTGGATGTCACTGGTTCAACTCCGGGTCCAGTCAAATTTTCTGTATTCATTTTCAATGACTTAAAAGTATTCTAGTCAGTATCCCTTGTTTGTTATTTGATGTCAATATGCTTTTGCTAAAACTAACATATTATAAGTCATTGAAAAGTGAACAAAGTAAAATTGACTGGAGCAGGATTTGAACCTGCGACCCCTCAAATACTGTACTGGCGCTCTATTATGAGCTATCCAGTAGCACTGTACGATATTCTGGGAGTTGCAGGTTGGAATCCCACTCTTTGGAGTCAGTTTCCTTGATGGCTATTTAGTGATAAAATATTAAATATTTTGGTTGAAAATTGTGCACACAATGCCAAGTCATGCTTTTTCTTGGCACTTCCTAGAACTGTCTCATGTCTGTTGATAAATAATATTTGCCAATTTACTATTTGCGCACTGGCAAAACTGGGTGGATGGGGACAAAAGAAATGTACACAGTCATGGTGAGTCAGCAGATTTCAATGTGCTTTATATACAAGTGAACTTGGGAATGCTACTTGTGATTGATAAATATGAATATTGACATAACCAACAGTGGAATACATTACCACCAATAATGACTGAGAATAATACTACATAAAAGAAAACTATACTTCAGTTAACTTACAAATTACAGTATACATGTACAATTTGTACATATGTACAGCCTAGCTGAGAAGGTTACCAATTTTTATAGGTGTTATGGTATCTGCCATAGTACCTAATAAGAAGAACTGCATGTCTGCCGGGTTCCTCTTGGTGGGTGTGGCAATGAGGGGGGGGGCAAAATTGGTACTGCAGAATTGAGCTAGATCATCCCATCAAGTAACCTCTTGAAACCACTTTGTATAGAATAGTCTTTATGTATATATCATGCTGGTACTGCTGCCAGACATTTTTGGTGGTGGGCAGGGCTTGCCAGACATGAATTAAAGGGGGTTTAGAAATGGGCTAGATCAGCCTGTGAGGTTACCGACTGAAACCTGTGGTAAAATGCTCATCCTAGTCCCCTGATTGAAGAATGGGAGACTTTTGGAGAACCGGTCTAAAGTCAACAGCGCAAGCGCACGCATGCGCAAAACAATTGCGCAAGCATGGTTTGCGCGTGCGCTGTTTTCTCAAGACCGGTTCTCCAAGGCTGCGTTCGAGCGGTTACTCCCGGTAACACGAGTGTGATGCGCGCGCAATACTCTCCGGTGCAGGAGTATACTCCCCAACGCTGGAGAGTATACTCTCGCTGACCCGAGTGTCGTACTCCGGCCGTTCGAGCGCTCAGGAGTATACTCGTGTTAACACGAGTAGCTCGCTCGAACGCAGCCAAAAAGTCTCCCATTGCCAATGCCAGACATTTTTGGTGGTGGGATACCCCCGCCACAAACCCCCCCCCCCCCCCCCCCCACCCCCCTCCAGATACATCAGTCAATGCGGTTGAAAAATGGACTAGATTGGATGTAGTCCACTTTTCAACCCCATTTACTGATATACATGTATCTGGATGGGGAGGGGGTGTTTGTGGCAGGGGTATCCCACCACCGAAAAAGTCTGTCATTGACAATTCTTCAATCAGGGGACTACAGTGAACAATTTGCAACTGTTTTCAAATTCTAACTCAATGACCTGATCTATAGTCTTTTCTTTTGTTTTCATTGTTGGGGGCGGGGCTATCGCCAAACTAGGGGGCGTCTGGCAGGAGTATCCAACCACCAAAAATGTCTGGCATTGGCAATTCTTTAATCAGGGGACTAGGATGAGCATTTTACCACAGGTTTCAGTCGGTAACCTCACTGGCTGATCTAGCCCATTTCTAAACCCCCTTTAATTCATGTCTGGCAAGCCCTGCCCACCACCAAAAATGTCTGGCAGCAATACCAGCATGATATACATAGGGTGCATTCGTTTAGCTTTCCCGGGTCAGCCCTTTCTGGGAAAGGTCGTGTTTTACTGCACAAAACAACCGAGAGAATGGGGACGAGGTTAACTGGTGTCGACCCGGGAGAGCTAAACGAATGCACCCACTAAGACTATTCTATACAAAGTGGTTTCAAGAGGTTACTTGATGGGATGATCTAGCTCAATTCTGCAGTACCAATTTTGCCCCCCCTCATTGCCACACCCACCAAGAGGAATTGGGCAGACATGCAGTTCTTCTTAGGTACTATGGCAGATACCATAACACAAATTGGTAACCTTCTCAGACACGATTTTTCTTAAAAAACATGAAGAATAGTTGACTTTGTTCATGTTCCAAAAATCGTCCGGACAAACGATCTTTGAAAAGACACTAAATCTTGATTTGCTTGAAAAACCCAGTATCTGATGAACCAAGATTTCCCATGATGACTGTTGGCACTGTTTACGAACTGTTGAGTCCATTTTCCGTCTCAAACTCAATAATTTTTTTTTGAGGCCTTGCAAATCCTACAGTTTATGCTCCCTTTAAGTTGCAAACTCTTTGGCTGTAAACTAGAACATGAAATGAACGCGAACCTAGAACACAAAGATCAGACAAGGCATCATTATTGCATTATTGTTATTAATGATTTTCATTGGGGTGATAAAAATATGAAAATTAGGCTTGCTTGTCATTCCCGTCACTGGCGTGTATCTGTACTGCATACTGCATATAAACAAATCATGCACTGACTCAGGTGGGATTTGAACCTGCAACCATCATCCCCATTATGCTGATTACAATTAAAAAGATGAGTGGCAGCCCGTAAATCTTGTCATTTACATCGAGCTGAGAGTTAGGATCATTTGTCCATCCTCACCGAGGAAAAACAAAATTGATTAAAATGCAATCTTGGTGTATTCCAGGAAGATGAGGCTTTATGTGATGGGAAAGCCCCACTTCAAACTGGAAAATCCATTGTCCTAGAACATGTATGTAAGTGTAGAATAATACACTTGATGAGTGCAAATCAGAACAGGAGCTCGCCGACCAGATATCATCCAACCTCAAGTGATATTTTGACTGACAGGAGAGCCTTCCAGGCAGTTTGCACTGGATTGAAATGGGTCAAGTAAGCACAGACCCAGTGCTTTTATACCCAAATGAAATCTTGTGTGGGAACAGTTTGAATAACACTGAGTCTGCCCTTATTGTTATTGGCTGGGGATCTCTATTGGGCCTCCTGGGTTGTAATGTACATGTACATTGGATTGAGGTTGAATTCATTGTTGGCAAGTCACCCATGCATGCATGCTGGCCTACTGCATGCCATGACTGCCGGAGCAGATTGGATCTTATCATTGAGGCTTTAGTTTGAGATAAGTCTGCAGTCTATTCACCAGGGGTGTGGACAGATACTTGCTTTGATGCAGAATCCTCCATGGTACAGGTATTGATAAACAAACATGTATTTTTCATCAGTTTGAGGCCCCTCTGTCACACAAGGCGTTTTACAGGCAATCTGTTTGAGTCTGAGAATTGTCTTGGGTATACATGTTGATGTAGCAAGGCAGCACCAGACAATGTCTTTTGTGCTAGCAAAGTTGTCTTGTTACATGTACATGTAGTTTAAGTGTATGTTGCCAGTTAATATAACCTTGTGTGACATTGCCCTAGGCTATTACATGTATTACATTGCAAGAAAACTATTTACTGTAGTGCATGAACAAAATTATTAGAACTATCCAGTATGTGTAGGGTATGTGTGTGTACAATATAATGTACACATAGTCTCCATGGGAACATCATGGGAACTTTTGGAATTACAGGACCTGCAAGTTGCAACCGATGTCACCAAACTCATTGTATTATAACTTACTATCAATCATATGATATATGATGCATTGCAGCCCTACGTACATGTAGGATTAAGGTTATCCTACATAACTCAAGTACCCACTGATCACAGGGCTTCGTGAAATCTGCACCTGGTATGATATTGTGTAATCACAGTGGATCAACTTGATCCACTTTTCATCAACGCTATGCCAGCCTGTGCCAACCGTAACTTCCTTGTCTGAAGGAGAACATGCTTTGGATTAGAAGCTGCTCAACTCAATTAATTTGGGATCATCACGTGCTTGTCTGAATGTGGCCTCTATCTTTTTCCAAATTACCAGTTCATCTGTCATGATGCCCATTTGTGCTAAAGTACCCCTGCTATGACGTGTATACATCTGTACAATGTAGCATGCTTAGTGACCAGATCACTCCATCCAACCAGACTCCTATTTCATGGCTCAGCTTACTGCAATCATCTCAGCAATAGTTACAGAATGCATGATATGTATTTACAGTGTATATTATTGAAAGTTTTCAGCTCTTAGCATGTTTTAGGATGACAGTTGACAATGTCCGGACAGGTCAGGGCAGCAATGTGCAGAATGTTTGGTTAGCAGGTTACCTTACTTCTCATCAATCTCCAAGTTGTCAGCAGGAATAACAGCAGGATCTTTGAGTGAGGTGATAAGGAGGTTATTTGCTTTACCATGTTTACAGGCTTTTATTTTGTGCCTGTGGTCCAACTTGCATATATGTACATCAACCAACCAGGGAGTCTGAGGCAAGGAGATTGTTGTTTGTCTGACATGGACACGCTATAGAGTCTTGGGAGTTGGAACTTGACTGGCTGACTGGCTGACTCCCCTGATTCGTGGAGAGGCATCATTAGGAAGCGCAGTCAGTTACATGTACGTCTCCATCGTAACTGTTGGCACAGGAATGGACAACACCTGAGCTGTGGTCAGAGTCAGGAAATCTTTCACCGGTGTTCCTCTGAACTGCCTGTGAACAGTATAGTTCCGGGACCGAGCCTGTTCCCAGTCTTATTATCGAACTAATGTAAAGAACGCATACGGTGTTATTTCTTATTCGTGACACTAGAGGGCTCCTGTGGGCTAGGGATAGACTCGTCACAAGGCTGCTCACCATCAAATCAAGTTTGGGGTAACGTATTTTTGTTATCAGAACATTCACTGTATTGTTGCTTTTCTTTGCTCACTGGACCGAGAGATTAAAATGTAAATGTTTTGGCTTTATTGTTGTTATTAAAGTAGGATTATTTGTTAGTTGTTACCCTTGCTTCCCAAAATGTGGGTTTTCTTTTGGGTCATAACAAATTGGAGGGATTGTGTGATGTGGTCCACACTGAGATTCACTGAGAAAATAGTACCCTTTAAAAAATTGGAGCTTCTCCTATGGACAATGGTGGATGGAAATTAAAGAATAAATGTAATTAGCATATTGCCTACATGCATGTACATGTACATGTACCGTACACATTCAATTTGAAACCAAAATGGGTATTGTCCTGTATCTGTATCTACATGTATGTAACAAAGACAATAAACATGCATGTAATTAATTGGCGAAAATGGTTAAAAGTGACATGTAAGATCAGAAGTGTTGTACATACATGTACATGTACATGTATGTAATTACTTCTGATGAACTGTATTACAGATTTTTGTTCTTTCTTCATTTTTTTAATGAAGAAGTTTAGAGAGTCTAGGCTGAAGTTGTTTGTGTTGGTTGAGCAAAATGACGTTTGATAAACTACTTTCATGATGGACTTTCATGCTTTTGAGTGACTAAGGATTTTTTGCTTACTTGGTACATTTTCACTGACCAGTTTTATATATGATAAATAATGCATTTTTTTCGTATGAAAATTATTGGAATGAATTAAATTTCTCTTCCAAAGAACAAACATGACCAGTAATTCCATACTACCTTTCAACTAAAAGAAGGCTTTGAAAAGTTATAAGGTTGTGAAATTTATGATACTCAAAATTGACAACTGCACAGAGTACATGTATTGTAATTATGTGTGTTAGCCCTTAAAAGGTCAATTTGACCAAATCTGCTTGATGGGTGCTTTGTATACAAACATTTGTCCCTGTATCAACAGTGTTTTGGGTCATTGAGTATGTCAGATGTGTGAATTCCTGAACCAGGAAGTAACCTGCTTCATCAAGCCTAGATCCTTGTTTGTACGCTAGCTGTACAAAAGAAGATTCTTATTAGACTTGTCCAGTTAGTGTCATGTACATGTAGAGACTGCAAGCAATCATATATCATTCCATCATCAACATCCTGGTTGCTATAACATGTAAGATGGGACAGCTTGGCACTTGCTCATGAGACACTTGATTGATGAGGAACATATCCCTTCAGACACATTTACATGAGTTAGATGTTTCAGGTAAGCGACACAATATGTAAGGCATGAAAGTAGAGATAGGGCTTTTACGATGCCAGGATTGTGGCTCGGGATTTATTTCGCTATCGTCATTTTGAAGCCTGCAAAATAAAACACAGGGGATTGGGCCACATGACCGTAAAGCCGAAGAAAGGCTACAGCTTTGCCATCAAGCCCTTCATTTCATTTAGGGCTCCAAATGGCAGTACTTACCATAATAAGTCTCGAGCCCAGTGCCACAGACTGATCATATAAGTGATTACTCTATAATTTTGCTGGTATTTCTTTAAGGTGTTAGAAGTTGATTTCATGCACCATGGCGCCAAGTCTAGCTCATTTGACTCCATCTGTAGGCTATGATGCTAATCTCTTCATGATTTCCATGTGCCATTGAACATTACTTCCCACAGTTTCACCTTTAGTCCACAAGCTGCAATACTCTACTTTTGGATGACAACATACTACATAATGTATGTGATATGATTGAGTGAATCTGGTGATATCTTGGTCTCTCATATCACCTAGCCGGTTTGTTTTTTCATTAGCACTTAGCAGTTCATTGTAATAACAAATGTTTTACAAATCAAATCAATAGATTATTAATGTTGCTCTGAGAAACATTTTCACTTTGTTAAACTAAGAAGCTACCAGGGCAAACTAAAAAGTGACCAGGGCATTGATACATGTATGTACACATGTGGTAAAGATGCCCAGACTCCGCTACGGGCTAAATGAAAGTCCTCGGTTATAAATGGTGCCGGAACCTAATGGAAATTGGAATGTAGATTGTGTGTGTGAACAACATGAGATATAAATGTACAGTATGTACTTGTGTATTATTTATTTATATTTTGACATGTACAGTACATTTACACTTTAGTACACTATCTTTATGTATGACCTGTGCCTTAAGGCTCAGGTATGCATTGTATAGGCCTACATTTACTGTCACATGTGCATGTATCACACTGCACACTACACAATGTTTGGATATTGCCTTTTATTTCTATTAGAATGATTGCGCAAAACACGGAAGTACGTAAATTAGCTCCAGTTTTGTAGATTAAAAGACACATCCCTGATGCAAGAATAAATTCTGCATGCACACCAAATCCTTGACACTACAATCGTGACACTGAATCCACCCATATCCTGTAAGTGATATTATATAGGCTGAAATGTGATTCTTTTCAATTCAAGTCTCAATTTAAGTTTTTTAACTTTACATTACAGGTCTAGCAATTGCCTACCAGCACATTTTCTACAAGTTCACTTCCCACATGACATGCATACACTGTATACATGTAGTACATACCCTTTTGCACAACTCTCTTTCCGGATTGAAATGTTTAAGCCTGTTAATAATAAAAAATGAAGCTCAGAGCTTGCTGAATTAATTATTCTGGTTTTAACTAGGAATTGAACCAAAGACCACTGGTTTAATGTGTGATTAATTTAGGAATTGAACCATAGACCGCTGGTTTACTGTGTGATTAATCTAGGAATTGAACCCAAGACCGCTGGTTTGCTCTGTGATTAATCTAGGAATTGAACCCTAGACCGCTGGTTTACTGTGTGATTAATCTAGGAATTGAATCCAAGACCGCTGGTTTACTGTGTGATTAATTAAGGAATTGAACCCAAGACCACTGCTGGTTTACTGTGTGATTAATTTAGGAATTGAACCCAAGACTGCTGGTTTACTGTGTGATTAATCTAGGAATTGAACCCAAGACCACTGGTTTACTGTGTGATTAATTTAGGAATTGAACCCAAGACCACTGCTGGTTTACTGTGTGATTAATTTAGGAATTGAACCCAAGATCACTGCTGGTTTGCTCTGTGATTAATTTAGGAATTGAACCCTAGACCGCTGGTTTACTGTGTGATTAATCTAGGAATTGAACCAAGGACCACTGCTGGTTTGCTCTGTGATTAATCTAGGAATTGAACCATAGACCGCTTGTTTACTGTGCGATTAATCTAGGAATTGAACCCAAGACCACTGCTGGTTTGCTCTGTGATTAATCTAGGAATTGAACATTAGACCGCTTGTTTACTGTGCGATTAATCTAGGAATTGAGCCCAAGAACACTGCTGGTTTGCTCTGTGATTTAATCTAGGAATTGAACCCTAGACCGCTGGTTTACTGTGTGATTAATCTAGGAATTGAGCCCAAGAACACTGCTGGTTTGCTCTGTGATTTAATCTAGGAATTGAACCCTAGACCGCTGGTTTACTGTGTGATTAATCTAGGAATTGAACGCAAGACCACTGGTGGTTTGCTCTGTGATTAATCTAGGAATTGAACCCTAGACCGCTTGTTTACTGTGCGATTAATCTAGGAATTGAACGCAAGACCACTGGTTTGCTGTGTGATTGAATAATGAATTGGTCTGAATACCAGTGAAAATGCTATGTGGTATTGCTTTCACCAGTTTTGTGTTGCATTTGATAAACAATTATGGCATATTTTGTTAATATTATCGGGAAAACATGTAAATAAATTTGTGGTCTTTGTGGTCTAATTAGCATACAAACCAAAAAACCTGCTTTTAACCCTGAATCAGTGTGAGGAAGTGGGTAAAATCACAGTCCCCATGTACAGTTTTTTTATTGGCACATGTTCAAGCCATAATATTCCCATTGCAGAGACCCTTTAAATTTCCCTACTCAAAAGGTCAAAGTGCGAATGGCAGTAAGATTTACCCATTTTAAATAAAACCCTCGGCCCAGTTAGATTTAAATCAAGTTGGAAGGCAGCTTTAGAGTCAAAAGTTTCAGAAACAGAGAATTCCTTGCTTATTCTTCCTAGGGATTGGGTAGGAGTTTTCAATTGTGTGTTGGTGTACAGGCTCCTGTAACAGCATGGCCTGGCTTTATGGCACTGTTTACTTCGTTACCAAGCTCAGAATCTATGGTTATGGAATATGGAAACAGACAATTCTGCAAACATGACAAGTGTCTCATTTTAATGTAGCATAAACACTCATGAATCTTTCTTCCTCCTAATATTCTATGCCCTTAGTAGTTTATCCCTCACCTTTGAGTGGCCTTCTGGGGCCTTGTGTTGAGTGACTTCCATTAAAAATGAAATGATTGAGTCCCTTTCTGATGGATTAAGGGGGAATTTTCAGTGGGATTGTGTACTGTAGTTTACTTAACCAAGAATTTGTTGCTTTATACTCGGCTAGCCTTGGAAATTGATGCTCACCCTGTAAGTACGGTACATGTACAAGTTTGTAAAAAATGAGGAATGATTATTTCAGAGCCATGAAATAAGCAGAGCCTAGCAAGGGAATGATTTCTTGCTACTTTGGATAGTGTTAGCATTCAGTAATTCTGAATAAAAGTACATGTAGAATGATGACATGTACCTTTAGAATTCTGTGGTAAGCATTGTCAGGAGGTTGGACCTTGGTGATTTAATACCAGTATAAAGGTAGTAAAAACTCATAAATACAATACAATACTACATGTATTCCTTTTTGCTGCATAGGGTCGTCTTTTGTTAAAGGACTCGCTTTTGGTGAATTGTACAGTATAAACCATTGAATAGTAAATCTAGCCTACATGCACCGTAGTGAAAAAAAAACCACACCCCAATCTGGCCATACAAATTTGTACATGTACATGTACCTCAATTGTTACCTGGGGTGACCTAGGGCGACATGTTAGGTGACCGTGACTGATATCTGACTAAATTGCCATAGACATCCGTGGATGTTATGATTGTCTAGATAGAGCTGAATTGAATTTCAACCTTGGGATGGGTCAGGGACTGAAGTTGATTGTGTTCATAGTTCAGCACTTATTCCATAGCCTATTGGTTGTCATTTTAACATCCAAACACACACTGAGTACGCCAATAGACAATGCTTTCAATACCTGTTAGTTCTGTAATATTGTGCTGAATATCTTCTGTTTGTCAGCCAGTAGCCATTTGGAGATGACAAGTTAAATGTCACTCTCCTTTGGATGAAATCAAGGCTGTGCTGGATCACATTCAGTTTTCCTGCAATTTAAATCGGTTTCTGCACTGTATCTGCCAGTACATGTTATACAGTATGGTACATGTGTGTACACTGTACGTTTATTATGTACTATTTTGTGTATGAATGGAAGTGATGTCTCACTGCTGGAAATTGTAAAGGTAAAGATGAACTGTTTCTTTTTAACTAGATTCTGATACACGGATGCATTGTACATGTAGGCCCCCTATCGATTTCACCAAAATGTCCACTCGTCATTGCTTGTGTTTGACTGTCAGATTTGAAAGTTTTTGAAACTGAAAAAAAAAGGGACGAATGTTTGGCTCATGCTCAGTTATTTTGCCAAGTAGAAACGCGCTTTTCACATATTGGATCAAAAAGAAACATTGTATATACATGTATACTTGATCTAAATGCTTGAACTAAACAATAACATAATGAAAAGCATGGCACGCATGTTGCACATGATTACATAGGTTTACTGTTAACCTGATTTTATTGCAATCAGTAACTGGATTTGAATTACCTGATTTTGCCCAGCACTACTATAAGAACATACATGTATGTGTTTTACAAGGAATTCATACATGTACCTTGCTAGGAGAAATTTTATGGAATTTTCCCATTGGTCTCTGCAAATTTGTTTCTGGTACAAGTTTTGTTTTTCCATTTTGTTCTGCCTCTGTGGCCGCTGAAAACTCTTGGCAAACTCCGTGGATGAGTTTGCAAATGTTTCATAGATATTAAATACATGCACTGTTATTACTGTAGATAGGCAGGTGATAACCTAGTCTACATATGTAATGTTCAGATGATATCTTAAAGTTGAGAGGTTGCTCTTAAGATTAATAGCAAGCTACACTAGCCTTCATTAACCACTTCAGATGCAACTACTTGGTTTCCATGGTTAGTTTCCATGGTTGGTTTCCATGGTTGGTTTCCATGGTTGGTTTCCATGGTTGGTTTCCATGGTTGGTTTCCATGGTTGGTTTCCATGGTTGGTTTCCATGGTTGCAGTGGCTTTGCATGTAGAGCAACTGCTGGTTTCAACAAATTGCTTTGATTGACCAGGGTTTTTCTTAAATGATTGAATTTGTTGTTGTTGTTTGTTTGGCAGACGTACCCGGTCCATCAATGCGCCGTCACCTTCACCATCGTTTGGGCCCAAGGCATGCCTAAAGAAAGTGCCCAATTCACAGATCATGTAAGTACAATCCATGGATACTTGTACACAGAGTTCCTTCTCTATCAACCTTTAGATGAAAATAGATAATATAAGCCTAAAAGCTTAGAGTATGCATGAAGAGCCTGTCTCTGATTGGCTGTTTGTAGGCATGTGACTGACCCATCGAGCCAACGACTGGAGTGGAAGTCCACACCTCTCTCGGTTCTCATCATCAAGAAGATCCTGGATGATACCGTCTTGGGTCCCTTCAAAGAGCTGTCAAGGTGGCTGTCGGAGGTATTACATAGACTATATATTATTCCATGTGGCTCCTTAAGGTACAGCCATCAAATCTTAATGCAAATGGCTGACACAATATTTGTTTCACAAATGAGTCTTAATTTGTTGGCATTAAGTAATTTGTGAAAGACAGGAGCCAGTTACATGATATTCTAAAAATGCGAAGAGCCTTTGTCTGTTAAATTGTCTAAGGAGCTGAATTTTACAAATATTTTAATCTTAAAAGCCTGCCAAATCAGCTAGAAGTAATACAAATCAGTGATTAGTATCATCACGGGAATGATTGGAGATTGGAAAAGCAAATCTTGACCATTTATAAAAATCAGTGTAAGTTGAAATGTGTGATAACTTGATGTACTGAGATCAGCCCTTGTACTAGACAGCAAAGCTTGCCTTGATTAACCACTGAATATCAGCACGTGTTTCTACTGATAAAAGCTTGCCGTTCGTTTAGTGTGTCTTCGTTTTTTTCCGGGTGGAGTGCCCAGTAGAAACACAAACTGGTGTCCAATTTTCTGAGTGCCACCCGGGAGTCCAAGGCTTGCCAACAACCACAAATTGAGGTGGTTCTGGCCGGTTGTCTTCGGGTCACACTCGCAATAGAAACAAATGTGATCGCTGGTTCCTGGGTAGACCGGAAATGAATTTAGCCATCTTGCTTGTTTACATCACAAAATATTCCCCACAATTTATAGCATTGACCTGCAGCGTGACTCCCAAATTCATTCAGCTTGTCAAGTCTATCCTCGAGGAAACTTGACTATGGGTGACATTCACCTTTTTGTACTGAGTATGGAAACAGTGTTTATCAGTGATCCGGATCACCAGCACCCAGAAATTAGCGAGTAAGAAACACCAGGTTTTGGTGTGTGCTGAGTAGAAGCACGCAATATGCAGACATGCAGATTTTTCTCGGATCAGTTGATTTCCTCTCTTTTCACTTCACACTTTTATGCCATTGAAAGGTGAAATACACTGTACAAAGTATGGTAAAGATTGGAACGAATTGCCAGGGTTAACTTGATGAGTATTATGCTGACATGCGTACGTGTACATGTATTCCATTGCAGGAGAAGAATCTAGTCATCTACATTGAATCTAAGGTCTTTGAAGATGAGGATCTGCTCAATGACAAGGAATTTGCTCCAGTCAGAGCCAAGATGAAAAGCTTTAAAGAAGGTGAGATAACCAGGACAGAGTACGAGAAAGATATGAGTTGAATGTTTGCGGACATACTTTTGTACTCTTTTGAAGTGAAGTGTGGTTCTGTAAAGAACTGTCAGTGTAGAACCACACCTCTTTTCAAAAGAGTTTGTAATGTGTCTGCAAACTCATGTAATTTCCACCATGCAAAGCTTCAAATCCCACTTATGAGAAGGATAGTACTATCAGTATTGAGCCAATCACATGATAAATGGATATATGTTTGTCAGTAGTTGCAGGTTTTTCAATAGAATTTTCTGATGCTTCTCCAGTGATTGCCCAGATTGAACAGCTTCATCATGTACCTTTAGTGCAGCATACTTGGACATGACTGGGCTATAATATGGGCTTGATGAGGGTTTGATGAGGGCGCTATTCGTGCCATCTTTGGGATACACAATGCATGAAGCTTGTCCCAAAATGGTAAAATATCAGAACAATATGTTATACGTGTATCACATTCTTGTACTTGAATGTTTGAATTCAAGAGAAAGACCCTACTAGGATCAAAACGTCAGGCCCTTCTAACTTCAAGCATTCTATAAATTTCAGGTTATATTTTTGATGAGCAGTTTGCAGCAGTGTACAACAATACTAATTCATAGATTTTCTTCTTTCCAAGTAAATTAATGGTGTTGTTTTTGGCTCTTACTCCCCAAATGCCGGCCAATGCGGTGTGCTCACTAGTCCCAAAATATTGGTGTGTTGGTGTGAGGCCTTCATGCATGGTCCCCCATCCTGACTCGCAAGAGAGAAAAGAATTAATGCTCGCCTAGTTTATGCTTGCTGATGTAATATCAGTATGCATACAGAAGTCGATGACACAAGAAGATACATGAGGATTGCACAAGATAGTCACACTCTGATGATAACCAATGAATAAAATCAGTTAGACTTGACTGACTTAACAACTCTGTCAATATTAAAAGAGTCTCACTATGATTTGGTTATTTACAGGTTGTGATTTAAGCAACAAAGTGGACTTCATCCTGTGTCTGGGTGGTGATGGCACTCTACTATATGCATCTTCTCTCTTCCAGGAGGTAAACTATAATAATAATGATAATAATGATGGTGGCTCACAGTGCGCATTATTATCATCCCTGGTCATCGGTCCACATTTACATTCCTGAAACAAACTCAACTTTATTGGGTGAGATGGAGGAGTTGTCATATACAACCAACACAATGCACTGGGATTAGGCCTTCGATATTAACACTGTTTTACTGGTATGAGGGACCCGGATTCCATATTGCTTTCCATACATGTAATGCAACATCAGATGGTATACCAGATACATTGGAGTATATTCCAGGATAGTACATATGTACATGTACATGGACCTATAAATATAAGGCCAGTAATGCCTCAGTGCCGTGGTATTATCATTGTTAAGGTAAGAAGACAATGGATGGACTGTGTATAACTCTTGTCTTTGTCCATGTCCTTACAGGCTAGTGTTCCTCCAGTCATGGCATTCCATCTAGGATCTCTTGGGTTCTTGACTCCATTTGAATTTGATGATTTCAAGGAATCTGTAAACACACTGTTAAAAGGTAAATATCCCACATTCACATATCATAATATGTAATGGTTATATGGGTGAGTAGGATTGTGCATTGGTTCTCTCCTATGCTACATGTACCAGGGTTTTTCTCCGGGTTCTCCAGTTTTCCGTCCCTCCACAAAAATCAAACACTTTGGCTGTGATCCATGACCATAAAGGGTTGATGTGGCTAGCAGCCAATTTAGAATGTTAATGCTTGACTGAATCTTAACATCTGTAAGGGTGTCAAAGAGTCATTTTAACTATGTGCACAGCTAATTTGATCGGTTTTGACAAGTATTCCATGGACAGCTTTCAAAATTAGTACCTTCATTTAGATAGACACAATCCTCTTAGGAATGATCAATTTTGTCTCATTCTTTTTTCTAATAGGCAAGAGAGAGTGCTTTTTAAATATATGCTTTACTAAACCTTTGAGTGTCATTCTTTTGAAAAACATCACCAATCCCGGTCAAGTTCTTGGTGACTCGCCCTTTATTGTGAGTTACTTGATTGACAATCAACATTGTGTATTTACACAGGTCAACATTGACAGATAAATGTGATTGATTGATTGATTGATTGATTGATTGATGATTGACTAATGAGAATGAAACCAATCTCTGTGCCATAAATAGAAATAATGTGGACTAGGAGTCAGTGTCAAAGATAATAGACCATTGTTTATCCATATAACAAAAGGACATTGTCATAAAAAACATGCCCTACCCTGTTGGAATGACTCAGGTCAGCAAAACACTCAAAATAAATATCAAACAATATATGATAGTCTAAAGTTATTTGTGCTTAGAAATAAGGCCATCAATAGCATAAAATTGGTTTCAGTCATTGAGGCCCATTTACATTGGCTCGTATAGAAACATGCATGTAGAATGCATGCTTTTCTATTGGATTGTTTGCATTGAGGGCAAACAATCCACATGGGCAGGGTGACAAACTGCTGCCGTTAGAAAGCTCAGTGATTTTTCCAAGATACTGCTCTATTACATTGTGCATTCTGGCCAGTCAATGGCCAGTCTATGGCCAGTCTATGGCCTAAGCTTGTTAGGTTTGTGTCTAACAAACATGGTATCGTACGGCTTTATGGAAGCAACAATACCAAGAGCTGGAGATTGAGAAGTAACCTCAGTTGTACAGCACATCACTGGAAGCATACAAAGATGCAGTCAAAAAACAAGATCTCTGGGAATTAAGTGCAAAGTCATTAACATATTACCGAGCGGGTTTCTGCACATGTGTAAAAGGAAACTAGCGTACAACATACTGCTGAAGCATTAATGCTTAACGCTACTTCTCTCCTGTGTAAAGAGGCTTTTGATTGGTATTATCACTTTCTGGTAACGTAACTCGGACATCTTTTACTTTCTTAACAGGAAATGCAGCCGTAACGCTGCGTAGTCGTCTGAAATGTCTAATCTTCGACAGCAATGAAATTCCCAATGGTTTTGATAACAACAATGATGACCCGGAACCGATCATCAAGCCCAAGATCCCCGATCCTCCCAACCTCAAGTTCAAATTCCAGGTAAGGGTCAAAGGTCAAGAAGTCTAGAAGATTGCAGACTTTTGCATCATCATAACCCAAGTTCTTGCCAACAGAAAGAAAGCCGTGCATGCAAATGTAAGTGAGAGGCTTAATGTAAAAGACATACAGTGATAAGGACATCCGGGACATGCATGGAGGTACTGTTTCAACTGATAATGTAGTAACCAACCGATAATGTATCACAAATTGACCAAAAGTGTATCACCAAGCGATAATGTATCACAAATTGACTAAAAGTTTATCACCAACCGATAATGTATCACAAATTGACCAATAGTGTATCACCAACCGATAATGTATCACAAATCGACCAAAAGTGTATCACCAACCGATAATGTATCACAAATTGACTAAAAGTGTATCACCAAGCGATAATGTATCACAAATTGACTAAAAGTGTATCACCAACCGATAATGTATCACAAATTGACCAATAGTGTATCACCAACCGATAATGTATCACAAATTGACTAAAAGTGTATCACCAACCGATAATGTATCACAAATTGACCAATAGTGTATCACCAACCGATAATGTATCACAAATTGACTAAAAGTTTATCACCAACCGATAATGTATCACAAATTGACCAATAGTGTATCACCAACCGATAATGTATCACAAATCGACCAAAAGTGTATCACCAACCGATAATGTATCACAAATTGACTAAAAGTGTATCACCAAGCGATAATGTATCACAAATTGACTAAAAGTGTATCACCAACCGATAATGTATCACAAATTGACCAATAGTGTATCACCAACCGATAATGTATCACAAATTGACTAAAAGTGTATCACCAACCGATAATGTATCACAAATTGACCAATAGTGTATCACCAACCGATAATGTATCACAAATTGACTAAAAGTGTATCACCAACCGATAATGTATCACAAATTGACCAAAAGTGTATCACCAATCGATAATGTATCACAAATTGACTAAAAGTGTATCACCAAGCGATAATGTATCACAAATCGACCAATAGTGTATAACAAAGCAATCTCCAACATTGTTTTTGTGGTAATACATGATCCAGTTTCCCCTGTGGAGACTGGTAATGTAGGGTAAGTAGTTCTTGTCTTGTGTGGTAGGTGTAGTGGGTTATTGATGAAATGACTGGATTGTATTGCTCCTTATCTTGCTTTGTTTTATAACAGGTGCTTAATGATGTGGTGATTGACAGGGGTCCTTCCCCTTACCTCTCAAATATTGACCTATATCTGGATGGACGACATGTGACGACAGTACAGGGTGATGGTCTGATTATATCTACACCTACAGGCAGTACGGCATATGCTGCTGCTGCTGGTGCTGCTATGATGCACCCTAATGTACCTGCTATACTGATCACTCCTATCTGCCCACATACTCTGTCATTCAGGCCTATTGTGGTTCCAGCGGGGGTTGAACTCAGGGTAAGCCTTGTCCTGTTTATAAACTCCAGTCAAGATGAGATCAAATTCTATACACAGCAGAATTGATTTTTGTATGAAGTTTTGGGGTGCTGTGGCCTAGTGGTCTGGTGTGTTGTACTCAGGGTCTCATGGTCAATCTACAGATTGTGGGTTCAAATCCAACCATGGGTTAGTGGTGCTTGCATCCTTGGGCAAAACGCTTTGTCATATATTGCTCCTCTTCACCCAGGTGTAAATGGGCACTGTTCCCTGATGAATATCATGATATTGAAGGGACATTTCACATGTGACTCTAGGGTTAGGCAGGTATTGAGATATAAGACCTTTACACTAGACAAGTTATGTGCTGGGTTGCCCAATGAGCTTGGCCTCATTATTATTAGGCCCATTTACATACACTGAAATGTGCGATTTGAATCATGATTATACATGTATCTGGTGTGTCTCACAGGTGGAAAAGTCGCGACCTAAATTGAAATAGTTCAATTTCTTAATCAAACTATGAATGCGCAACTCTCAAAGTTTGACCTGAATTTGACCTGACATCCTGTGCTACATGTGCAAAGAACTGAATCGATTTGGTACAGTTTATACTCAACATGCTGTGACAGGAACGTGCCTTGCATGATGGGATATAAAAACCGGTTCAACTTTTAAACCATTCACACACACTTCGCATGGAAAATAATTGCGACTGTTTTACAAAAATACTCAGTATTAGTGGTGTGTTGATCGCAATAAGAATCGCACTAATAATCGTGACATTTTTGTCCTCATACATAAAACAATTTTTGAATCTTGAATTTGAAATTCAAATAGTGACCCAAATAATTGTGACTATTGGTGTGCGTGTGTGAACGGCCCTAATGATTAAATGTTCAGAATACTGGTACTGTTGTGATCTTTTGAAATATAGATTAAACAATAACAATGACTGCTCTATTCTTATTAATCCCAAACTAGCCCTAATCCTTGTATTACAATGCTGCATGTGTTCAACTGTTCATGTCTGTGTTAAATTAATGAATCCTGTGATTGGTTCTTGCAGATAATGATATCTCCTGATGCACGTCACACGGCATGGGTTTCACTAGATGGCAGAAACAGACAGGAAATCCACAAAGGATGGTGGTAAGAATCCACTGACTTCAAATCAGTAATCAGTTGATAATATCAAGAGTGTAGACTCAAGTAAACCTGTTCGAACTGGACTTAATGGTAACATCGTACATTTGTCAACGAAATGCAGAAATGCAAAAATATCAAGTATCAAATAGTACGTTTTCACTAAGTAGCGCAAACGAGTAAAGCATCACTGATACACAAAGATTACATCACAGGTGCTAAAATGTGTCATTCTGCTAAGCGTTTGCCATTGAAACCTCCCTTTTGTCTGTGTGAGTTTTACCAACTGAAAGTCCAATCTGAACCAGGTTTTAAAGTATTCTGAAGTGCCATGGGTCGCTACTGTACATGGGACATTCTGTAAATTACGGGCGCCAAAGTCAGTCATGTTTGTATTTACCAGCATTTATATCTGAACCTGTAGTCTGACACGGAACAATGAAACCATTCTGATTTCTTAAGCTAGTAATTGGCAGTTCTGGATGATTCTTGGAAATTGGAAGCATGTAGTTATGTTCGTTGTTAACAGCAATATGAAAAATAAAACTCAAGCTTATAAAATGCTGTAAGTGTACTTTAAGCTAGCAAAATGAGAAATAGTTCATAGTTGAAACTGATGTGGATAACTGTTTATCTTTGGAGAGAGAATTCTCTTTCCTTATATGATGACCAGAACACACTGGTTGAGTCTACACTCAGGGTTCTTTTAAGAACCATACTTAATAATAATTAATAATAATATAATTTATTGTATTTATATTGCGCCCTTTCCAGGCACAGCCTGTTCAAAAGCGCAGTACAAGATTAAACATTCAGATTAAGCTTAAAAAATCACAATAGGTGTACATAATACTAAACATTTCATTAAAACATAATACAAAGTAATATTCGTTACATGTAAAACACATAAAATGACAATACAACAAGAAGTGAAAACCAAATAAAACATGATAAAACCCGACTACTTCTGAAAGGGAGATCTAAACAAGTGTGTCTAAACTTGAGTTTTAAAATTATCCAGAGATGAAATTTGACGGATTGTAACTGGTAATGAATTCCACAAGGTGGGAGATGCTACACTAAAAGCCCGCTGTCCGAGTTTGTTTGTTTTACCCTTAGGATAGCTTAGTAATATAGTGTTGTTTGATCTTAATGAATAGTTAGAATTTGTTTTGATGTTTAACAAATCAGTAAGGTATTGTGGAGCCATACCGTGGATAGCTTTAAATGTCAAGAGGAGCAATTTAAATTGAATCCTTAAAGAAACAGGTAGCCAGTGCAACTGGCAAAGAATAGGTGTCATGTGGTTCCATCTAGTAGCACCGGTTATAAGTCGGGCTGCTGTATTCTGAACTCTCTGTAACTTAATGAGTTGCGAATTCGGTAAACCATAAAATAAACTATTGCAGTAGTCTAAACGACTCGTGATAAAAGCATGTATTAAAATAGTAAGATTTGTGGACGTCAAGTATTTACGTATTCGCCTAATATTATGAATGTGGAAAAGTCCCGCTTTACAAACATTACTAATATGTTTAGCCATAGTTAGCTTAGAGTCAAACATGGTACCGAGATTCCTTGCATACAGAGATGGAGAGATATTGACGCTGCCGACATTTAAATTTAATTTGGATATTTTAGATAACTGCTGTTGGGTACCGATAAACATAAATTCAGTTTTTGAATCATTTATCATTAATTTATCCTGAATCATCCATTGACGTATATGACGTATACATTCCTCCATCTTGTATATGGCTTGTTGTTGATTAGCAACACTACAAGGATTAAATGATAAATACAGCTGGGTGTCGTCTGCATAACAGTGAATATTTGGAAAATGATGCTCAACAATTTCAAACAATTTAGAAGAGTATATGATGAAAAGTAACGGTCCCAAACAAGAACCCTGTGGGACACCACAATTAACATGAAATTTGTCAGACACAGCACCACGGAATATAACACGTTGACCCCTCTACTTCTCCCAAAAGCTTACTTTGTAGATGCAAAGTTTCCAATCCCACTATTAATGTTTGATCTATGTGTGTGTGTGTGTTTTGTTTCAGTCTACGGATTACTACTTCAGTATTTCCTGTAGCTTCTATCTGCAGTGCAGATCAGATCAGTGATTGGTTTGATGGATTGACTGGATGCCTTCATTGGAATGCTAGACACCAACAAAAGGCCCTGAGTGCACCCAAGAACACCAACAAAGAGGTCAACATTTAAATATTCATTACTTTACATAAATATACATCATCATTCCTGACTGCCCACCAGGCCCCTGACCTATGCAAATCTGGATATGAATATTGATTTTGAAGATTGATATGAATATTCATGAATTTCATTTCTACTCTTTGCACACTATTGAGACTACACTGCACTGTTTTTTTGAGACCAAAATGCCTTTTAAAATCATGTTAAATCAACACTAATAATGAACCAACTTGCTTTGCTGGTGTATTAAAGGCATGGCATATTTGAAAAATATCAAATTTAATTAATGACTCTGTTTGTCTTGTAATAATAAATATTCATGGTCAAATTTTAATGTGGTATTTTGGTTTCTTAACTGAGAAGAATGTCAGAAAATTGTCAGTTTTGTATTAATAGTCCTGGGGCTGTTTATCCAAATTTGATATTGATTGTCTTGTATGTAGTGTTTGTTACTCATGGTGTAAATGCTTCTAATATTTTACTTGCATGTCACTCAGCAGGTTTTATTCCTTATTCAACAAAACTCTACTTAAAGAACAAAATGTTGAAAAGCTAGGATGTCTTGCTCAATAATTGCCCTACCAAAAAAAGGGTTACCTTATGTGGCAGGGAGTCGGTGAGAGATTGGTGGTCACTGCTTGCTCAATAATCGCTCTGCCAATATTCCATAGCTGTTAATAAGGAATATGAAATAGGTACAGATGATTCCCCAAATTCAAATTTGCTTAGTTTTTTATTTCCTGCTGAATTGTGAGCCTTGGTAAAACGTCCTGTCAAGAATTAGCAAAGTTCATGTACCTTGCAGTTCTTGGTTTTGAATCCATGCTGAAGCCGTAGCCAATGTTCTTAAAAGGGTCATACTTGTATGCAGGATCATTTTAACAGAGCCAGTCACATCTTGCCTGTAACATATATATGAGGAATCAGTGCATAGTCCTTACAAGTTTCATCTTGCCATTTCTTGACATAACCCGACATGCTGTGCATGTAACTGGTACTTTGCCATGAAGTCAGTCATGTTTTTGCGTTTTATGTTTGACTCTGTCATGACAATGAGTCAGGACAGTCCCATGGCAAACAATACTAAGGGACCATCCTGGGTTAGGTCTGCTTCAGGTTCGTTGTTCCAGTTTGAAAGGCTGATTATAGACTTCTGGTTTCCATCAAGGCACAATGTCATGGCTGTTCTTACTTTACAATTGTGTGCTTTATGATCCTCATTCTTTGCTTGCAAGGTCAGCGTCAAATTTCTACATAAGTCTTGTAAGTGAGAAATTCTTATGCCTACTTACTGCGAACTGCAATGTCAAGCCAATTTGGTGACGCAACAATCTATACGCGCTGTTCATCTATTGTGATGCATGAGAATTTGCTTGGCAATTTTGCATGAAGTTTCAACTAGGTTTAGTTACTGGACACGTTTCCAGCGATACATTCCTCTGTAATCCATGCAGTAGGATCTGGTAAGCACAGAATTTCTGCTTGTGTTAGCACAGATTTTATGCTTACAGTAAGCAAAGCCTTGAAAATGGGCCCTGTTTTGGGACGCACTAAAATTGGTCAAACCATTTTTATTTTGTGTGTATATAAAAAATCCATTTTCCAACAATTCCGATTTTGATCAGAGTTAGGAGGGTTTAGCTGAAACATACAGTCTTTAAAGGAGAAGTCTGTATGTGTTTATGGGATGGCCCCCAGGTATGGCTGCCTCCAGTAAAGCCTGGACCCAGTTTCATGGAGCTGTGTAAGCATCAAAATCTGCTATTAAAAGCACACAAAGACTCACTATTAAAAAGATCCAAGGAAACAGCCAAAACTCTTGAATGTTATGCTATCCAACAATGGGCATAAATAAGTCCAAAGCAATAGATATATTGCATGAAGATTTGGCTGGGGTGACCATGGTTTTTCATGGTATTAAAGCAGATGACTGTGCCTAAGCAACGCTGTGAAACTGTGTCCATGTACAGCCCTATCCATTCCCTCACATTGTCATAATACAATATTGTCCATCCTTTTGTTCTAATGATATCTGTTACAGATTTTAATGTCATATGATTGCTTTATGGAGGGGGGGGGGTGTTCTTGTCTGTGGTGACAAGGACATGTCCTGTGTTGTAGTAGGTTAATTTTTGTGCATTATTTTGGGAAAAGCAATGAAATGTTTAGTTCACTATGCTGATTATTTTCTGCTCAAATGCAGCTTGATATAGTCAGTACATTCTTAACAGTTAATATTTACCATACCATTAATAACCTGTCTGCTTCCATATCATGATATTGTCTTCTATTCACTATACATATGCCATTATGTGCTTGACTAGCAAGCATGGTATATTGTGTATAATATCTTGGTTATCTGTTGACCGATTCAAAGCAGGCTACCATTATTGTCTGTGCACTATGTTGTCTGTAGTGCATCATAGAAGATATTACAGAAAGCGTGTGGATAGTGTATACATACACAAATTATTTATTTTTTGCAGAATGTAAGCATAAAGTGCTGTGAGGTGATTGATGAATGGTGGAACTGCTCGTTGAACATTAGTGTTCTTGAATCTTGAGAATAAGTTGGTGGCTCTGTACTGCCCTCGTGTGTTGGCGTATTTATAGTGAATCACACAAATTGTCCAACTAAACTTTGACATGCTGAGATCAGTAGGGCCCAGCCACTTTCATTATGTATTCCGCTTGCTTGAAAAGCTTGACCTAAATCTGTGGAATGTGCCATAGGGTTACTACACACTGTGTGGGTGGATGCAGGAATTAAGCTTTATAGCCAGAAGTAATGGATTTGATGTGAATGATAAGCCACGTCATACATTGACAAATTCTTGTTCATACATCATGAACTTTTAACAATTTTTAAGTGAAACTGTGTGACAGTCCAAAGAACAGATTTGTTAAATTTTGGGTTGTGCACTTACATTGCGTCACAGTGTACAGTATGTATGTTTGGTGGAATTTATGTTATTACATGTCTTAAAGCACTGATTTTTGTTTTTTAATTTGACTTTAAATTGAAATTTCATCGAAACGTTCTCTTTTTTATTAAGATTGTTAAGTTGATATTTTTTTTCTCATTTTTCTCAGCAGTTAGATAGTTTTATTAAAAATAATGATATGATCTAAAAAATTGAAATATATATTTTTGGTTTTGATTTCACCATTGGGATTTTTTCTTATTTAATACGGAATACATTCTACAAAAAGTTAAAGACCAATGAAATGTTTATGTTTGTGGGAATAATTTGTGGGAAAATTTAGAATAGTCAATGTAATTTGATTAAAAAAGAATAGCTGCTTAAAACTTGCTTAATATAATTTGAAGCTTGGAGCAGGATTCAGTTTCATGGATTAAGGAGGAATTTTTAATTTTCGGTTGCCTGTACTTCATGAGAATTTCTTGCTTACTTAGGACATGAATTGGGTGTCAAAACCCTGTAAGCTAGAATAAATGTCATACATGTAAGCTCAGAATTCCTGCATTTAATAGTGCCATGATATTAGGCATGAGTTGCTGGCCAAATTGCCATGTGAATGTTATGCTAAGCAAAATATGAGCAGAACATGCTAAACACCCATTTCTTATTTAAGCAGGTTTTTTTTTCAAATTAAATCTGTTGCCAAGGAATGCAGTTTGTCTTGTACATTGAAGCTGGTAGTCATTCAAGCTATCATTGTCACACTGTATGAAGCTACAACCCTGGAATGTAACGTTTCATCATCGTTGATTGGTATCAGAATAACATTTTGAATTTGTGGGTTTTTAAAAGATATTTAAGAAAACGCTCTGTGAGAAATTTTCTCTGAAAAACTGGCTATCTCAGGATTATAGAAAGAGGTCTTTGAACCAAATGAGATTTTTAATATTATATTTATATGTTGATTAATTGCATAGTTTCATTGCAGGTATGTGTAGTATGTTTCAAGTAGACATTCTTTCAGGGTGGCGTCTTGTAGTTTTATTTAAAAGCGATATTGATGGATATTATTTTTTAGCCAATCGTATGTATATATAAGTAAATGTGTATTTAAATTGCAAGTATTTCGCACAAACTATTGGTTAATTGGGAGAATATTGAAATATGTACATTATAATGTTATAAACATCATTTTCTATGTGATTCTGTTTCCATTGTTTGCCCTTAACTTCCCGACCCATCTTTCCATCCCAATGCTGTCTACAACTTAAATTCTGGTTCTAAAAGTTGAATCAAATCCGTTCTTAAAGGTAGTATCATACTTTGGTAAGAAACCAAAACAGAAATGTTCACAGATTTACGTATAACTTACACGGTATGAAGATGATGCTGGTAGAAACATACCGTTAAAATGTTTCCTCCTGAAATGGTTTATTTTTCCAGAAATTAGTAAAACAACGACCGAAAATCTTGAACAAAAATAAAATAGAATTACTTTGGCCGTTTTTCACGATTTTCTCAAAAAGTGGGCACCATATTGGACTGGAATTTTCACAGATTAATATTACTTTATCTGTCTTGATATTTTTGCCCATGAATCTTGCTTCTTTGACAAAAAAGTATGATACTACCTTTAAAGAAAAACAAACACACCCACACACAAGTCAAATTGGTGCACTATTTCCCTTCTAGAAGAAAATGAAAAACTTCCTCCTTAGACAAGTCTGTATGTGACCTCATCCTGTAATTAATTCAATGACTTTTTGTACCGATACAAAAAAAGTTTGTTCTTGTAAACAATTAATCTAACAAATCATTTGGCATGAAATCACAAGTGTAAGGCAACAAGCAGGGTCATTGTGCAAGTGTGGCCTGTAGACATCTGGTAATTTTCTCCTGTAAATTGTAACATTTCAATAAGGCACACCAATATCATCTTTGTTTTGGAGAACAAATGATTGGTTAAAGAGAAAAAACATAAATATATTTGCATATATCTTACACGGGGTAAAGATGAACATTTTTACCTGAAATGATGTTATCTTGACTGACTAGAGTACTTGAAATGGTTTACATCTCAGGGAGATGAAAACATGGTCTTAGTTTTTCTGGTTACACTGATGGTGGAATAAGATGTAACTGTTACAGCTGAGTTATGTCATGTACTTGGTTGATGGAAGGGTTAGTGCTATTCTGTGAGCTATCATGGGTTATCTTTTAATCAGAGACTCAGAGGTTATCAAAGTAGTAAGAGCAAGGTAGGCAAATTGTGAGAGTAATGACGTCTGTTAATTATTCTGCATTGGTGCAAAGGCCACATCTGAATTAGTTAGTGCAGCTATGGCTGGGTCAGCATGTGTCTGCAATATTAAAGCATAGGCTATTTTATAGAATGCTCTTAGCAATAGCCTTAGCCATTGTCATTAATTTGGATCGAGCCTGGAAACTCAGTACTATGTAACATGGATACTCTCATATTGAACTGTATATTCGAGGCTGACATGCTTTATTCAGTGAGAGTCCATGTGTTTTTAATGCATATTATTCTGTACAATTTTGTGAAATATACTTTATTAACCAGAAAGATCTTAGGAACTGTATTATTTAAACAAGCAAAGGGAGTTGATCTTTTTCCCGTGGTCGTTCAAAATGTTACCTGATGTGACACAATGGCTTGAAAATTTAAACAAATTGAAATGGAGCAACATGTATTGTCACCATTGTCGTGGCTTGTGGGAAAAACCCTTGAATTAAAACAGAAAAGCACTGAAACCTTTTGAGGTTACATAAACCTTTTCGAGGGGCATAGGTGGCAAGTGCGTTAGGCACTCGCCTCTCACCAATGTGGCCCAGGTTCGAATCCGGCTTGTGTCATATGTGAGTAGAGTTGTGCGTTGGTTCTTTCCTATGCTACAAGGATTTTTCTCTGGTTTTCCTCCCTCCACAAAAATCAAACACTTTCGATCTCAGGTTGTACTCCATGATCATATATATGGGTTGATGTGGCTGACAGCCAAGTGCGCCCTTGAAAGCCTGCTACTCGATCACGTGAAGACAAGTCGCATCCTCAGCACCCCAGCTGCGAGTAAGGATGATTAGCCTCCCAAATTATTATTATAACATTTGGGTCGTTTATTTTTTGACAGTTGAAAATTAAGACAATCCAGGACTTTTGAATTGAATAAGTCAAGGGGCATCTTGTGACTTGCTTTGTCCTGTCCTGTCAGGTGATTCATTTGTCCCATGAATTGCCCCTGGGCCCAATTTTGCTAAAAGCTGATCTGATAACGGTTATTTCTGGTAAGCATGTTATTGAAGTCGTCTCTCAAATTTGCTCATGGATTCACCCTATGCCTTATGAAATGTTAATTTGTTGTAATTTTGATTGAGTCACAAATTTTGTCTGTGAAATTGAGATGAGGTCGAAGTTGTCACTTATGTCGTACTGAGGGAAATGTACTAATTATTTACAAAACTTTCCAGTTTTGGATTTATTTTCAGAGGGATAGAGAAGTAGATTTGTTTTTCTAGGTAAAAAGGTTTTCTCATTTGAACTTAGGTGAAGATGTTATGTTATTTAATTGAATGGTTTTTGGACTGTGAACTGTAAATATTATTTTTGTACGAAACTACGGAATACTTCATATCAATTGTTTTTATTAAAAGAAATTTTACGAATATCTGACTTTTGGTGTGTGTGATGTCTGCTGGTTTTGTGTACAGGGTTTTCATCAGACAATTTTTAGTGGTGGAAATGGGAGACTTTTGAGAATTGTCTTCAAGTCAACAGCGCATGCGGATGCAATTATGAGGATGCGGGCGTTGTTTTGCACCTGCACTGTTGTGCAACTTGTCTGGCACTCCTGTCCGCCCACTTTTAGAACTTCTGGTACATGAGAGAAATCTGGATCTTCGAATGATCAGATGATCTCTACAGTAACCAGGTACCTCCAACAAGGAAAAAGACCTCAGTGGAAAGAGACATCGAAGAACCCACCTGGTGTGGTCGCACTCTTATGTGACTGGGAACACCTCTGCCTCAAAGATGACCTTTTGGTCAGGAAGAAGGGAGGGTGGTCCCAGATAATCAGTTGCCTATCGGGAGCTGTATAATAACATAGGACATCTTGGTGCAAGTTGTGTTCTCGACTTGGCCAGAGACCCCTTCTACTGGCCCCATATGCAACGGGACATTGAACATTATTGCATGCATGTATGTTCATGCCTCAAAGACCGCCGCTCAGCACACCAGGGAACCACTGGATACCATCATGACTACAGCACCATTCGAGGTCATCTCCATTGACTTTGTCCACCTGGAAAGGAGCAAGGGCGGATTCGAGTACATCCTGGTGATTGTTGACAATTTCACGCGATTCGCCCAAGCCTATGCCACCAAAGACAAATCTGCCAAAACTGTAGCCGATAAAATCTTTAACGATTTTGTCCTTTGCTTTGGTTACCCACAACGTATCTACCTTGAACAAGGAGGCGAGTTTGTAAACCATCTTTTCAAACTGCCTTCAACAGCTGACAGGAGTAGCAAACTCAAGAACGATGCCATACCTTCCTCAGGGTAATGGACAATGTGAGCGGCTAAACAGAACACTACTGGGCATGCTGAGGACCCTCACTGCAGAACAAAAGGCAAACTGAAAAGAATCCCTCCAGAAAGTAATCCATGCATATAACTGCACTACCCATGCACTACTCACTACAGGGTTCTCTCTGTTCTTCCTCCTGTATGGACGATCTCCCTGCTTGCCAGTTGATGCTGCCTTTGGATTGAATCCATAGACTGAAACCAGTTTGTGAGGAAATGGAAAGCCCAAATACAGGGGTGTAACAGTATGATTGTGACTGGCTTGTTTTTACTTTTGCCTGGTGCACAACACATTGTTGGAAACAAGCAGGAAATTCAGTCCATGTGCACAATATGCATTACATTAAACTTGTTTCCATCACCCAAATTCGTCCTCTACAAGAACGTGCAGTAAAGATACATATGTATTACAGGTATGTGTATCTTTACTTGCACGTTCTCTTGTCATTTAGCCTTGAATAAAAATCCTGCTAGGGTTGAAACTCGTCAGGCCCTCCGAAATTTCAGGTCATTATTTTGGCTGATGTGACTCCGAAAATCTTAAAGATGGAGAATAACGATTTGTGAAAAAATGAAACAAATACAAATCCTTGTTTATAAGACATATAAGAACCTTCTCAAAATATTCAATGGGGCTGTTGTTTTTTTCATTATCCAGTAATATTGGAAATAAAATTTGATAGTAATTGTCAATTCTTGGGACTATTTACCCAAACTGGCCGTGGGTGGCGCTATTTAAATTCATGTCAATGTGTGACGTAGTAGAGGGGATACGGTCCACGAACGAATCCCCTCGGTGCGCGGGAGTTGTATGGGATTTCCAATGAGTTTTGTGTACATGCGGTTTTTGTATGCTAAAACTGTCCGAATCACTGCCCGAATGATCATTTATATCCGATTGGTACATTGATTCTTCATCGACGCTGTATTCCTACCAAGGACGGTCGCCATATGTATCATTTTCAACCATTTTACTTTCGAAATGATTGGAGTGCATGTATTGCGTGTGGGAATGTAATATGCAACACACTGTGTATAAATATTCATAAGGAAAGCGAATCCCCTCTTCTACGTCACCAACTTGAGGAAAAGATGAATATTCATGATATGTAAATGAACCAAAAACGGGCAAAGTCGAGAGAAAATTTTTCATTCTTGGCGAATGTGGAACGGTAAAAGGTGGCTTAAAATTCACATCAAGAAACTTCAAAAACCCTCACGGGTTTATTATATGTTTACCTTAATTGGAGCTAGGTGAACAAAATTTTACGTGAACATCTTATTTTTCGAAATCGTTGGAGCCCAGCTTTAACTGGAAATTGTATAGAATATTGTATTCCTCAACCTGAACGTAGACTGCTGTTTCAAGTAATTTGGACATAATCGGCAGAATAATAATTATATTTCTCAGCATGGCCCAATTTCATGGAATCAGTTACCGTTAGCAAAGATTCTTTGCTTACGATAGCAGACATTTTTTGCTTACGGTTTACACAGGATACTAGAAGAGAGAGCTGTCTTTCTCGCTACACTTGAATTAAGAGCTTGCTGCAGAATGCATAATGACAGCGTGTTAGCACAAAATAATCAGTTACCCCAGAAATTCTCCGCTAACTGAATGTCTTGCTTAGGGATTCCATGAAATAGATTTCACACGTAGCAGTGCCCGTAAAAAAAGATATGCCGTAACGGATTCCATGAAATTAGGCCTTGTCATCTACTGTGAACATCATTGAAGCAAAGGTCACAGCTAATGGCTGGACTCCTATTAACACCAATCTCTAAGTGGACACAGTGATGTTTGGGTGTACAGCAGGACGTATGGGCAGGGCTCACATAGCGTGGACACAGTGATGTTTGGGTGTACAGCAGGACGTATGGGCGGGGCTCACACGGCGTGGACACAGTGATGTTTGGGTGTACAGCAGGACGTATGGGTGGGGCTCACACAGCGTGGACACAGTGATGTTTGGGTGTAAAGCAGGATGTATGGGCGGGGCTCACACAGCGTGGACACAGTGATGTTTTGGTGTAAAGCAGCACGTATGGGCGGGGCTCACACAGCGTGGACACAGTGATGTTTGGGTGTACAGCAGGACGTATGGGCAGGGCTCACACGGCGTGGACACAGTGATGTTTGGGTGTACAGCAGGATGTATGGGTGGGGCTCACACAGCGTGGACACAGTGATGTTTGGGTGTACAGCAGGATGTATGGGCGGGGCTCACACAGCGTGGACACAGTGATGTTTTGGTGTAAAGCAGGACGTATGGGCGGGGCTCACACAGCGTGGACACAGTGATGTTTGGGTGTACAGTAGGATGTATGGGTGGGGCTCACACAGCGTGGACACAGTGATGTTTGGGTGTAAAGCAAGACGTATGCGCGGGGCTCACACAGCGTGGACACAGTGATGTTTGGGTGTAAAGCAGCACGTATGGGCGGGGCTCACACAGCGTGGACACAGTGATGTTTGGGTGTACAGCAGGATGTATGGGTGGGGCTCACACAGCGTGGACACAGTGATGTTTGGGTGTACAGCAGGATGTATGGGCGGGGCTCACACAGCGAGGACACAGTGATGTTTGGGTGTAAAGCAGGACGTATGGGCGGGGCTCACACAGCGTGGACACAGTGATGTTTGGGTGTAAAGCAAGACGTATGCGCGGGGCTCACACAGCGTGGACACAGTGATGTTTGGGTGTAAAGCAGCACGTATGGGCGGGGCTCACACAGCGTGGACACAGTGATGTTTGGGTGTAAAGCAAGACGTATGGGTGGGGCTCACACAGCGTGGACACAGTGATGTTTGGGTGTACAGCAGGACGTAAGGGCGGGGCTCACACAGCGTGGACACAGTGATGTTTGGGTGTACAGCTCAGGACATATGGGCGGGGCTCACACAGCGTGGACACAGTGATGTTTGGGTGTACAGCAAGACGTATGGGTGGGGCTCACACAGCGTGGACACAGTGATGTTTGGGTGTACAGCAGGACGTATGGGCGCGGCTCTCACAGCGTGGACACAGTGATGTTTGGGTGTACAGCAAGACGTATGGGTGGGGCTCACACAGCGTGGACACAGTGATGTTTGGGTGTACAGCAGGATGTATGGGCGGGGCTCTCACAGCGTGGACACAGTGATGTTTGGGTGTACAGCAGGATGTATGGGCGGGGCTCTCACAGCGTGGTGACAGTGATGTTTGGGTGTACAGCAGGACGTATGGGCGGGGCTCTCACAGCGTGGTGACAGTGATGTTTGGGTGTACAGCAGGACGTATGGGCGGGGCTCTCACAGCGTGGTGACAGTGATGTTTGGGTGTACAGCAGGACGTATTGGTGGGGCTCACACAGCGTGGACACAGTGATGTTTGGGTGTACAGCAGGATGTAAGGGCGGGGCTCACACAGCGTGGACACAGTGATGTTTGGGTGTACAGCAGGATGTAAGGGCGGGGCTCGCACAGCGTGGACACAGTGATGTTTGGGTGTACAGCAAGACGTATGGGTGGGGCTCACACAGCGTGGACACAGTGATGTTTGGGTGTACAGCAGGACGTATGGGCGGGGCTCACATAGCGTGCACACAGTGATGTTTGGGTGTACAGCAGGATGTATGGGCGGGGCTCACATAGCGTGGACACAGTGATGTTTGGGTGTACAGCAGGATGTATGGGCGGGGCTCACATAGCGTGGACACAGTGATGTTTGGGTGTACAGCAGGACGTATGGGCGGGGCTCACATAGCGTGGACACAGTGATGTTTGGGTGTACAGCAGGATGTATGGGCGGGGCTCACACAGCGTGGACACAGTGATGTTTGGGTGTACAGCAGGATGTATGGGCGGGGCTCACATAGCGTGGACACAGTGATGTTTGGGTGTACAGCAGGACGTATGGGCGGGGCTCACATAGCATGGACACAGTGATGTTTGGGTGTACAGCAAGACGTATGGGTGGGGCTCACACAGCGTGGACAGTGATGTTTGGGTATACAGCAGGATGTATGGGCGGGGCTCACACAGCCTCCTCAATGTTGTCAAATGAAATGATTCTGTCTGGTCAGTCAACAAGCAATCAACGTTTAGCCAATTTATACATGTCTTTGTAAAAATGTATATTTTTTTTATTCATTCATTGTAAGCAATAACATGAACAATATATATGCTTAGTTGATAACTTCTGGACTGAAATATCCTTAGAAGTTGGAACTTAAATTTTAAGAAACAAAACCTACAAAAAAACCAAATCGGGCCGCATCTTTGTGCATAAATTCAAGGTCTGACTACAAAGCCATTACTGCAGTCTGGTATTAAATCATGATGGTATTAACCATTAATAGCAAGTGATGTGAAGATCGTTTTATTTACTCAGCCTTTGCACATCTCCTTAATTTAGCTCTGATAAAAATAGCAAATATATGATGGAAATGTTGAAGAGATTTGTCACTGGAAGTACTGTTTTTGTCTGTACTTTCATAATTTATTAAGAAGTTTTCAAACTATTGAGGTTATATCACTTTAGGGGCAACTCTGAAAATACATTTACTATAAACTTGCAAGAGTGGCCATCCATGGCTGGTCAGAACAAAGATTAAAAACTCCAAATGCAAGACATTGATGTTAAGCAGGATCTTAACATTATGCAGCAATAGCCATAGGTTCCACAAAAACAATAGCCCCTAAATTAGGAAAAACAATATGTAAGTCAGGTATTTTTTACCCCTTTTTAAAACAAGATCCAGTTATATTCTTCAAATTGATTTATACGACAACACAGTTCTTTGGAAATGTTTTCAAAGTAGACAAACCATTTCTGAAAAATAATTCTAAATTTTAAATTCAACTTAAGAACAAAAGATGAGTAGTTTTTAGATTATTGAGACAAAGACTATTAGCTAAATGTTTGGGAGAGGGGGTTCAGATTGTTTGTACATTGGATTCTATCACCATAACTTAACATTGCGTTTACTTGTCTTGCGTTCTCTGGGAGTACGTAGTGTCATGGTGTGTGGAGCGATGCGGACGACTCTCTTGGGCTTGTGATCTTTAGCTGCTGAAGGTGTCTCTTTATCTTCTTCTAATGGAGACAGGAGTACGATGGAGGTATCAGCAGGAGACTGCTGGGGTGTTGTCAGGGATCTCCGAGATCTGATCACAATCAACATGAAAATACAATAACTTATCAAGAAACTCACTAAACACTTCAATCCGTTGAGTAAAAACCCTTCAGCATCCATATAAAAATGCATGACATTTGGGCTTACTTTACCTAGGGCAGCCCACTAGGGTAGCCCACTAGGGTAGCCCAGGAATGGCCCTAATTAGGGCAGTCCAAGAGTGCTCAAGATGGACCATGCATGGTTTTACCTTTGTTTCAATGAAACCTAACCCCTGAGTGAGCTTGAGCATGGCCGTTTCACAGTTTGCTCATTTTACACCAGACATTTCCACTGTTGTGCTACATGTAATGTACCTTAGGTTATATCAAATCTCCCCAGGGGTAAGTTTACCCCAGGATAGGTATCCACCTTGGAGTGGCATAGGGATGAAATGTCCCATTCTCATTCCTACACCATCCCACCTATGCAAAATCTTCATGAGAATGTGACAAAAATGTGAGAAATTGGAAATTGGATAAATAACTGCAACAGTCTTTCAAATACTGCCCTCAATTGCTCAAATTGTTTCTACTAGGTGATTGATCATTACTATCCGTGGCCTGATCAATATGTACCATACAGATTAATGGTCTATGCACTTACCGTGTAACTGGACGTGAAGCGGATGTTTTCTCCTCAGTTTTGAGAATGGGGGTGACACTCCTGCGAGTAACACGGGAACTTGTGGCCACATCCGATGTGTCCATCTGAGGTGTGTGGCTCTTCCTTCCTCTTCTAACGGATCCCAATGTGGCTCTAGGAGTGGCAACCCTACTTGGCGTGGTGCCAACGGACTCAGTAAGATCCAAGCTAGGAGTGGGGCCCACTGTGGGTAAACGGCCAGTAGCTGGGGTAATGGGTTGTACCAGGGGAGTGCTAACCTCATCTATGACCTTCTTGGCGTGATGTCGAGTGCCAGTCCGTGATCGGGTATGAGGCGGGGAAAATATAAATGACAAAGCTGGAGTGGAGTGGCCACTTTTTCGTCCTGTAGACCAAAAAACGGAAAGACAAGATGTTTAACATTTTAGAAAAACTCGAATTCCAGCAGTTACACTGGGAGGTACACAAAATACAAACACAGTTTCTCACCTCGTTTTGGCTTGACTGATTCTTCTTTCACTTGTACTGCCGTTGGCTGAGTGGTTTCCATGGCAATATCCATCTCATCATGAGGCTGAATATCTGTAATAGATGCATTGTGATTGTTTGCTTAAAAGATGGGTACATTTCAACAAGATGCTTTGACAAAAAGATTAGTTTGGGAAAAAACAGAATTACTGAACTTTCATGTCATGTTTATCACTGCTTTCCATGAAGACAAAATCCTTATCCTAGACCTAAAGGGTACATATGTATATTTCCTAAAAATATGATCGCCTGTGGAAAATGTTTCCTAATGGAACATAACAGGCAGTTCTTGGTTTCCTCTATTATTCTCCTCCACACACACTTCACTTTCTACAATTAACAATTGGTTTGACAAGACACATTGTGGTCTACGTACAGTAGATGTATTAATGGCATTTTAAGGACCATCTTTGAAAGGTAAATAAAGAAAAATTGACTTGTGTGGGACTTGAACCGGCGACCTCCTGAATACCGTAGAGGCGCTCTACCAACTGAGCTATCCAACCCTACATTGGTGGTGTCCCTAAATAGTCAATTATCTAATTATCTTTGTTTGGCAGTCAGAAGCCATAAAACCACACACATACTGCTGTATCCCAATGATCATTCTATCAATACTCGCAGCAATGCTGCAACTCGAGAACAGTACATGGGGGATCACTCAAAGAGGATACAGCTTTTTAATTAATATAATCATCCAATAACCACAAGGGAAACTGACTGAATTCAGTCAATGACTTAAACATTCAGTCAGTTTCCCTTTTGGTTATTTGATGATTTCTTCAGATCGTGTGGGAGTTGCGCCAGTTCTCGAGCATGATTGAACAGCAATTAGGATAATAATACTTCACCACATATGAAAATGGAGTCTGGAAGGAACGAGCTCGTTCCTCACTCTAGTGAACAGCTCCTATTGTTCAGAGTTAAGTACCCCGTCCAAAACGGGAGGAACAAGGCTGGGCTCATAAGAATGGTCGAAACATTTTTGGTGGCCTACCTTAGTACTGCTTGCGTAGCACAGCAATAACAAGGAATTTAAACTAGAAAATTAAGTTGTTTTAAAACTAAGCAAGTTTGAGCGTTTAAGTGTCATTGCATGAGTACACCATGCAGAAATCTGCAGAAGGTGATAACCCGGTGGATAACGGATCTGGCTCAAATTTGCACAAAAGTTTCGTCTTAGGGTACAATTACGGCAGGTAAAGCCGTTTGGTGAAACATCGCGCCGTTTAGGATTTACTGGCATTAACAATTTCAATGCATTCTCTATTAAAAATGGCAATTTTTTGACAAAATTGCCAATTATGTCGATTTTAAAAAGTTTTTTCATTCTTACCCTGCAATAGGACCACGTAACAATTACTTTAAGATCAAATTAGAGGTCTTAAGGTATCTTTCCATTTTCATCTTTTGTTTATAACCCGCAGCATGGAAGGTCACATGTCCCTTCAATTAGTAGACACCCCCCCTCCTTAAATTGTGAAAAGTACACCATCTTGACGTTGTGATTTCTCAACTGCCACAGGGATTGGGATCATAATTTTTGTTTACAACAGACCTGAAGTAGTGTTAGTTCATTTAAAGTAATAAAAACTTTGGGCGCTATGTCGCCCTTGAAGTTTCGTGCTCGTTTATTTTGAGTAATTTAGGCCTTAAACCTCTAGTTTGCACCGGTTTTTGCACCAGTTTGAGATGATTTATTTATTTGATTTCCAGTTTTTCAGCAGGAAACCTTATCATACTATGTCCAAGCCTAGTCAACCACATTCCCACAGTCCTTTACTCTTACAACATGCATACAGTATCACATAGGGGTTGAAAATTTGATTGTCTGTGGGAAAACTCTTTGTGGCGCTATAGTCTACTCAGTATAGACATTATGGCAGCCATGCAGCATGTGCTAGGCATGCAAAAGGAGGATCACGAAATTCAGACCCTGAGGGTCATTAAATGCGGGTTTGACCATGTTCATCCTGATTTGACATGTGGGTTGATGAGAAAGTACCCAAAGGAAACTACATGTAGCTGCATTACCCTGAAGAAGTGCAACAAGGACATTCTTGGTCATCTTTCTGGTCAGAAAGTGCCCCGACACAGCAGTAGTGGCACTAGGCCTACTCGGCCTACCACACCTAACACTGAGTGGGAACTTATTGCCTTGCATGCTGGGCTGTTTGATGATGTTGATCAGGAGATAACCATCTGTCCTACCCATCGTTTTAAGTTAGAGGCCTTAACTGGAAGCCATCTAGAAAATGTCATCACCCACTCCATCCTGCAGCTTCAAAACCACAGCCTCGCCGTGACCGTTCCATTCAGGCATCAGTCTCGAAGGAAGTGTTTGAGATATGGAATGTTTTATTGCTAATAGGATTAGGTAGGTGCAAATTATTACATTCGTTTGGCAACGTCTAGATATATTAACCAATAGCATTTTAAGCATGTGTGATCTAGGTGGTGGTAATGTTAATGTTATAGTCCCATGGCTACATTACAATTGTGAACTAATGCAAAAATATTTCTGGCTATGCCATAAAATGTATATGGTCTTCTTTCACACCAGATATCCAAAGCAGCAAGACCATCTGCTGTATGACAAACAAACAGCAGAAGAGCAAATCCTCATTCTAAAGGGTCACCTTCTGCACCAGATATGCCTGGACCAGGCAAAATCAGACATACTGGATAATCTAACGACATCTCAGGCATTGATCACCATGGACTGGACCATGAAGTTTCTGCCCTGCAAATTCAGAGAGGCCCAGCAGGATTGGTATGGGGAAAAGGGTATCTCCTGGCATGTGTCTGCTGCAGTCACCAAGACCGAAGACGATGAATTCAAGGTGATTGGAACCAATACTGGCAGCCATGATAGAATGTTGACATGATATTTAAGATACTTTTCAAAAAGTGTTGTTCTATAGTAACAAATATTCTCCTCCCCATGCAATTATCTCCTTGGTATTGGCATGTTTTGAATGCGAGTCGGAGATGTCTATAGATAGTTTAAATTGATATTTATGCATGGATATGATGGGCCTATGCACAGTTTCACCAACAACCGTTGTGTCTGTTTGTGCGTCGGAATATCATATCGATATATTTTTCACTCGTTCTTGGGGTGTCTGATTATTCTCCTTATTGCAGATCCACTGCTTCGTCAACATTGTGCAACAGTGTACACAAAATTGGTTTGCTGTGCTGTCTGTGATTGAAGCTACCCTGATGGAGATGAAGGTTCGATTTCCACACATCACTGTATACTACTTCAGATCAGACAACGCAGGATGCTACCACAGTGCTCCACTTTTACTTGCCATTCCTGGTCTTGGAAAGAGACTGAATGTGGAAATATGCCAGTATGACTTTTCTGAGGCCCAGGCCGGTAAAGATCTGTGTGACAGGAAGATAGCCCCAATGAAAACACACATCACCCGCTATGTAAATGATGGCAACAGTGTGACTAGTGCATTGTAAATGCACACTGCCTTGGGGACCTATGGTGGGGTTTGGGGATGCTACCCTGCGGTACTTGAAATATGTGAAGAGGCTATATATGGAAGAGCGCGTGACTTGGCCTGACATCACCCGGTTCACTAACTTTGAATTTCAGGAGGATGGAGTGAGTGTGACTTGGGGGTACAAGTTTGGAAAACCAGAGTTCTACCCCTACAAAGCCATTCTCAAGAAGAACAAGCCCCAGGGTCCCACTAAGGTCAAGGTCAACGGGGACTACTCTGATCCGGAGGTGGCTGCTGGAGCTCTAAGACAGAAAGTAGTTGGATGTGGCATGAGGTCTGGTACTTTTATCACTTGTACTGAAGACTCGTGTCACAAGGCCTTTTCAACTCAGGAGGCCTTGTTTGAGCATTTGACAGTTGGAAGACATACTGCAGACTCGGCTTCTGACAGTAAGTTGGATGCCATTGCAAGGAAGTGACCTGAAAAGGTATTACAAATGGCAACATCATCACACCAGCCCACTTCAACTGAATCCAAGATGTCCGTGACTCCCAGTCCGAATAAAAATGGATGGGCAGTTAAGGCAAAGAAGAAAACAACAAAGCGGTTTCAGCTGCAGTAAAAGACTTCCTCTTTGAAGAATTCATCAGAGGCGTTGAGACTGGGAGGAAGGAAAATCCTGGACTGGTTTGCTGAAAAATCAAAGCCCGGTTTCCACAAGATCTCTAGCTGACAACACATGTACAGCAGATGACAAGCTACTTTTCTCGCCTAGCTTGCCAACAGAAATGTGGCCACCTGACAAAGTCTGACAGTCACTCTGATGACTAGCATCAACTTGCCAACCATATGATGACCAGGTCCAGGCTGCACACTGAGGTCATCCAACAAGTGGATTTGTAAACAGGTTTTTTTTTATTCATAAACTGCCCCATAGGTCCAAATTTTTACTTTAATTGACAAATGTACAGTTTTGCTCAGGATGACATGTTAAGACAATATCTCCATCCTATTAAATATGCTTGGCTGATAGTCATTTGTAATTACAGTAATGTTTATGTGCATGTGTCGTTACAGTCGGATAGATTATCCTTACTCTTATTGAGAAATTTTCATTGTGATATTGCGAATAACGTCGGCATATATCTATATCCTATGAATGTACATGAACAAATAAGAGATCTATGAAGAATAGTTCCCACAACAGATTTTTGTCCTTTTCTCTATTGCTCTCTCGAGTTGAATTGTATCGAATGGAAAATCATTAAAAATTAGTCTAGTCATCTGGTAATAAGGTATGATTTCCTTTAAGGTAGTTAAAATTGTCTTCACATTGCTATTATTACATATATTCACATTCTGAATAGAAAATACCATTCTCACCACCTTCCACCTCCCCGACCCTTCCCTCCCCATCCTATGTGGAACTCTCCTATGCTTTGAACGCATAGATCTACATTCTGCTGATAGGTGACAGCACTATAAACTGCTCCAAATTCATGATAATATCAATGGTTACCCTTCAAAACTGAAAGGAGCGCCCAAAGTTTTTCTTTCTGATTGTGGAAGCCCATTATACTGGTAATATTTCCACCAAGTTTTGATATTCATGTCCCTGTGGCAGTTGAGTTATTGGAGCCTAAACCTACCTATTCGTAACACCATGTCTTAGGGTAAGGGTTGTTCTCAGGACCATAACTCCAAAAATAGAATTCATTTTTCAAACATTTTTTGAATTTTACTAGCCAGTATGATAAAAAAGCTGCAATACAATATTGTAGCTTTTACCATTTTTGATTCATGGCAACTTGTCCAAAACCGCTTGAAAATCCTAGAAAACTGGCGCCGAAGACCCCAAAATTCACTTTTTGGCATTTATCCAAAAACTACTGAAGAGAATTGGCTCATATTCTACATTCTTTTAGAAGTTGGTCAAGTGTACATGTCCACCAAATTTTATTGAAATCGGCTAACTTGAGGTTATCACCCTCTGCATGGTCTATCCATGCAATGACACTTAAAATGTTGCCTGCCAATGAATACAAGAATTCTCTCTGCTTCTGCCTCTACGCTAAACAACAAAAAGGTTTTAGTATTGGAAATCAAACACACCTCACACTTAGCATAATGTGAGAAAATACACTGTGGGCAAGGGTGAGGACATGGATGTAGAGTATCAAAGATTCAGGCAAGATTTGGGAAGTTTATTTGTCAACTTACCAGAATCAGTTTGTCCCTCATCCTGGCTAGCTACCTGCTCTGAAGATGATGACTCCCCTCCCATCTCCTCTCCACTGGTGGGCGGAGTCATGGGCTCTTGTCTCATGACTGAGGACACCAGCGATGCCTCAAAGGGGACTCTTGCTGGCATGGTACCACCTTGACGTAAAGCTAATCCTGGTGTAGTCTGAACAGACATCTCTTGGTGCTCAGCAACAGGGAGTAAATCCATCGGGGAGGTTTGGATCTCAACGGACTCAGCGGCAATGTCCTGGGAAGCATCTTCATCCTCTCCTGATGCACTCCTTGTTGGTGATCCTTCTTCCTCTACAGCTACCACTGCCTCAGCTTCTGGTTTTTCAGGTGTCTGCTGTGGAGTAACAAACTCCTCATCATCCTTGGGCTGAGGTGGAGATGGACTGGCCTGCCTGATGCTGAGCTGAGCAGGAGTGATGCGGGATGCAGAGCGAGGAGTCACAGTGTCTGGAGCCATGCGCCTGAATGATGGACGAGGAGATGGGATCAGATCACTGGAGGACAAAGCTGTCATCTCCTCATCATCCTCCGCATCCTCAAAATCTTCAAGCTCCTCTGTGGCCTCCTCAACTGAAACATCCTCTGGGATGTCATCTGCTGTGGGTAACTGGAACTGAATTTTCGGAGGAGATTCTGAAACAGATCAAACAATGGTGAACAAATATCAACGTTTCAGGAAAAAGCCAGGAGGGAAGATAATGAAGTTACAGTGATTAAAGAGAGTCAAGGGAAAAGTTGATGAGGAAATAATGATAGGACTAATAATGAAAGGCTGTCAGTCAAACTAGAGGCAATTGTATTGAACACCTGAATCTACACAACGCTTGATTCCGATTGCACAAATCAAAACTGTCAAAAAGTCATGAGCTTAAAGTCCTGACTCCAGAGTAAAAGCACAAATATGTATTTGTTTGTTTTCAAAAACTATTAACTGATTTTTGTTTACAAAATTGTCACAGACAAAAACAATTGAGCGTAATGAATGTTCTTTCAACAACACAATCAAAACAGAATATGATTTATCACAGAGATAACATGTCACCCATGGTAACACATGACACTCAACATGCTGTGGTTTTTGTAGTGTATGTCATCACCAACTTTATTTGTTTAAAGCAAAACAATGTTTTAAATCCCACTTTCTCCATCAACTTCAATTTTGCAAACGCTCTTGTTTCCAAACTATAACTAGTGGGTCAGGGGATGGAGAGTGATTTCCATTTTTAGGTCAGACATCAAGGACAGGGCAACAATATATCAATGTCATTAACCCCTGCCTCATTATCAGTCACTGCTCAAATTAAGGTCATTTGGCCAGGTCATGTGTGCAGGGAGTGTGGTGTAAACAATGCATGCACACAATGGTTGAATACCATCAGACAATATCCTGAATTCAAGGTGGACATAATCAATGTCACTGCATCTGTGTTCAGAGCTCACAGGCTGCAGTCTGCTCAAAAGATCTATTCAAATAATGTACTGCAATGAGCGAATTTGTGGGGACAATAAAGGTTCATTGAACCTCTTGTTCCACTTCCAGAAAGTACCCCAAGTTACCAGTAATGCATATCAATGGAAATAAAGTAACCATGAATATTCTCATGCCACTCAGCAAACTGCTATAAGATGCTTCCTGTCTCCTGCCATACTTCCTGATAAACATCAGGGCATGAGTTTTATGGAATGTACAACAACAATTCATGATCACTCTCAGATGTTTAATTTTGTCTTTGGTTTGTGTTTAAATTAATAGTGTGCTGTGACAACATTTACTACCGAAACCAAGGGAATAAGGACATTTGCCAAACAGGCTGAGTTACAGTAAACAGGATATTACAATTAAGATAGAAATAAACAGGAATTCTACCAAGTTGCTGTCTTGAATATGTGACATGTTTGTCAGGATGTTGCCCTTAGAAACATTCTGAAATGGAGAGCTGCAATATAAATGTTCTTTTTCTTTCTGATTGATAAGGAAAAGACAAATGAAATGTGAAAAGTTGACCTTCTACAAAGCCGGCTTTCCGTAGGTTTCCTTAACATCCGTTTTGTGTCCATTACATTGCTGTGGTTTAAAGGTCAAAATGGATCAACACACCCTCATAACACTGTGACTCTCTTCTGTCAGAAATATCTACCGGTATGGTATACAAGAATATGTATCCTTGTGGAGACATGGCTTTGTTCCAATACATGTACTAATGAACACTCTTTGAAGAGCAGAATTGAAATGGCTCCCAATTGAACCAGAATCACTTCTCTGGGTTGAGATTTCTAGCCAACATCCCTAATTACTAGTAGTATAAAATAGTTCTGTTTGCAACAAATATAAAGTATACCTCAGAAATTCCTCCTTATTGAGTTAATTCCAAATATCAGTTTTGTGGAGACCTAGTACCTATACACCTTTAGAATTTCCCTGTGGAGACAAGTTTATCCTATTGTGCTTGTTCTCCACAAGGCACCAGATATGAGTTCACACTGACAAATCTGACATGTTTTTTGGCAAGAATGTACCAGTATTCTTCAAGGATTTCAACCTACATGTAATCTTGTTTCACCTTGGTTTTGGCCTCCCCAATTATAAATCTTGGAGTGATTTCACTTATTCATCTATTCACTAGTATAAAGGTTCTCTCTCCATAGATCTGCCGCCACATAGACCCCCACCTCCAACTCCATAGACCAGTCATTTAATGCCCTAGTGCTTCACTTTAGCTTTACAATTCATAACTATTACTCAATATAGGTCTTATTGTCTGGTGAACTTTTCTTTCATTCAAAGCAATTTAAAGCACACATGCAATCTAGTTGGGAAAGAAGCAAATTGATCATGACAGCACTTTGCTACAAACTTGGAAACCAATTTAGGAACATGATACGAGGACAATAAAATCAAGCTGTTTTCCTATTACATGCAGGAAGTTTGCTTTAAGGATGTTATTCTGAACAGTTCCTATATGCCTTGTAATATTCATCAGTTTCCATCAGTGTTGTGAATTGATGGTGGGAAAAAGACAAGCTTTTTGATGGAAAAAGATTACCTCGCTAAAGCCAGCTGCATATGAATGTATGCATCAATATGTGCAGTGTAATAAGCGATTATTACAGCAAATTGGCAGCCATTGACCAGGTAAGTTCACCATAGTATTTGTTCTCTCTCAATGTCACATGTAGGGCATCACAGCATGTATAAATCAATATACCCTGTATAGGGCCAGGGCTGCAGCTACTGCTTGGCCCCCTAAAAAAATTCATGAAAAGAAAAAAAATAAGGAAGAAAAGAACAAAATATTAAGCAAACAAGGCCAAACAAAGGCACCAGGCTGGTTTTGTGGGGCTGACAGGTCATGCTGAACTAACACAGCACAGCGGTTGGGATATTGGCGCCTTTTTCAGTAGTATAAAATATGCAGTAAGTAGGCCTAATATTAAACAGTGTTCAACGGATACACAAGTATCTCAATACATTTTTTTAACAAGAAGAGCCAAGAATTTATCTGCTGTCATTTTGTGTAAAAGACTGGAGCCTAGGCTGGAGATTATCTGGGATCATCGTGTCAGCTCTGTTGGATATTGGTGCTGGCTGAGTCCTGCGCAGCTGTGAATGTGTGTGTATGAGTTTCTGCAGGCACAACCTATGGCCCCTCAGGGACATAGGCTATACAGTTTGCCATCATACACATACTAGGCATTGGGTAACTACACGTGCATCCATTTTTGGGGGTTTGTGAATGCTTGCCCACCTCCATCTGAAAGGATGATGGTGTTTTTAGTTCTCATATCTCTCCTACTTTGACAGCTTAGAATGACATCACCTTGAGGGTAGTGTTAGGGAGCTATTGGAATTATTGTGAGTATTTGATGAATGCCTATTTGCTTTGCTTGGTGTACAGGTTCAATTACACTGGCCAAGACAAGGTCGTCTGATGGCTTCAACCCCGGCTGAGTGAACAGTCAGGCTAATCACAGCCAACTTCATTCACAGGGCGATGTATTCAAATCCTCATTAACACAGGCTTGAATGGACTACAAAGCTGGCTGAAAATCTATCGATCACGAAGCCTAAACAGCACTGAAGCGAATCAAGGTCAAGTATTATTGAACGCTAAAGTGGAACAAAGCGCTGTACTAGTCAATAGGAACACTGCATAGGATCAAATCTGAAAAAGCCAACTACAACTTATAAACCTCCAGTCTCTTTTCATGAGAGCACAGACTAGAAAATTACTCAAACAAAACTAAAGAGAACTGACAAGAAAATAGCATCCAGAGATTTAGATTCAACTGATTACCAGCACCTGAGGAGAGACTTTCAAAATGGTTTACTGGCTCATCTTCGTAGCCGTGGTGATCACCGTGGCAATTCTCATCCAGCTTGTCATGGACCATCAGTATCTTAATGTTAATGGCAAGTATGTCCTGATCACTGGATGTGACACTGGTTTTGGGAGTCTCTTGGCCCATATCTTGTCTGACAAACAAGGCATCAATGTCATCGCTGCTTGTTTGACTAAGGAAGGAATGAGGCAATTCCAGGAGAATGGAGACGGAGTGAGCAAGAGAGTCACACCGATTCAGATGGATGTATCTAGCAGTAAGAGCATTAACAACTGTCTGAAGGAGGTCAAGAAGATTATCCCACAAGGAATAGGTAAGCATCTTCCATTTCATACCTTTCTGTATTTAACACCGCAGATCCCTCAGACTATTAAGAAAGATGCATAATGAATCCTTTAAAATCAACCACTGAGAAAAAATACAAAATATGACATTTTCTAAATCCTTAAAATCAACAAACCAACAAATAAATAATCATCCAATCAAAATTTAGATATTTTATCAATGCTTAAAATCAATAAATGATTGTCCAGTAATTTTTCAAAATTCTGTTCAATCCTTGAACTCAGTGGACTCTAATCATTCAATCCAAAATTGGTGTTTACTCCATACTTGACCTTAATGACTACACAAAATCATTCAATAAAAACTGAATTTAGAAATGGAGCATAAAATAAATAAGAAAGAACTTTATAAAGTTGATTGTTACTAGTACCTCAGTCCTTGATAGTCAACTCATATCCACTGAATTTCTATCCACTAATCTTAAATAGTCATTCCAAATTGTCTATTCTCCACCTGGCACCTGTCCCCCTTTTCCCAAATGGTATGATCCAATTCAAAGGAGACAATCCAAATTTTCCATTTTCCATTTTAGGCAAGCATTCAAACAAAACTGGGTACATTATCCATGAAGTTAATTTACTTAATACTGTAAAGCAGTCAATTTAAGTACAGTTTTAAATCCCTTCACTTATGTTCATCCAAGTATGGGAAGATATTGAATGTACACGTGTATTTGATGACTGAACATTACACATGGACAACATATCAAAATCTTGGCCAAACTTGGTGAAATGACCATCATCATATACATCATACACGTAATATACATGTACATTAATACAAGTCCCAAAATTATAAAATTATAAAATTATAAAATTATACATATGTGTGTATTTCCACCACAGGGTCACAGAGTTCAACAAAGCCATAATCACTTGAAACCCTACAGTGCTATGCATAATCCATATCAACCCAAACATGTATTGTTCTGACTTCAGAGTACAATGACTATGAAAACAATGGAACTTTTTTGAACTGCACCTTTGGTCTGACTTTCTTGGTCAATTCAAGGGGTAGTCAAGTTGTTTGGGACTTAGGAGTTTCGGTTATTGACCTTACAAGGACTACAGTCATTTGTAAGGCAAACAGGAAGTATGTGAAGGAATCACCAAGGCTAAGACATGGTTAATGGATGCTATAACCTTAGCTTCAATTCTCAAGGCCTGATAACCATTGAATCACACTACAGTGCCCTGCATTGACTCAATTCATGTACACAATTGACAATGCTGAAAGTTAATTACATGTACTGTAGAATCAATTAATTAACCCTTTATGGAGGCCACGGTGACACTGACTAAGTGAGTACCGAGTACAGTAATCTAGTTTGTGGAAGGAGAAGCATGTTGTAATTTTGAGGAAAATGACCACTAGTGACCACTGGTGACCAGTGGTCAAACGTGCTCGTCACTACAGATGAGGCTACGGCCAAGCAAGATTCTGTCCAAAATCTGGCTCAAATCAGAGAATGAAGATTGCATTTATTTGTGACCTGACTTTGACTATTAACCTCTCATTGAAAACGTTTCTGCACACTGCTGGAATCACCCCAAATATGTTTTGTCAGGATACAGACCAATAGTCATAAGTTATAATAATAATGATAATAATCATAGTGGTGGATACATATACTATAAAGCGCAAGTTCCATCTTTTGACACTCAAGGAGCGTGTACTATTTTCCCTGGTTCCCGGGTTACATGTTCTTTATCATGCATAATGCTACAAAATGGAAGAGTAAACAGGTGACCATAAGACTCATTTGACACTTTGCAAGATCCAGTCATAAATTGACATGCCAGTAGAAGGCCAGTACTTCATCTCTAAGCTGTAGACTGGACTTTAAAAAAATCCCTTTTTTTTAGAAATGAGTGAATTTTCTTCATTTTGTAATATTGTAATCCTAATATCCTAGATTATGTCATCTGATTCATCTTCTAAATGTAGTTTAAATATGTAACGGTACATGTATGTATACACGTACATGTAACTATGTTACTACATTCAGACAGTGAATCATTGTCTCAGTTTTATGATAAAAGAGAGAATACATGTATGTGTCAAATACTATACTAAACATATATGTTATATTTTGGTTAGATTAAAACTTATTTACATATTTTATCTAAAAGTACATAGAGTCCGTTATTTACCATTTTCTCATATGACTCCAACATCTGAATGAACTTAAACATTCAAAGATGTGCTATCTTACAGTAAGTTATACTATCTACGTTAGACAAGAAGGTGGGACACTGTGCAATATCGCAATGTTTTTTTTAATATTACCCACAACAGGTCTGTGGGGATTGGTCAATAATGCTGGTGTGAACCGACCAATCGGACACTATGCCTGGCTCAAACGCAAAGAGATCAGCCAGATCTTGGAAATCAACCTGATTGGTACCATCGAGGTCACCAACATGTTCCTACCTCTTATAAGAGAGGCCCAGGGACGCATTGTCAACATGTCTAGCATGGTGGGTCTCTTTCCTACTCTATCCACGGCTTATGCACTGTCAAAGGCTGGAGTGGAGGCCTTCTCAGATAATATACGGTAAGTCTACATGTACAACCTCAATTCCAGACCAGCATTCTCAAACTGTAAACTATTCTACATCATACTGTATGTTTATGGAAAGTAGCCTGTTTCAACTGTCATGCTGACATCATGTTTAATACAATTGGATTTTGCGTGACCCTGTTAAGCTAAGTTTTCTTGCCAGCTGACATGAACAGGATGAGCCAAATTTGTCTTGAAAGTTGTGTCGCTCCATGTTGAATCTAAAAAAAGGCTGATTCATCTTGAGTTGGACTAATAGCACAACAACTCAAAGAAGAAAGGTGTATCTGAACGAACTGTGAGAATTTACCTCAAAGTTCTGGCTAGTTTGTTCTGAAGATGACTATTAAAAGCATAGATTCAAGGTTGTGGTATAGCAAGATAGATGGATTGGTAATATAGATTGCTTGCCTCAAGATGAGCTTCTTCATTGTATGATTGACCAACCTACTCAGGGTCCATGTGAATAATCTGTGCCATACCTGATCATCCTAATATGTACAAGTACGTACATGTAGGGTACACATAAAGCCTTATCTGTAAGAATACACAAGAAAATACCTCCACACAAACCCCAGATTTAGTTACAGAGCAGTCCATAAAGTACGTACGCACTAAATGCCGACTTTTTTATACCCCCATCAACCATGGCCAACGGAGTGATTCTCCCACCCCCCCCCCCCCCCCCACCCCCCTCGGCATACACATTATGTTTTTCACTTTTCGTGGTACCTTTCTTTAGCATCATTAAAATGTCACCATAATATTGACACATCGGGGCCGGTACTGTTATTGGGACATCGCTTATAAATGACCACAGGTTTTTATACAGGTACAGGGTATATAAATATTTCTTATTTTGTTGACTGAAAAAAAGGAAGAACAATCCCATCGTTTTTTTAAATATTTTTTCCCCCTCTCTTTTTAATCAAAATGATTACATGCAAATTGCTTCTTTCAGTACAGTACGCATTGGCCTGAACCCCCCATGCATGACATACGCACCGGTAGTCCGGTATCCCCCCTCCCACCCCTACGTGTGTACGTACTTTACAGATGGCCCTTAACTTGAGACACCTTCCTTATATTTGCTTTTCAATGAATCAAAAGATAGTCAGTTAGTAGGTGACATGTCAATCTATTTCTGCTATTTGAACCAGGGTGGTACTAAGATCCTGCAATGTGTCTGTACATATTCTGGAGCCTGCTGCTTTCAAGACCAGTCTAACAGACCCTCAGATGGCAGTGGATTCCCTGGCCATGGTATGGGACAGACTCACAGAGGAGGAAAAGGAGGCAGCAGGTGGGGAAGAGATGCATCAAGTCAGTAAGTATGGGCAGATGGATTGCCACGGTTACAGGTCTGCCATGGTTACATAGATACATTATGAGAGGCTAGCTATATTACCATTCCAAATCCATCTGTGACCCATGAAAGAGTTACAGATAGACTTAACTACATGTACATTAATCTGCAATCAACCATTCTCAATATGTCACACAGATTTGCCTAACTTCCTCTTCAACATTTCCCAGCATCTTTTCAGACTGCTAGTAGCATAGTAGACTAATGTGTTTTCTGCACAAAGTTCTGTTGGATATGATTTTCCACTTCATGTTGCTGTCATTTCAGGGCAAGAATCTTTGAGAAACACCATGAGCAATTCTTCACCCAAGTTGTATCAGGTGACAGACAGCATTGAGCATGCTCTGTGTGCTCGGTGGCCATGGCGACGCTATCTACCCGGGCCTCAGGCTAAGTTTGTCTGCAAGCCACTGTCCATGCTGCCTGCTTTCATAGCAGATTACATCGTTCTTAAGATAAGCAACATGAGTATGCGTGTGGTCACTCCCACACAAAACAAAACCAAATCCGACTGAATGTTCACATCCCTGCATGGTTCAATTTTGCTGAACTTGGAATTTTCTCCAAAGACAAAAACGTCAAAAATATATGATGATTAATCGATGGTGTCAAGGTTAAACTGACTGTGAATTGTGGGATATATCCCTGAGACATATTTTAATGATCTTCTTTTGTTTGAGTGAGTAAATATCAATATTCACCTACCTCATGTTAAGCAATGAATAGCTAGCCTCCTTTCAAGCTTTATAATTGTATAAAAATGTATATGTGATGAAAGTGCCAATGGTTTGACGAATGAGGTTTGAGCTGGACATGGGAAATTCTGCACAATCATGCGTGGATTGCTTCCTGTGCATTGCTTTAACACGCTATTTCCTCTGCAGGAATTCAACATGACAGATGAAGTGAAGGCCACAATGACTGATGTTATCATTGCACATACTGTACATAAACCGTACATCAATGCAGTACGGTGTGCAAGCAAGTAATGTCTGAAAAATCTTTTAATGTTTAAAACAATTCTTTTCCAAACAAATGTACAGCTCATCATCTCAGGATCATGACAATGTAATGTAATATGAACATTAACTACATGTACAGGAGATATTTGGCTTGATATTTTGCGCAAGGTATTTTGGGGGCTTTAATTTCAGATATGTAATAAAATGAATGTAAATATGTTTTGAGACCACAGTAATACTAGAAGCTTTTTGTCTGCAATGCAAAAAGACAAATTTTCTAAACTTTCCTTTTTCATTTGATAGATTTAGACAGTTAGCATGGTGAAATAACAATAACATAAGGTTTGAGGTAACACAGTAAACACAATGCCATGTAGAATTGTATCTCTTTGTGGGTGACCGCTGGTTTAGACTAATAGCAGAAGAACCATTTTTCTAAACATCTAAACTAGTGAGCTCTTTTTGGACAGAACACACTCCAGACAATGGACAGAGAATAATGATTGAGTAACTTATTATTTAAAAGGGTGACCCTCATACTTTAAAAGCCCAGTTATCATCATGCAAAAGTACATTGTTCAGTTACCATGTATGTAATACCCGCTGTGAACGGGGAATGCCATTAAAATTACAACCATAGTGCTTTATCTGCATAGTCGATTTGCTGATTATCATGAAAATATCATGAGGATTTGTCACTGTTTTATTGACAAAGTATGCACCGCACGGGACTGGAAAGTTCACAGATGACTGTTACTGTATCATCTTTCTTGATATTATTTTGGCCCATGCATGCATTTCTATGGTAAAACCAAAGTATGATACTGAATTACCATTAAGGACCACCAAACACTCCCAAAGAAATAGAATACTACATGTATAATGTATATGTTTTGACAGGAAACCTACAGCATGCTCATTTTGTATAAATTTGTTTTGAGTCCCAATAAAGGGAAATGATTGGAAATGACTGTAACTGACTTATTCAGAACTAAATATGGAGTATCGGGTATATAACTGTGTATGCTACATGTATACACACGTGTAGATGTTAAGTATTTACTGTAAATGTAGGAACCAATCAATAATTACTCATTGTGCAAAGCGATCAAAGGCTTTTTTCAAAGCCACGTTTGAAATGCAAATCATATATAATTTTAAATAGTGACATGTTAAGCTTATGTACATGCTGTAATCTTTGACGATGGCAACACACTGATACAGTAGGCCATGCCCACCACAGCAATTGCCAAGCAACTTCACATGCACATTGAGTCACGATCACCCATATGTGCTGCATACCATAAAAGAATTGTCTTGTACATATACAAAACAAAAGTAAATTGACACTAAATTCAACAAAAAGTGTGTAGTAAAGAAGACAACATTTCAAAGTTATGTTAGACAAAATGGCAGCAATTTATCGGACCTTAATTAGCTTGTTGTGATTGGTCAATTTGTCAAGGGGCATGGCGAACTGGATTGGTGTATTCTTTATTATCAATAGTTCCTGACATAATATATGTATACATTTGAGTGACAGTTTTCAAAGCCTGAATAATATACAATGGTAACGGATCCAAGCTTTAAACCTGGTCAAAGTTTTACACATGCAGTATTGTTATGGCCCAAAACTTTTTCATAACCTGACATTTTTGAAGAAATGAACAAAAACCATACAGGTTGGTTTTAATGAGAACTGTATGTGCGTGTACATGTATATGATGCATTTTGTGGTCAGAAGTTATCATCACACATTCATGGACTTTTTATCAATGTTATCAATGCGTTTTATAGGTTAGTCAAATTAAGTTACATGTAGGCTTGCTTACAGAGCATATTGTGAACAATAGTGGATTTGTTGAGACAGGACTTGACATATCAACTGTTATTCCTTTCAATATTCCCCAAAAGAAGAATGTATACCTAGCTGAGAATCTGCCATGAGTGGTTTGGTACTTTCATCACCTGAATGATAATAAACCAGCATTGCAGTATTTCAGTATGCAATTATGTATAGAAGGCCATTAAATAATGAGGGCCCTATTGTACAGCACTGCTTAACCCTAACCCTCAACACTTGCATACCAAATACAATACAAGTGCTGCTTACCACACAAACACTACAGTCTCCACAGTGGAACTAGATCAAAATATAAGTGGTGTATTTCTGCAAGTATTACACAAAAAGGTAATTTAGACAAAAAATAATTAAAAAAACATTAGTCTGTAATATACATGTAGTACGTGTAGTGCCTTTATCGGTTTATCAATATTAAATTGTCTTTTCAAGCCTATAGCAGCTCTGCAAAAGCACTAATTAGGTTGCTATTGGCCCTGTAACAGTGTAAACATTCATAACGTAATATTGGCCCAGTTTACAGTTACTGTATATTGGTCCTATAGTATCAAGTAAAATATTGGCCCTTGCAATATCTATATTGGCCCTGGCAAGATTTATATTGGTATTGTAACTAAAGGTTTATATTGGTCCTGTCCAGTATATTATTGGCCCGTAATATTTTCGGTCGTTGTTTTACTAATTTCTGGATAAACACACCATTTCAGGCGGAAACATTTTAAGGGTAGGTTTCTACCACCACCATCTTCATTCTCTAAAAATGTTATACAAAACGTGTACGTAATTTTGTGAACATTTCTGTTTTGTCTCTTACCAAAGTATGATACAACCTTTACATGTAAATATGACTGCATTTCAGAAGGAATGCTTCAGTGATATTGCTTCTGGAATAAATTTCATAAATAGCACGCTTTCAGACAGAAACTAAACATAGAATCTTATACCGTACCTCTAAAGAATTGACAATTCTTTTGGAGGAAAGATTCCCATACTTGGATAACACTTGACAGCCTATGCACAAACCCTATAGACAGGACTGAACTGAAGAATGATAAAACCAAGGATAACATGGTACATTTGATTGTTGTTGGAAATCTTCACATTTTGGAAACCGGACTTTTATGAGTGGAATTTCATGCCTGGTTTAATACTATATCTTGTTTATTGTATTTAAATGTTCCATACAGCAGGCTTCATTGACAATGAACAGAGCAAAGTTATCAACTCATGATGGTTCAGATTAGTGCTGTGCATCAAAAACGGATTCACGGGCTCCCGCTTATAATCTTGCCATCCGGTTTCAAAATTTCAAAAACGGAATACGAAACCAACATTTTACAAAGTAGACTGACGTTTGCCCAATAAATAAACAACCCCAAAAGTGTATACTGTATAATACATACTTGAATTTCAGTCGTTTTGGGTCCATTTTGCCAAGCAGAAACAAACTTTTCGCAAACTTGATTAAACAAATATTGCGAACAGCCTTCCGAACGCGACGATCGCTCGAAAGAAGACGTGAACATATCGCGTACGATGCATCATGAACACCGCATGCCCACCACGTGGCCGCATGGCCCGGCCCATGTAGCAGCAGCATTGCATCCAGAAAATTCCACGATGTTTAATGTGCGCCGCACCATTCAAAGCATACGTTGTACACCAGTACACAGTCGCCAATTCGCAATCAGGCCGGAAGTGCAAGCCTACATGTCGTACGTACAACGTGTGTATTTGGTGCATGCATTCAAGTTGCGCTCGGTACCATGGATTTCGGCCTGCTTCAATGCAGATTTTTCGGTAAGAAATGTGACATGTCACGCTGAGAAAGTTATGAAAGATTCTGACTGAATATTCTGTAAGGTTGCCGGCACCAAATCATCGCAAGATTCCCAAACACACACGTAGATCGAGACCAGAAACTGAATGTATACGTCGGCGCAACGATCGTTGTAGCATGTTTTACACACTCCTACATTCAGCGCTATGCATCATTTGATCGTGCACATTATCGACACGTGCGTAATATAGCGCTATCATTCATTTTTATGAATCGGAGCTCGGACAACCGCTAATTTTTTCAAAGTGATTTCCGGTTTTCAAAAGCTCCGAAAATGCACAGCACTAGTTCAGATGTTTAGATACTGTACATACATGTAATGTATGAACCAACAATGTATTACTAGAATGTAGGCAAATAAACAGTAGCTTAAATGTGTCAAATCAAATACATTCTGTACATTCTCCTACTTCATATTCATTTATTTATATATCAGGGTTTTTTTACAGCCTGAGTCAGACTTCATGCGGATTGTGAAGCAAACCTACATTACATGTATTTTGACCGAGAAAATCTGCTTTGCTTCTAGGGGTACATGAACATGTATCCATAAAGACATCCAGTATTGGTGACAAACTTTTACCAATACAGGTCCCTAGGAATGGAACAATATTACTTTTCATAATTATATAAATAAGTTTCATCTGTCTAAGTTTTCAAGAAACTTTTTGAAACCTTCCTTTTTTCACTGTCTTTGTAGCCCTGCATGGCTGCTCTCTGTTCCTTTACTTTGTTTACTTTCCTTGTACGGTGCTTTGATCTTGTAAAGGCAGTTGAGTACATAGATATATAAAAAAACTAGATGTCGCATTGGCTGCTCTTGGCCGCGTCTTTAGGCGCCATTTTCGATAGGACTAGTTCGAATCCGTTTTTATGGAATGCCGTAGCTATCTTTTTAGATTTTCTTCGGTAATTCCATCACCCATTTTGCCAAATTGAATGATGGAATTTTCGAACAGAATGACAGAATGTTAAACTGAATGATGGAATTGCCGATCGGAATGACAAAACTGCAAATAAAATGATGAAATTGGCAAATCAAATGATGGAATTACCGACAAACAATCTAAGCAACCGAATATAGCTGCGGCGTTCCATAATGTTTCTTGGTGCATCGCGTAACGCGTAACGCGTACCGCGTAACGGCTTGTTATTAGCGCGTGAGCGTAGTGCAACCCCCATTCGTTAATACACGGGTGCGTCATCTATTTCTTTTTTTATAATATCTATGGTTCCATCATTGTTTCTGGTGCATAACTGCGTACCGCGTAACGGCCGGAACCGCGTACCGCGCAGTTTGCGCGATCGTTCTAAATGAGCGCTTGTCCTACATAAAATGACCGCGTCGTGCATGACGGATACAGCTCCCATTGGTTTGTGCACGGGTGCGTCATCTAGTTTTTTATATATATCTATGGTTGAGTATATAAATACCTTCAATTATTAATATTATTAGATTGTTATACTAGGAGGAAGCATTATTGCTATAAAAATTGACCCTAGGGAGAAGATATACATCTGTAAGACAGGGAATGCTCCCAATAAGAAAATATATCAAATTATCAATTTCAAGTTCATCGGATATGGAGGATATTTAGAAATAGGTAAGTAAAGTTTGTGCAATCCTATGGGAATTTCGCCTTCATTATTATAAGAATTGGTATCACAGTCTGCAGCATGGCATGCTCAACTATACAAACAACCAAATATGGTACAAATGGCATCATGCCATATTTGCTCACAGTAAATGAAAAAGTGGTCTTATGTCATGTGGCATGTGCCATATTGCGAGCAAGGTTAACATAAAATTAATATGCATTAGTAACCTCTCACTGATTGGACTGAGATTAATAACGAGAATACATTAATATTTTACTGTCAACTACAAACAAAATGAGAACATTTATTATCAAATATATAAATTCAATGCCACAAACATTTAACAAACAAGCAAACAATCATCAAATAACCACTAGGTCATTTCACTGGGTTATTTTTAAGTCAATGAAAAGTGAACAAAGAATTCCGGATTTGAACCTGGAATACCACACCAATATGGTATTCCGGGGGTCGCAGGTTCAAATAATGCTCCTGTCAATTAGTCTTTTTTTTTCACCTTTCAGTGAAAAACAAACAAACAAAGAGGAAATTTCTTACCTTCTTGGGTAGATGCTGAGATGTCCATGCCGGTTTCTTGACTTAAGTTTCCTTGCCCTCCAAAATTGAATGTAATCTCATCATCCACAAGCATACCAAAGCCAGCCCTACCCTCAAAGATCTCTGTTGCAGGGCTGGTTTGTATGCTAGGCGATGTCTCAAGTGACAGGTCAACCCCTGGGGTGGGGGCCTGTGGTTCAGTCAATGCTGGAGACACTGATGGTGGGGTATAGACAGTGGGCGTGGCAGCTTGATCTTGGAAACGGACAGCTGGCTCAGGGTGTGGTGGACTCTGATCACATGGTGGGGAAATACCCCCAGGACTGTCATCTACTTGTGGGAGGTATGGAGGTGATTCAGGTTGGGGTGTGATATCACTCACATCATCTGTCTCCATTACAATCGACTCACTAATGCAATGAAAATAAGACAAAAGTCTTCAAAAATGAACTATTGTCCAACTAGATATAACTAGATGGAACTAAACAACCTAACCTGTGTTCTACTTTAACCAATACAGTTCAACAACAGAGAAACGTAAAGCCTACCACTAAGGCATGGACTGTAGTATAGTGGAACGGCACTATAACGAACATGGTGGGATGCACAGAATTGTTAGCTGTAGTGGCCGTTCGTTATAGTGAATAATGTTCAGCAGGCTTATACAATGTCCATGAAAAGAGCCAAGGATGATGTTCGGTGTAGCGGTGTGTGTTATAGCGACGTTCCACTGTACTGGACTATGGCTTAAAATTGCACAGGAATCTAGGAGAATGATGTGTAAATTCAAGCTATAGGCATATCATTTGAACATTTTCTGTGGTTGGATTTGAATGTCTACGGCCCAAGCCATAGCCCTTCATTAATTGTTATGGTTGCTCAATGGGCCCTAAATATATTCCTTAGACCATCTCAGCTCCCTGGGGAGTGTACATCCCTAGAAGCACAATGGATTCACTCAAACATCACAGTTAGCTCTCCCACAAAGGTACCCATTTCTACCCCTGCTACTACTTGAAGATATTTCAGGATCAATGGATTTCTTACATTTTGACAGCAACTGGAGAAGGCGTCTGAGCCTTGGTGTCTTCGGCAAAGCTGATCTTTTTGGGCAAAGGAGTGGGCTTATCGCGCTGCTCCATAGATGGTTTGGCTGGAGAGGGAACAGAAGTATCATTAAGTCTCAATTCTGACTGATTATCATATTAAGTCATGGAAAAGTGAACAAAGACAATTTGACTGGAGTGGGATTTGAACCAGCAACCCCCCGGGATACTGTATGGGTCAACACTGGGCTGAAGGGTTGGATCGTAAAGCAACATTTTTAATACTAAAAATCAACAGCTGTACAATTCTACAATTTGAAAGACAGATCCGCATTGTTAATCCCCTACCAGACAGGAAGTGTCTATAGCAGTTGGCCTCATGTCATGAGAATATTCATGGTTGCTTTGTTTTTTCCATTGAAAAACATTGAATGGGATACTGTCTGGAACAAGAGGTTCATTGAACTTCGCTCATTGTGGTACATTTACCCCCCTTAATTTGCATTTGAATAATTCAGCATTTTCCAGCTGATTGCAATCTGCGAGCTCTGAACACAGCTGCGGCGACACCGATTATATTTGCCTGGAATTTAGGATATTTTGGCAGTAATCAACCACTGAGTGCCTGCATTGTGCAGCTCCCTGCACATACCTAGCCCATACAGATGACCTCTATTTGACCAGAGACTGATAATGAGGCTGGCAAAAACAAAACAGAAGAAACCTGAGTTGAAGAGGTTGCACAAAGCGAATCAAGACATTTGAACTTACAGAAGGAGGCTTTCATCAGTGAAGGAGGAGTAGAGAGATCCACTTCAAACTTGGCTCCTGGAGATTCACAAAAGAAAAACAAATCAGATTATTGTTTTCGAAAAGGGATTTTACCTTTGATGGATCTACATGTAATACAGACAGATTTCACATTAACAACACTATCTACAACACTGATATGGTACAAAAGCGTATACTGCATTAATAGCAAAATGGTTCCACTTACGACGGACACCCTTGGCATTCCCTTCTCTCGTTGCCGTGGGGATGCGCTGACTGGTATTCCGCACTTTCAGTATAGATGGTATTGAGTGAGTGGTCGGTGTCCCTTCATTTCTCAGTTTAGTAGGTGTTCTCTGCAACATAGTAAAATGGAAACACCATGAACTGAGAAAATACAAGCAGTATTAACAGTCTATATTTAGTTTGTATTAGGGCTGGGACTTACCACATACAAGTTACCACGTACAACATTTGCAATCAGTTATTTGAATTTAAGCACAATTAAAATGTTACATGTAAAAGGTCTTCAAAAGCGATAACTGCAACAAAGATTTGTCTTTAAACTCCTCCAGCTTATAGAAACAAATGGTCTCTTACTAAAACATCATTTCAAAATTTCTAAACAAGTGTATGAAGTTTTGGTCATTTACATGTGTAATGATCCAAGCCATAGATTGTAACTATCTCCCTGATACGGAAGCTGCGTTCTTAATACAACGATCCAGTAGGCCACACCCCTTGACAATTTGAGGTCCGATTAATTGCCACCATTTTTGTCTGACATAACGTTATGGATTTTGTATTCTTCACAACACACTTTTTGTTAAGTTTTCTTTTGTTTTGTATGTACCAGGCAATTCTTGTTCATATTTTCTTTATATTTCTGACTCATGATGCCCTGGCAGAGAGGAAATGTACAATTTTGGCCTTTTGCAAAACGGAGAGAAGTGTTTTCGGTGGTTGAGGGTATGCAATACGTCGTGCGTGGGCGATTGTGACACGTTGTGTGTGTGCGCGTTGTTGCTTGACCATTGCAATGGTGGGTGTGGCCTACTGGATCAGTGTATTGCAGAGTTGCTGCATATGAGTTTACATCGTTAGTGTGTAGTATTTATTGGGATGAGATACCCAACAATGTGACAGTGCAGTGTATAACAGCATTTGCCTAGCACACCAACCGCAATTAAGGAAACCAGTATGTTAATACAGAGGTTACAGGTTCAATTCCACCTTCGGTCCGATTTTCTTTGTCCATCCAAGAAAAAAAGAAGAGAAAAAAAAAGAAGAAAGTTGAAATCCAAACTCCCCAGAACCATCATGGTACAGCATTTCAATGTAATAGGAAGAGGAATTGCACCAGTCAAGTAGAATTTCATCTGGCCAGGCCATGTGTGCAGGGAGCTTGGCATAAACAATGCGGGCACACTATGGTTGAATATAACCCGAATTTGTGGCGAATGTAATCAATGTTATAGCATCTGTGTTTGGAGCTCATAGACTGCGGTCTGCTCGAAAACGCTGATCTATTCAAATGTAAATCAAGGGGGTAAATGTATGAAATGAGCGGATTTTCTGGGGATAATAAAGGCTCATTGAATCTCTTGTTTCAGACATTACCCCCTTTCAATGCAATTCCATGGAAATAAAGCAATCATGAATATATTCATGCCATGAGGCTAACTGCTACAGATGCTTTCTGGGTTATTATAGAGAGTCAGATGTTATGCTAACCTGTATCACAGGGACATGAGTAACATACCACAACCTGGTGGAATAGGCCATAACCCACACATGACAGTTACAGTCAACAAGACGTATGAAAATACAAACATATTTACCCTTTTGACAGGTGGAGTCTGCAGCAGAGATAGAGCTGAGGCACTGGGATAATCCACTTGTGCTTTGGATATACTAGGAACAGAAAAATATAGATCAGCATTATCATATCTGTATAACAAGCCATCGTGTGTATGTGTGGCACAACATGTCTGGCTACAGCTACCAATAACACAGGTTCCTATAGCAGCCACTAGCTGTGTGTTATCTACAGCCACATCCTGAGATTGGGGACAAGACCTAACAACATATCAATAAAAGAATCAGTTCATACTCGTTGCGTGTTCACTGCGTATGCAGAGCGGCTGTCTATTTGCCCTGCGGATAAGAATGCACACTGCATACTGAAAGTGTGCATCTTTGAGTGCAGCATTTGAAAATGAAATTCGATTAGTATTTGGAAAAGTTGAATTTCGACATCCTTCGGATGCATACATGCAGCAGAGACTTGAAAGATGGCAGAGTATGACAACCAAATGCAACATCCCCATTATGCGTTGAATGTGCGCAAACATGGCGAGTTTGAACCAGTCTTAACTTGAAAGTCATGTCACACCTTTGTTATGCAGGGGTCGGCGGCGCCGGGGCACACCGACCCGCGGCGCAGTGCGTCGCATCCGAGCGGCTGCGGCATGCCGATAAAAATCTTTTTGACATGGTGCCTTAGTTAGTCAGAACAAGTGCAGTAATAAGCTGAAATATTACGTTGATGTTTCTATGACTTGATTGCATGTGTACTAGTCAGCCATTTATGAAACAAGCAGATAGGACACCTGTGGGTCTATGGCTAATACACATTTTGCATGCATTTGCAGAAATTATTTTCGTCAACCATAAATCAGTTTGGGATATTTGGGGGATCAAAACTATAATATTATCTGTCTGACACGTGAGTAAACAGAACATTAAAATTATAAAATGTTTTGTATATTTGTTGATTTCAATTCTTCAGTTGTAACTTGGTTGCCGCGATATTGCGGAGCCAGAAGGGAATATCCTCAGGTTTTTTTTTCCTGAGAAGGGTTTTTTACGCAGGGTTTTTGCCCTTGCCATAATCAGCGTTACAATAAGGCCTAAAAAAAATTGTTGTGTTGCCCTCAAGTGGAAAAATTAAAATTTTGGGTCGGTCAGTCGATTTTAATTTAAAAAAAAATTTTTTTTTTGGCAGACTTTCAAACATTTAAGAATAAATACAGGATGTATGGTCACCAGGGCTTATAAATCAACAGTCTTGGGTCGTTTTGAGGAGACACGCTTTTTTACTGCTAAATCTTACATTTTCTGTCAAAAATGGTGAGTTTTTATACTTTAGGACTAAGATAAAAAAAGAAAAGAAAAAAAATCCCATTTTACGGTCAGTCGCTGAGGGCAACACAACAATTTTTTTTAGGCCTAATACAACGTTGCACTTCAATCATGTTAAACCTGAAATATCAACGTGTATGAAAAATTATAAATCTATGCTTAAAACGTTTTCTTTTAAAAGGCATTTTTCTTAATATGTCACTTAATTATGTAACAGTTTTCTTTTTCATTTTGTAGTGGTACTGTTTCTTTAATATTACATGTAGCCATGTTAGAAGTAGACGTTTTGTCCATTTGTAAAGGTTTTTAAATGATCTTTAATTGTAAAGCATTTTAAGATTTTTTAGTGTTAAACACTGTATAAAAATGAATTATTATTACCATATAAAACCTAAACTGGTAAATTACCTGGTGAATCTATCAGTAAATCTGACTGATAAGTCAGTCATGTGGGGATTGATGTATGGCCGAGTCTTTGTGGGGGAAGGTTGGCGCTTCCATGGACTGACCTCACGACCTATGACCTCTGGGTAGATGACACTTGATGAGTCACTGAATGATACAAAAAGGACACAAACATTAACAATGTTCAAAAGGATCGATGGAAAAGCGTTAGGCCCTCCTAATTTAAAGCATTTGATATATTTCAGGTCATTTTGGCTGATGAGCAGTTTGCAGCAGTTTATTACTTGTAATGTTCAAAAGACCTTTGAAATCAGAACTAACTTGTACAAACAATTGGATAAATTCCATAGAATTGGGGAAAACATTTCTAATGTGAGTATTCGTAGCATTTTTAAGGTAGCCTCATACTTAAGTGATGCATCTGAAAAAATAATTATCTAAAAGCCTACTTGATATGAAGAGCAATACCAGTAATCATCATGCGAATGTATTTTGTCAAAAACGTCTATGTTGATTAGAAATCAATAGAAAGGCGACTTTTGGACATTTTTTAGTAGCGACTGTTTTAATACTGCCCCTATGTGGTGATTTGATGATCATGATGAAAATACCGTGGGCGATTTTTCCACTGTTTTCTCAAAATGTGGGTACCGAATAGGACTGAAAATTTCACAGATGACTGTTACTGTATCTTTCTTGATTTTGCATTTCTGCATTTCTTTGACAAAACAGTATGGAGCTACCTTTAAAACTGATTTCATTTTCTTTTGCATTGTGTATACAATTTTCTCATTCAGATTGATTTTCAGAGGAAATATTGATTTGCTGTGCGTAAGCTGATTACTTTTCTAATCAAACATTACTAACAATGTATCAATGGTGCTTTAATAGCGTTTGACAGAGCTAGGTTCATTGCTGCATCAATATTGGCATATTTTTGATCAGACTCACCCAAATCTAGATTTAGTTCGTGGGGTGATGGGTGTGCCTACGAAAGGCTCCATGCGAGGCATATCTTCAACTGGTTCCTCCGAATGACTACAATTGAAAAACAATAATAAATCAGAATAAAGGACATTTTTATTGTGCATGTATCATAATGATATACTCTACTGCGCATTACAAATTTATACAGTGCATATCACAAACAATGTGAGATGTCTCTATGTGTGTATTATTATCCCATTTACATTCCTGAAACAATCTCAACTCACTGGGAATATACAGCACTGGCTGATATAAGGCGCACAAAGTCTAATCAAGCACACAAAGCTATCTCTACCATCACAGGTACCCATATACACCTGGGTGAAGAGGAGCAATGTGTATTCATACCTGCGACCCGTGGAATACCGTAACGGAGCTCTTACTAACTGAGCTATCCAGCCCTATGTAATAGCAGTGTCTAAAATTGTCAATTCTACCTCATTATCACATAGCACTTCGAACTTACGTGAGATTGCACTATTCACCGGAATATATCGTCACGCTTGAAAGAATCTATTGTAAAAAAACAATGGGATTCCCTATATAACCCGGCACAGGGCGTATCTTCCCCAGTGCATTTTTTTGTGTAAACCGGAGTGTATCGTCAGACACGTCACCATGGATGAGCAACTGGATGTTCTGGAATTGCTGGCCGTCCCCTCCGATGAAGAGACTACATGTCTAACACAGCTTACCCAGCAAAGTGAACCAGGCCCATCCGCCACAAGCAAACCGCCCGGCAAAGCCAAACGGAAGTCGGGAACTGGTAAGAGCGTCTCACGCGAGGAATTCGCGACGCTTCAGGATCAAATCTCGTCTATGGCCAACGCCATGGAGCAGATACAATCTGTCATACTGGCAGAGCCACCTCCTAAACGGGCCAAAATTGACCCATCGTCCGACGAGTCCGACAGCACATTGAACATGAGCAAGGCTCTGGACGACCTCTTGCAAAACCAGCAACAGGATGTGGCAGTGATATGCGATTACGAACAGCAGTATGATACTGGGAGTGCGACTGGGGCCGCAATCAATGGTAAGTTAGCAGGTCTCCTCACCAAAATGATGCGCCAGAAACTGGCAGACGACAAGGTCAGCGAAAACCTTAAGAGCATGGAAAGGCCGGTCAATGCCGAGGCCTTGGGAGTCACCAGGGTAAACCCTGAAGTCTGGACCACCCTCAAACCAAAGACTCGCTCGACTGACATCGAAATGCAGAAAGTCCAGCAGGCCCTGTTAGCGGGGGTAGTACCCATCGTACGGGTAATCGAGTCGCTGATGGAAAAGGCCAATGCCCCACTTACCTCTGCAGCCGACAAACCGGACAGTGCAAAAACCGATATAAATCGGCTGCTCGACGCAGTGTCCATAATGGGACACGCAAATCTCGAGTTAAATCTCAGACGTCGAGAACTCATAAAACCCGACCTCAACCGACAATTCGGGGGTCTATGCTCCGCCAATGTGCCAGCTACTGCACAGCTATTCGGGGACAACCTTACACAGAAGTGCAAGGACATTCTGGAAACCAACAAGCTGGGCCAGAAAGTCGGTCAACGATACCGAGGTGGTTCAAACCCCAAATCAGGATATGGCGCCGGGCAGTTCCAACGGCGCAGGGATAACCGAACAAATTATCCGTCAGCCCGGGGAAATTTTCGCCAGGGCACCCCGTATCACACCCGCCGCAAGGACTACCGGGGAAAAGGGGTAACATACACCCCCACAAGCCAGCCAAGTGCGTCAGCCAAGTAGGCACGGCTATATCGGTGAGTACGGGCAACGCCCACATTAATGCCTCAGTAGCAGCAAATCAACCTGAGAATTGGTACAAGTCCCTGAGCAAGCAACAATTTGGGAACGCTCTAGTAAAACCGCTCAATGCAATGCACAAGGACAAATGTGAGAGTGCAGCACCTAACGTGGCGGGCAGATTGGCTAAATTCGTGCCGAAATGGCGAAAAATAACATCGGACAATTGGGTCCTTAATGCAGTTGAGCATTATTATATTGAGTTTGCCAAATGGCCGGTACAATATTGCCCTCCAAGGGAAATATCGTTTTCAGGAAACGAGATCGAGCTAATCAGTGAAGAGATTCATAAAATGCTTAAAAAGGGTGCGATTGTGGAGACACTCCATACAAGGGGCGAATTTATCTCGAATATTTTCATCCGCCCGAAAAAAGACGGGTCTTATCGCCCTATTATTAACCTCCGTGGGCTCAATGCCTTTGTTGCGTACTCCCATTTCAAAATGGAGACAATACGTTACGCAATGCAGTTGATTACTCCGAACTGCTTTATGGCGTCCATTGACCTAAAAGACGCATACTTCACTATACCCATCGCACCAGAACACAGGAAATTCCTGCGGTTCCTTTGGCAAGGCAAATTGTATCAGTTTAACTGTCTGCCGTTTGGCCTCTCATGCGCACCTCGTGTTATGAAACCATTAATTGCTACACTCAGGAACATGGGACATGAGTCTTGCGATTACTTAGATGATTTGCTGCTACTGGGTAGAACATTTGACGAATGTTTCAAAAATATTGAAGCACGGGTATCCCTTACACAGGATTTGGGATTCGTTGTTAATAGGCACAAATCTGTACTGGAACCCTCCCACGAAATAAATTATTGGGGGCCAATGGTCTTCCAAAGAGTCAATGAACCATATTAACTTTCTTGAGCTAAAGGCATGCCAGTTGGCCTTATTGTCCCTTTTCAAAAATGCCGAGAACATTCATGTCCATTTAAAATCGGACAACTCGACGGCAGTTGCATATCTTGATCACCGTGGAGGGACACAGTCCCCACAGTTGAATGAATTAGCCAGGGATATTTGGCAATGGTGCATGGCCCGGGACATATGGTTGTCAATCTCTTATCTTCCAGGCAGTCAAAACGAAACTGCCGACTATGCTTCTAGGCATTTTCATGAAGATCTGGAATGGAAATTGAACACGTCAATTTTTTCGAAGATAACGAAAATCTTTCCAAACCCTGAGATTGATCTCTTTGCCTCTAGACTGAATTACCAGCTAGATAATTTTGTAGCATGGCACCCACAGCCTGGTGCATCTCACACAGATGCGTTCACGCTAGACTGGTCACAGTCAGTTTTCTATGCATTTCCTCCGTTCTGTCTTATTGACAGAGTGCTGTCGAAAATAGACTTCGACAAGGCATTTAGGATACTTATTTTCCCTCTTTGGCACACACAAACGTGGTTTCCAAAGTTGCTGAAAATGCTAATCAGGCCACCTGTTATATTACCCAGTGAACCTGACCTGCTTACACTTTCATCCTCAGACAGACGCCACCCACTACGTCATCATCTGAGGCTGGCTGCCTGTCTCTTGTCAGGGAGACCTTGCGACTCCAAGGAATTTCAGGAGAGTCTGCCAACATCATCCTTGCGTCCTGGAGAAATTCTACCAGGAAATGTTACTGGTCCGCCCTCAAGAAATGGATATCGTTCTGTATTAGGACGACATGTGATCCAATTCGGGCATCTATTCCATCAGTAATTGCCTGCCTAACAGAAGAATTTCACAAGGGCAGCGGGTACAATAGTCTGAAAACTTTGCGTAGTGCTTTATCAATGACAGTACTCCCCATTGAGGGAACTACCGTTGGGTCACACCCTCTTGTCAAAAGACTCATGACGGGTATGTTCAATCTGCGGCCAACAACGCCAAGATACTCACACACATGGGACGTAAAAGTGGTCCTTGAATATTTTCAGAAGTTGGGCCCGAATGGGAAACTTTCATTCAAAGATATAACTGTACTCACTGCCCTCGTGTCGGGACAGCGCTGCCAGACTTTGTCGTTATTAAACCTTGATTATGTTCATGTAACCACAAATGGTATTGTTTTTGTAATTGACCAATTAACCAAGACGTCGAAGGTTGGCAAGCATAAAGCCAACATTACTTTGCATGAATATCCGCAGGACAGACTGCTTTGTGTTGTTACTTTATTAAAAGATTATCTACGGAGAACCTGTTCTGTCCAAGGCAACAAAAGAAAGTTGCTTTTGAGTTATGTCGCGCCACACAAAGAAGTGGGCGCTCAAACAATTTCCAGGTGGATAAAATCCACTCTAAAGGTAGCAGGTATCGATACAAGTATCTTTTCAGGCCATAGTACCAGATCGGCAGCGTGCAGTGCTGCCTACCAGCACGGGGTACCAATAGAATGTATCTTGAAAACAGCTGGCTGGACAAACTGTGCAACTTTTGCTAAGTTCTATAACAAGCCAATTCTCCGACCTAGCTTTGCTACCAGAGTCCTGGGTTGTCAAAGAAGCGTGAAGCAATGAGTAGACTGTACGTCTCACTATAGCAAACCCGAGTGTGGATTTGCAATAAGCCAATAACGGAGGCAGGGATCCATTTTCGCTATGTTGTTTGTATTTTTTCCGTACCGTTAATTGAACAATTAAACAAGCGAGTGAACGGAAGAGAAGATATTTAAAACAATGATATACATTGCAGTGTCATGGAAAACTGTTCATTTCTCTTGTTTGAAACCGCAGTGTCAGCGCAAATGTGGCACACTGTAGGGTAATTTCTGTTAGTTTCATGAAATCCTACTCTGAGAAAGCAGAGGTGATGCTTTCAGTTTCATTACGCATGTATGTATCATGCATACTAATATGGAGTTTGAACATAATAAAACAGTGACTTCATTGTATGTCGTAAAACAAACTTCTTGTCTTTGTTTATTCTTGCCGTCATTGAGCTCTAAATGTCTCACGTAAGTTCGAGGTGCTATGTGATAATGAGGTAGAATTTAAAAATTAAACGAATAAAATGAAGTTTAATTGTAATTCTACCGAACTTATCACTAGCACTGAAGGACTTACGTACCCACCCAAAATTGGTTGTCCAGATGTATAACATACTTGGTCTTTCGACCCAACCCTTGTATGACGGCAAAGTTGGGGATAACACCTCAAAATGCACTGGGGAAGATACGCCCTGTGCCGGGTTATATAGGGAATCCCATTGGTTTTTTACAATAGATTCTTTCAAGCGTGACGATATATTCCGGTGAATAGTGCAATCTCACGTAAGTCCTTCAGTGCTAGTGATAAGTTCGGTAGAATTACAATTAAACTTCATTTTATTCGTTTAATTTTTTAATTATCTTTGTTTGTTAATTTTTTATGATAAAAAACATTTCGCTTAATTTTCTCTGATTTGAAAAAAGTAAACTATCCATCAAACAAAATAAAATGTGATTGAAAACCTTTTAGCCTTTTCCAAAACATATTTTCATGGCATGTACATAATGAACAGATTAAACGGGTAGTTTTAAAGTGGTGAACAAAGTTAAGGAGACAATATACATAAGTGTACAGTTATGTAGCAAATAAATTGGAAAGCAACAATTTCATAGCTCGCTGCAGCCTTACATGTACTACCGACATGACAGCAAATTAACATTATTTTGCACAACTGACCATTGGCCTAAAACTGTGTATGACAAAAAAAATTGCACAAATTACTCTTGAAGCAAATACTAAACAAAGTTCAACATTTCATGTTGGCAGCCAAATAGACAGACAAGACGGTACTAATACATACATGTAGGCTACCTCAGCTTTGCAGCTCACCAAAAAAAGGAGGAAAATCACCGTCAATTATTATGGCTGTGTCCAAATTACATGGCTATGGCTTGTATTATGAGTAATGGCTGTGGCTTCTACCATAAACATGTGTGTAAATTCAAGCTGTAGTCAGAAGAATCTTCCACGGCTTGAACATGGATGCATTGGCTGCTCTTGGCCGGCGGCATTTTAGCTGGGAGAGTTCAAATCCGTTTTTATGGAATGCCGTAGCTATCTTCTTTAGATTGTTTGCTTCGGTAATTCCATCATTCAATTTGCCAAATTGAATGATGAAATTTGTGAATAGAATAACAGAATGACAAACTGAATGTTGGAATTGGCGACCAAAATGACAAAACGGCAAATAAAATGATGAAATTGGCAAATTAATTGATGAAATTACTGACAAACAATCTAAGCCACCGAATATAGCTATGGCGTTCCATCGTTGTTTCTGGTGCATAGCGTACCGCGTAACGCGCAACGGACGGAACCGCGTAACGCGCGGGTACGCGATCGTTATAATTAGCGCTTGAATGTTTAGCTTCATTTCTGTCCTACATTCAATGGCCGTGTCCTGCATGCGCGGATATAGCTCCCATTGGTTTGTGCACGGGTGCGTCATCTAGTTTTTATATATATCTATGGCTATACTGACCTTATGTCTGCTGGTATATCATCTGGCTTGGTCTGGGACCTAGCCTCGGCTATGCGGTCTAAGACTGCATTGATCAGCATGGCATTGGAGAAAACATGAGAGGTCTTAGCTGGGTTGATGATTGCAGATAGGGGCTTGGGTCTACTGACTGTGGACAATCAAAACACATATACCACATATGAGAAGAATAAGAAATAACAGGTACGGTGCTAATTGCTGAATAAACCATCAATCTTTGAGTGAATCATCGCACATATACCATTTTTTCAGGTTTGCAGCATTGTTAATATTGCGCGTATCATAAATTATCATTGGGATGTAGCAGTATGTGATTGGTTTTATGGCTTCTGACTGCTGAACGAAGATAATTGACTATTAGGGACACCACCAACATAGGGCTGGATGGATCAGTTGGTAAGAAGGCTAGTACGGTATTCTCGGGGTTGCTGGCTTGAATCCTGCATCAGTCAATTTTCTTTGTTCACCATTCAATGAATCAAGTTCATTAATTCATGTAAAAGGGTGAACTGCTATACATGTAAGTCAGTGTACAAACTCTCCTTTCTCTACCCAAAATGCCAATTGCCTCTATTAGCCATGTCTAGATGCACTGAATAGTGCATGAAAAAGGCCATGCATACATATTTATGAGCTGCTCAACAAACAAACCCTATTGAGCCATGTACTATTTGCTGGAAAATTTGGCCACTAAATGTTTTGAGTAAACCTTACGTCATACATGCGCTTCAACGGTGAATGGTTTAACAAATTTGAAAAGAAAATATCATTCACTGTTAAAGAAACTCCACGGCCTAGTTTTATTATCACAAAATAATTTCAAGGTAGCGACTGTTTAACTCACTCTCTCTGCGAATCAGAGTCGGTCTCTTGGTGGAGGTTTCTGGACCAAAGGCCAGTCTGCGCTGGACAGGAGGAAGAAGCCTTGCATAGCTCTCAACAATGGCATTTCTTGCTAAGGCCCTCTCACGAGCTGCAGGGTCTGTGTCAGCCTAGGTTAACATGGACAGATCAATGACATGTAGTATAATGGCTTCATGGAAGGGTTTAATAATCAACATCAAGAATAAGCAATACTGACTGTTTTATCAAGTGTGGATAAGCTTGTTCAATTTGACAATATTCATTGATATCTTAAAACTTGGGATTGGGCCCTGTCAAAAATATTGAAATATCGGGAAATTTATATTTCAGTGCAGGCGCAATCCTACAGAATATTCAGAGTTGCTCATAAGCGGATTTCAAAGCCTGGCAGGCTTTTCACAATGTCAAAAGCAGATTTCTTAAGTACTGAATAATCTGTAGCTTTTTGGGGTATAACCATTAACAAACCCTCGCGTAGTCAGATATTATAGACTGAAGAAATACCAAAAAGTAAAATTCCTCCTCAACAATAAGGACAACTGTTAAAATAACATCAAATTGTTACACAAATGCCATGAAAATAAAAATCTGAAGAAAAAAATGTATGGTTGTATTACATGTGACTAAGTTGATCAAAACAGGCTACAAAAAATCTGATCTTTCTTTATAAGTGGGGAAATATGCAAGTGGTTTACCATTAGTCCATGTTGTTTGAGCTTCTCATTTAAGCGTATTGCTTCTACATAGCGTGTCCTTTGAAGGTAGTGCATGACCAGCAATTCCTGTGAGTTAGGCTCAGTGGATTCTTGTAGGTATTGCTCTAGGATCACCTCTTCCTCATCATCAAAGGGCAGTTTCAGGAGCTTGTCAATGGTTTTGGCTGGTGAGGATGAAAAATGCAATGTTGATCACTCACTGCTCACAAACCAATGCCTACAGTATACATAGTTATAAAGTATGATAGGGCAAAATGCTGTATGTACAGGCCAACAAATTGCTGATTGAGTAATCATGTAAATAAATTATGAAATGGACAAAGAATGAAGAGAACCATGTGTGTGATTTAGACTGAATATAAGACAGATAGAGGGACGTACTTTGCTGAGAGCCTAAGATGAGGTGAGTAAGCAGCTCCTGCATGTTGTATTCATCTCTGTAACGTCTCTGGAAATGAAATGCCTCTGCTGTCAGCCTGAAATATCAAACAGAATTCAAACCATGTTTACTGCAATTACATCAGCACCAGCTCATACAAACCTGCATATGCCTTTAAAGGTAACTTCATACTTTGTTTTTCCCCACTGAAATGCAGATTCATGAGCAAAAATATCAAGAAAGATACAGTAACAGTCTTCTGTGAAATGTTCAGTCCTGTACAGTGCCTACTTTTTGAGAAAACATTGAAAAACGCTCACAGTATTTTCATGCTGGTTGTCACATCCATTCATAGTCAGGTAGCGGATAAAGCACTGTGGTTGTTATTTTAATAGCACGCCCTCATTCACAGCGGATACCAACTGCTAGCTGGCCGTTATTTCCAAAAGTTGTCTGCAGGCGACATTTAATTTCTAATCAATGGGAAAATTTTTGACAAAATGCTTTTGCATGATGTTCACTGGTATTGTTATCATTTTTATCAATTAGGTTTGAGATATATAATTTTTTTTAGATGTATCACCGAAGTATGAAGGTACCTTTAAGTAGTTCCAACAGGCCAAATAAGACACAACACAAGCTAAGCTGATGGAAATAAGGCATAATGAAATACACGGTTTGGGAAACTGACCCATTAGCCAGCAGCACAGTAAGGTAGAGTTTGACATCGTTTCTGGATGTGAAGGGTGGCTGTGCAGTCCGGACGTACTGCAGAGCTTTCTTACTCTCATTCTGGTACAGGAAGGCCTTGATGATGTGTCTGTGTTGCCATGGAGCCAGGTCAAGGGTCGTGGTGGGGTCAAGGAGCATATTTATTGCATCCTGCATCATACAAATCAAATACACAACAACAAGGTTCAAATCAAATATTTCAAAGTAACACATGCACTTTGATATAAACAGAAGTGGACATATTTTTGAAAGAGTATTTACTCCAACTGCATTCTTTTCAAACTGAATATCATTAAACATATTAGTGAAAATCCTTCAGTTCATATTTTGTAGAAAACAGAAAATTATGGTTTGTGTTTTTTGTTCATCACTTTAATAGTGCACTTTCCTATTATGTTTGGATTGCTGCTGTAGAAATCACCTGATGCTGTTTTTAAGGTTTTAAAAAGCAGTTTACTCAAATACAACAGTATTTCAGATGGATAACTTTCACGGGAAAATACAAGTTCTAGTTGTGACCAGCCCTTCATTTTTTTGGTTAAATGTATTACAATGCTCAAATGTATTTCGGTTTATGTATTTCCATACATTAAATGTCTCTTTTCAATGTTCATAAAACTCTCAGAATTCAGCCCCCCAAAGAAAACTTCTTCTTGTAATTGTATCTTTTGGAAGATAGATGGCGCTCTTTATCTCGTCTTTATGACATGCTATTAAAAGCCATTGAGACAAGTTTGATTCTAAAACAAAAGGGTCCAAAGAAAATTTGGAAACATGGAATTACACGTAACTACACAAATAGAAAGCCTTCAGACCAAAATTTCACAATGCCAGTTTTTCATATTAACCAATTGTTTACTCTACATGTACTTGTAAAATTGGTATTAACTGGGTTGTTCCTGTTCACACACATCCAATTAATTGTGATTATTTGCATGGCAATTTGACTTGCGATTCAAAAACCATCTTTTTTGTTCGTGTGTGGACAAAAATAATCGCCATTTGAATCACAATTCAAATCCAAATAATAGTGCATCTTTTTGCAAAAAATCGTGATTATTTGCTGTGTAAACAGTGTGCCAAAAAACCCTGTTTTTATATCCCATCATGCAAGGCGTATGCTATACAAACTTCCTGTCATAGCATGTCGAGTGCAAATTACCATATATCGATTAAGTTTGTCGCGTGCATAGCACTGGATGCAAGTCAACTTCAGGTCAAACTTCAACAATCGCCGCTCATTGTGGTACATTTACCCCCTTGATTTGCATTTGAACAGATTGACATTTTTGGGCAGACCGAAATCTGTGAGCTCCAAACATTAGATGGGTACATCAATTACGTCTGCCTGGAATTAGGGATATTGTTGGCATCATTCAACCAATGTGTGCTCCATTGTTTGCCCAGAGCTCCCTGTGCACATGGCCCGGCCAGATGACATCTATTTGACCGGTGACTGATGAGGTCTGAAGGGGTCAAATATATGAATCCTGAATGGGGGCTTACCTCAAACTCCTTCCTGTCTAGAAGTGAGAAGCCATGAAGGAGTTTGGTCACACCAAGAGGTAGAGAGAAACTCTGGCAGAATTTATCAATCCTCCTCGCAAGCTGTTGGCAAGGTAACACAAATGACAATTTACAATCATTCTTTCTGCAGTAATTCTCAGGAATCACATCAAACCTGAATACTCAAAACCTGTTTACATCCTATACATGTCCAGCAGTCGATTTCACGAAACTTTACGCAGTTGCGTAAGTCCACTTACGCCACGAATTTTGTGGCGTAAGTGGACTTACGCAACTGCGTAAAGTTTCGTGAAATCGGCCACTGCTCACCTGGTCTTTCTGTGCACTACGCAGCGGAGACACATGGAGAACATCTAACAGGAAGTATCCCACAATGCAATGCTTGGTCACCACGGGAACAGTGTCCACCAGGTACATGTCCAAAAGTGCCTAGGTAAAAAATGCAATTTAAGGCAGTGAAGTAATCAATTAATATTTCTTTTAAGCATACATACATTTCTTATAATTCCTACTTGGCACTGAAATCACCACTATATGGCAGATTATACCAGATACTATTCAGATTTAACTTGCAAATGGCTTATTGGCAAAACATTCACAAAATAAAGCGCAACCTTCCAAGCGTTTCCCAAACCGCATTTATAAGCCAAACTAAGCACCAGATTCAGTATTAAGGTTGGAAGAGAGACTTACATGGAAACTTGGAGGTGGGTAGAGTCCGGTTCCTCCCTCCTCTTTCCGATCCCAAAGTGTGGTAAGCTGGGAGCCTATCTCCGATACCAGACCATCAATCATTAAGATATCACCATCTATCTTATTCCTGTTCATTTCAATCAGATACAACATTTTGAAAAAATAAACAACTAAATAAAATCATTTTTATGTTAGACATAATAATACAAAATATCCGTTCAGGAATTAGCTAACCAAACAACCAAAGGTAACAATTTTAGAATTGGGAGGCCTTGACGATTCAATCCTAGTAGGATCTTTCTCAAATGCCCTCCTAACTCCAAGCATTTTATAGGCCTATATTTCAAGTCAATATTTTGGCTGATGAGCAGTTTGCAATGCTCAGTTTATTACTTGTATTAATTTTTTAGAATTATCCATGTACATGTTGCAACAGCATTGGCGAAGGAATCTTCGATTGGCTTCTATTAACATGGCCACATTTGTGTTTGACGATCATTTATATAATAAGCATTATTCCCGAAAGCACAGACTTGGTTTTGGTGTTGACAATGAGTTCTTTAAAGCTGGGCTCCAACGATTTCAAAAAATACGATGTTCACCTAAAATTGTGTTCACCTAACTCCAATTAAGGTAAACATATCATTAACCCTCACTATTGAAGTTTCTTGATGTGAATTTTAAGCCACTTTTTACCGTTCCGCATTCGCCAAGAATAAGCCATTTTCTTTCGAATTTCCAAGTTGTTTGGTCATTTACATATCATGAATTTTCATGTTTTCCTCAAGTTGATGACGTAGAAGAGGGAATTTGCTTTCCTTATGAATATTTATACACAGTTTGTTGCATATTATATACCCACACGCAATACATGCACTCCGATCATTTCGAAAGTAAAATGGTTGAAAATGATGCATTAAAGCTACCGTCCTTGGGAGGAATACAGCATCGATGAAGAATCAATGTATTATCGGATAGTAATGATCATTCGGGCAGTGATTCAGACAGTTTTAGCATACAGAAAACTCATTGGAAATCCCATACAACTCCCGCGCACCAAGGGGGTTCGTTCGTGGACTGTATCCCCTCGACTACGTCACACATTGACCTAAATCTAAATAGCGCCACCCACAGCCAGTTTTAGGGCTGTGCATTCACGGGTAATTTTGGACCCGAGTACCCTTTGCCCAAACGGGCGAGTACTCGGGTACCCGCGATATAATATAAAACATAAGAAATTAAGAACCCGGAAGTATGTTGCGTAATGGCCGTTGGTGAGTACCGTATCGGGGCTCCAAGCCAGGCTTGCTAAAAAATTACCAGACCCTCCCCAAAACACCCCGAACTTTAGCGGATTCGGCTATTTTTAGGGGTGCCAAATTTTAGTTTACGCTATTTCTACCGACATGACAGGCCAAGCAAAACTTAGAGCGAACTTTTTTCCGACATCGAACACCGACATCAAACACGATGTATGCATTGTCAGGGTTGTTATTTCGTTGCGTGATCCCCGTAAAATATTCTGACCACCCCGTAAATCGCATTTTCCTGATCAGCTAAATCTTACTTGAACATTTTGTCCAGTTGACCAATTAGAAGAAACACACTTATCACGTAAGAAATAACGTGAGAAAAATTCCTAGCGTGATGAACGCATTATTAAAGACGTAAACACAATGCATCGTGCACCTGGTAATCTCGAATGTTCCATGACTGGTATCCGCCCCACACACGGCCACGCGTAATAGCCACGATGTCAATACAACGTGCACCAGTCTCGACCACGTGTGGGCAGGAAGACTACATACTGTACACACCGTACGTACTGTGTGTATGCACGGTGTAGGGTCGGTCGGTTCCGATGATCTGCCGTACGCGGTAGGATTTTTGGTCGGTACATGTAGGCCTACATCGCGGCAGGGATGCGTCGCGTTGTCCAGTGCCATAGATCGCGGCCGGAACGCGTCGATCATGTGGCTCGCTGCCGGCTTCGGTACAGATTTGCGGTAAATAATCTGCTTTTGACATTGCAAAAAACTACAAATTTTGCAGGTCAGTGATGTATTATATGAAAAAGGGCATGGTTGTTATTTTTTTACGGGTAATAGAATCGAAAAAATGGAGCCGGGTACTCGATGGTTTCGGTCGGGTTTCGAGTACCCGGGTAGAATGCATAGCCCTAGCCAGTTTGGGTAAATAGTCCGAAGAATTTACAATTGTTATCAAATTTTATTTCCAATATTACTAGATAATAAAAAAAAACCAGCCCCATTGTATATTATGAGAAAGTTCTTATAAGTCCCATAAACGAGGATTTGTATGAAATGCATTACGTTTACACATTCAGCTTGTAGAAACAAGATCATATTGTTTGATAAGCATTCACTCTTATTATTTCTTAAAGCGTAGACTTTGTTTTAGATTTGACGAACTTTCTTTGTTGATTGAATGAGAAGTATTTCCATAGTAACTGCAATGACATCAAGCATGAGACATATGATTATTTATACATGTATTTGTATCATAGTGCCATTTGGTTTCCTGCATGTTCAAATTATCCACACTGTGCAGCTTAAATGCATAGTGTAACCATATTCAGCTGTCATGCCCTGTAAAACCAGACCTTTCTGCTTACACTAGTACATTTGCAAGTTGGTGTAGCCGTTCTTTCCTTGCTTTTCACCTCTGGCAGCCGGGGTTCGAGTCCTTCACAGTCCACAAGAAGATTGTTGTTCAGTCCCTACCTGACTCTGTGGGGATTTTAGCCAGAATATTACTCTGGGGTTTTCCTCCCGCCTCTAATATTGTACCTTCTTCTCATTATCTTCCAAGAAAAGGTTTCATCAGACTTTCAAACTACAGTGCCTAGAGCACTTTTGAGGAATCCTTGGTTTTAAATAAAAATAAATAATAGAAATCAATCAATAAAATAATACACAAAAACTCACGTGCACATTTTCTGGAGTTGGGATCTCCGTCGGGCATAGATTTTCCTCAAACTTGATGCTGGATAATAGAATTGCCCCTCTAATTGGTCCTCCTCTTCTGTGTTCAAAATGAAATAAAGCAACATGTAGACGTCTATGTATGTACACATAGTAGTGTAAACCTTTTCCATACATTTGTATTGAGACCTTTACTTATAGTCTAGTGCAAGGTTTTTATCTCTCAACTAAATTTTGAAGAAGCAGAGATTTCAATCTACCTCGAATTTTGCGTACAAAATATGCCAAAATGCGTACTGGTTGGCAGGTCTGTACGTGGTTTCTGCACAAAACCAGCTCAGTATTAAAGTGCAGAATAAATTTATTCTGTTGGTATTCATATGTTGGTTTGTTTATATAATAATAATAATAATATTTATATAGCACATTTTTCCGTAGGTTACAATGCACTCAGTTTCATGACAATCCAGAATACCTTCAAAGTATTTTCAAAATGTTGGCAGTAATACATCATGGATTGAATGGTTGGAGGTCCCTGAGCCTACCTAGACACTCTGGTAATAAACCATTCCTGACAAACCAGATGACTGCCTTCAGATGTTGATGAATCAGAGTTACTACATTGAACTTGGTTTCTAGATCCTTCAATCCTGCATCAAAGTGTGAACAAAATAAGAAAACAAGATAATAAGATTCACTCAAGAATTCTTTGGTACATATAATTTTGGACTTACAATTTATAAGTCATTGAATAAAGAACACTTGACTGGAGCGAGATTCGAACCTGCGACCCCCAGAATACCATAGCGATGTTCTAGCAATTGACCTATCCAGCCCTATCAATAATGGTGGATGACATAATGGGAAACTTTTGAGAACCGGTCTTCAAGTCAACAGCGCACGCACAACAGCGCAGGCGCAAAGCAACGCGCGCATGCTCACAATTGCATGCGCGTGCGCTGTTGACTTGAAGACTAGTTCTCCAAAGTGTCCCATTACAAAAAGACTTAGCAAACAAACAAGTAAAAGACACAATGCTTGAAGAAGGTTTCGTAATTTCCATGAAGTTGTATTTAACACTAACCAACACTCAAACCACAGGTAACCAATCATGGTTTTTCCTGTGGTAAGTGTGGTATCCTGAATACCACAATACACCACAATGTGGTTTTCATGGTAATGTGTGGTTTATGATCTAGTTCCTCTGTGGAGACTGTGGTAGTGTGTGGTAAGCAGATCTTGTCTTGTGTGGTAGGTACAGTTAGGTTAGGGTTAAAATGCAAGAATTGTATCCGTGATACACACCTTGCTCAGTCGTGGTGGCTGATTGGTCAAGCAATGATTGGATGATAGTGATCATGTGACCCAGATGCACTGCATGCTGGTCTAGCAGTCGACGGGTACGATCATCAATAAGGGTGCCTTCACCATTGTAAAAAGTAACACCTGAACAAAAAAAGAATTCAATAAAAAATTACCATAATGTTAATTATTCTTAGATTATAAGGAGTAGTATCTAAACTGAAGCAAACAAAAATCAACCTATTGTTAAATATCTCCATCAAAATTAAACACAACATTTTGGAAAGATATTTTCCATAGCTTCTGACGACACAAAATGAGTGGAAAGTCACTAGGAGTCATCAGCCAGTCCAGCTATTCAATGGCAACATACTGTTGACTTATCCCATTCAAATCTCCAGCATAGTTTCCAATTTTAGCAGACATTGACAATGGCCAAAACGTCACATAATGCTGGAAAACTTGTTTTCAAGCTCATTATTGTTGTATTTATAATCATATCAATTTGTTTCTTAATTCCATGACTCTCTAAATCCTTTCCTGTGGAGCTATACTGCATGATGTGGATAGTCAGTCCCCATTCACTTACATAGATGGTCAATAGACTGTTTGATATTGGTTACCAGACCCCAGGCCCAGTCAAGGATGGTTCTTAGATTGCAGCCAGATGGGAAATCTGCAGAGTGAAGAAGTGAAGCAAATAGATATATAGATATATTATCCATGAACAGTATGAGATCCATTATGCCTTGGCAGGATTCGAAGGTATCATTCCATTTATTTAAACGTTACACACAATACACAAGTCTGTTTTGCTACGACTTGTAGATTATTTTGTACCTAACTTAAATTTAAGAAAGATAAAACAAACAAAAATCCAAGCTTAGCTCTTTGAAAATGAAGCGACCTCATGCAATCATGGCGATGGATTTCATTTTATCCCAAGAACAGCGTGAATATGAAATGCGCAATTTACAACAAAATAACAACCCTAATTATCGGCAGAATACCAACTCTCAGCTGAGAAATGTATCAAAACTCATACAATTTATTATTCATCATACATTATGCAGATATTATGATTGAAAATGAAGTATGTGTACATGAAATTTGGGCTAAATAACATGCCACTTCCATTGTGAGTCGATCCCCCTTATCTGTATGCACAATTTGACTTGACAATTCAAACCATGCGTGAGTCAAAGTCCTGGACAACTCAAAGTTTTCATTCATTCCCTGGAGGTTCAAGTCATCAAGGTTTAATTTTACTTGCAAAACAATTGATACATTTATGGAGGTCAAAAACTACAATTGAAGAGATTCTGGATCACTCTGTTTTAAGTGTACTATTCACTACTTCAAGTCCAGGTGGCTTGATCAAATATGTCCTTTCTTTCTCAGGTAAACCCATCGCTTGCTTGGCTGAGTGTACCTACCTCCATGCGTCCAGCTGCTGATACACTGAATGACCAGACTGACCTGGTTATGCTCCATGGCCACGGTCAGTAAGGATTCACGCTGGTCTTGCTGTGGACAGTACAATAAGAAGTTGACCGATGACAATATGCGTGTTTGTCAATATAATAAAACTGTGACTCATTGTCATTTTGCATATATTTACATATTTTAGCAACATGTGCAAACAATCATTGTTATGAATGATTCTTCCTCTGGCATACATCAGCACTGCATACTCAGTGCTTGTTGAGTGCACATACAAAAATCATAACCTGGCTCAGGTGGGATTCGAACCCACAACCTCCTACTTACTAGTGGAGATGTCATACAACTTGACCACCAAGCTAGCAAGGTATTAAAACGCATTTAATCATTGTTTCTCATCGGTGAAATAGAATTATGCAATCAAAGTTTCTTTAGTCCATTCACACATGAAGTTTGGTTCATAGGGCCTTGCTGCACAAACAAAATCAGATTTGGGCACTAATACTGTAACATGAAGATACAACTTTGATGCACTGACACAGTGCTTTCAAAGGTTACTTGAACCCTAAAACCAAATATCCTATGTTCATCTGGTCAACACCAACTGACAAGTCTAATTCTCAAGAAAAGATGTCATGACAGATCAATGGTTGGCACTGCCACACAGAAGTCTGCAAAAACTCAAAAGCAAGAATTTATTCAGTTTGTCATCAACACATGATTCCACTGATAGTTGATGGTAATGTCATGGATTTACTATGTCTCAAGGATTGTGTACACATAAGATGCTGGCAATGGATTTGATTTGCCTGCCCGGCCGTGCCACATCACTGATCCTAGCTGAATGACAGGGACTAGGGTAGGGTGTGTCATGTGGTTAAGCATAGGAAGCAATTAATTTTGAGGTGGCTGTGGATTTCCTTCCAATCTTTACCGAATACCCATAAGTTATTAAAAAAACTTCCTGCTGATAAACCCTTTGCTAGTTAGTGTCAGTTGACTCAATGTAAAGATAAACAAACAAGCTTACAGCGGTAGCATTGCCAGGTCCCTGGTCGATGTATTTCTTGGGGAGGAGACCGGCTAGCCAACAGCGGTTGAAGAAATACTTGGGCTCTCTCACTGCTTGAGGACCTTCCTGACAGAGATCTGCAATGACCTAAGGACAACACCAAACAAAATGGACTGTTTATAGTAACAGAAACCTACTTAAGAATCTTCACAGTCAACCTCAACCTGTTACGTCTTGCAAATTAGTCTTGCCCTTCACCGACGTGGATGAGCACTGTATACTCAGTGCTTGTGAGAGCACATGAAAGAATCACATGCTTGCTCAGGTGGGATTCAAACCCACGACCTCCTGCTTACTAGTGCAGATGCCTTACCTGCTAGGCCACCGAGCTAGCTGGGGTCTGCAGGGTGAATCAAATCCAATGACAAGGCGGGTACCGCAGTAAATCATGAATATTAAATGATTTTGGTCGGGAAATAGATAATATGCAAATTAGGCTTGCCCTTCACCAACGCGGATGAGCACTGTATACTCAGTGCTTGTCGTTGAAGGGCAAGCCTAATTTGCACATTATCTATTTCCCGACCAAAATCATTGAATATTCTGTTACGTCTTGTTATTTCAGCACCAAGGGTCCTGGGGCATGATTTTTGACGGTGTTTCTGTTATCATCATTTTACAAAAATTATTTGTTTTTTTAAATGATGATGCGGTGCAAGCCTTTTGTATAGCGATACCCATCTCTGGAATGGACTGGTTCCTTAGTGTCATTTGCAAGACGTCTGTTAAAGGACTAAGCAAAAGCTTGCACCGCATCATGTGATATAGCAACAGTGTTTTTAGTCTAGGAAATTCAAACTGGAATGTTCATGTGCAATGAAAGAAGTCTGTGTACCAGATACTTATTCAGATTTGGTTTCAGGAAAGTTAATGTAACAAATGGTCCTGGGATAATAATAATAAACACATAGAGTGACAGTAAATGCTCTTTATAAAAGTGGTTTATTTTTTACACATAGGGCATTAGGAGGACGGGTTAGCATTTGAAAGTGAAAATTTAGTCAAACCTGTTTCTGTTGTCCAAGAAATTTTGCCGTGACTAGGCCAGCTTCCATCAAACTGGTTACATCAAAGCTGAGAGCAGAGGGCTGGAAGTGTTGTTCAGGTGCTGGTATGTGGGTGGACACGTAGGGAACGACAGAACTGGGATTGATATGTAGGTCCTGTGAATGGATAAGGACATAATGTGGGAGATAGTTGTTACATTACCTGATTCTTGGGACTTGTTGTACAAGGCAATAGCTACAGGCAACTTGAAGGTAACTAGCTTCACTTCAGACAAACACAATATTCCTTGCTGTCACAAAAGACATTTATTGACAGTGTCAAATACTATCCTTATTGGTAATATCATACTTTGGTTTTTATCCACACCACTGTTAAGGTCCACTTTTAATCTCCCCGTCAACACCTCTTTGACCCCTTCCCCCAACCACATTTGCCAATTTTTATCCTCTCTTTGTGGTTTCCCAGCCTTATTACATGCTTTCCCTGTTTCCCTGGTCACTATGTCCCCCTTTGTCCCAATCCTCTCATCCATTTATGTGTATCTTTACTTGCATGTTCCTGTCTTCTTCTCATTCAGCCCTTGATAAAGATCCTGTTAGGATTGCAATGTCAGGCTCTCCAAACTCAAAGTGTGACCAAAGCTCAAGCACAGTGGGTCTAAACTTGTGACATAGTTCTTCTTACCATGAGGAAGTCAGGTGAGGCAGCTTGAAGAATGGAATCCAATGAGTAGAAGGCAAAGAAAGGACATCCTTGTTTCCCTGGCAACACCCTAGCAACAACACAAGGAAGTTGATAAAATGTAAACATTTGGTGTAGTGCTTGATTAGGCAAAGCCAAACTAAAGATATAAGAACAAAATTATAGAGCAAAATGGTCAAGGCTTAAATATGTGTACCAATGTTCTTCAATATCCCAAGCTAGAGTGTATTTTCACCACTTCTTGACATTTAACCCCCACAAATGTGTGCTCTTAGTATTTTGGTACTATTTTATACATGTACAATTTATTTTTGGTTGAAATGAAAAATGTCCAAAACAAAGTAAAGACAACAGATATCCAGCATTTATGCCCTTTCACTTGAAATTTGTTAAATATAAATGATACATCTTGGCAGTGACTCATGGCTGATTGTTTGCACCATGGCAGGAAATAATAGACTGAAGTCCCACTGGTGCAGATGTCATGTCATTAGACCACCCAGCTAGCTTAGGTCAGCGGGGTAAGTGGAATCCAATATCACAGCGGGTAACGGGTGGTAAAAACAAATCTAAAATCCTGGGCTGATGGAGTAAATATACAAACTGATCATTTGATCTCACCTAATAACCCTTGGCATCTGTGCGTAGTACCAACGGTTCAGATCAAAGATGGCCAGGAAACAGCTGCTAGCTTCTTGACCATCAGCAGGGTCAGCCCTTGCCTCCCATACAAAGGCTACAAGACCAAGGTCCAAGCGGTCACCTGAGGGACAGTCAATCAGTCAACATAGAATCTACATTATTATCATTCTCAAACATTCTCACAACATGATTTCAAAGTTGTCTGGAGTGTTGAACAGTGCATCTCCAAGAGTTTGCAATTCCTTGGCCAAACACAATGCAAGGAATCTGTCAACCCTTGACAAATTCCGTGCATTGTGATTGTCCAATGCGTTGCAAACTATTGGAGGGGCACTATTATGAATTGCCCGTATTGGTTTGGATTCTCAAATGCACTTTTCTCAAATCTGACCACTTTTTAAAGGAAAATTTTTCACAGAATAATGGTTGTAGAATTAGATTTATAAATAACAACTTTTCAGACTGAACCTAAGCCATGATGATTTTGATCCTCAGCATTCCAGTTTTTTACTTTTCATTTTTTTCATGGATAACTGCCAATCATACACAAGTAGACAAGAAACAAGAGTGCAAGAAACCTGTAGGTGTTCATTTACCTTCATCTTCACACATGGAATCTTCATTCTTAACTGCTCCTGGGGCAATTTCCTTGGCCAATGTATAGCAAGATATGATTCGACTTCCCTCAGAGGTTCGATTGGACAGATTGAAAGGGTCAAGGGTCAAGTCATGGAAGAACTGCGCCTCACAGCTTATCATCTCCTACACAAACAAGACACACAGTTATTCAACTCATCTATGACTTCTGTCTCATGATGTACATATCTACATTCCAATTGGAATGCTCTTCAGGGTAAATTCATACTTTCATTTTTGTCATAGAAATGCAGATGCTTACTGGTGTTGATATCTTTTTCATCAATTAGGCTTTTAGATAAAAATTATTTCTTTTTTTATTTCCAGATGCAGCACCAAAGTATGAAGCTTACTTTAAAGTCAGTTCACAAAGGCATTTATACAATTGTTTGCATACCCACAGTAATTTTAGAAGTAAAAAGGAACTATGTATATGCCATGTGTCCCTTGAGAACAGAATAAAGGTTATTTCAAACTCACACAATGTGAACGCACAATGCGAATGTTGTATTTGATGTTCATAGTCTCTGTCAAGTCTCTGCTGCGTGTATACATGCGACAGATATTGAAATATTTTAATTTGTCCAAAAGGATCAAATTTGTGCGCACAAGCTTTTCTTATTTTCAAATGCTGCACATAAAGATGCGCACTTTCAGTACACAGTGCGTAGTTTTTGACAAATACCACAGCAGAGGCAAGCTGGCCACAATGCGCCTGCAATTCGTCTGCACGGCGGCTGCAGGGGGAGTATATCGGTGAGTATATAATGGGGCGTTTTCACACACATTGGGATATTTCACCATAGAAAAGCACAGCGCAGACTGCCATGGGGGCCGTACGGATAGTGTGCGATCTGCGTACGGGAGACGTAGAACCGTTCTATGGCATGGCTACAACAAATTTATAACTCTGCGCTATAACTTGACGGCCATCCCTACGGCAAGTAGGGATGCGCTGTGGAGTGACCCTGAGGCTGCTGCAGATTTTCTGCAGCCGCCACACGTATCTCACGATTTCGGGATTGTGGGTTCGAATCCAGCCATGGGTTAATGGTGCTTGCGTCCTTGGGCAAGACGCTTTACAAGTAAAATATTGCTCCTCTTCGCCCAGGTGTAAATGGGTACCTGTGAGGGTAGAGATGGCCTTGTGGTTTGATTAGCCTCTGTGCACTGAATACGGTAGCCGGGGTTGTATACTCCCCAGGGAGTTAAGTTGGTTTCAGGAATGTAAATTATGGCCCGATGACCAGGGATAATAATAAAGTTGTAATGCGCAGTAGAGTATATTAAAATAGTATAAATGTCCTATACAGGGTGTCCCAGAAAAACCGCAACACTGTGTCGGGACCCATTATGTTAACATTAAACTGTTTATCATTTCAAGATTCAGATATGTGATACAGCCATGTCTTGGCTTTCACCATGTAGAATTTAAGCATATTGGGGCTGAAATTGGCGAAAATATGACCAATTGAAAGAGTACTCCTTAAACAAATATTTCATGGATAACGCACATAATGGTCAATACACACATAATGTGTATGAAAGAAAGATAAAAATCGGGTTTTGAGGTTGGGTAATTCAGTCTTAGTTTTTTCACTCAATTTAAGTCAAATTTTGCTCGAATTCTACATGGTGATAGCCAAGACATAGGTGTATTACATATCTGAATCTTGAAGTGATTAACCGTTTAATTCCCATATAATAGTTCACGACACAAGTGTTGCGGTTTTTTTTGGGACACCCTGTATTATTTATAATTATTATTACCTCTCGTTATTGGGCTACGTTTACATAACTGAAACAATCTCAACTCCCTGGGGAGTATACAGCCCTAGCTGCAAAGTGTCTAAAGGCTCAGCAAGCACAAACGTAAATCATCTCAACCCTCACAGGTACCCATTTACACATGTGTGAAGAGGAACAATAACAATACCGTAATTTTCGGAATATAGCCCGCGGCTAATGTGTTGATTCTCACGCTGAAAAATGTCTCTGCGGCTTATATTAAGGGCGGCTAATGTGACAACATCTGAAGAATAAAATCTACCGGTACACTATAAATGTACGTACACGTGCATGATTGTGTATGAAAATGTTGAAAGCTTGAGCGGTCAGCCAGCGGACTGTACACGCAAGTAAGTATTGTTAACGCCGCACAAATCGTGTGGTGCGTCTGTTCGTTTTTGTGTTTCTGTTCTCGTTGTGTGATCCATGCATATTCGTTCGTTTTTGTGTTATCCATGTACGTTACGCTCATGCGATGCTGAGCAACCTGCACGCACGCACGCACGTGACTGGGACTTGACTACACGGGTCCACAGTTGCCTAATATTACACGCACTACCCGTGGATACCGGTAATCTCTGTCGAGGCTGGCTCATGTGCGTTACGTAAAGACACAAAGTTTACGTTTTCTTCTATGGGATCGTCGATTTTTGTAAGGATTTTCAAGATGTTTCATAAAAACAGAATTTACTGGCTGATTAGCAATAACAGTTTTTGACATAGATGAGCTTCAACTTGAGACTCTATTGAGAGTCTGAATTAATTCACGCACACATATCACAAGTCGGCACATCAAAATAAAGCGATCAATCCGCAGATGAAACTGATCTGTTTTTTGTTTTGGCTGAACCACGATAAAACCATGGCTTGTAAGGGAGAGCAGTGCCATGGTGGTAAAAAAAACGGTTTAATAAATAATTGAACTATCCCACAGAAATCATGTGACGCCAAAAATAATAATATTAATAATCGGAAGCGTAAAGAATAATATTCCCCTTTTTTAAATATAATATTATAGCGCCCTCTCTTGACTTATTATAACAAATTAAAAACGGAAGCGAAGTCGCTCGGCACGATTTGTGCGAGTGACATACTTACGGACGTCCGTGATTCTTCACAGCGATTCTTCACAACAGTTGACGCCGTCTACTTCCGATTCAGGTCGTCAATTAACTCTTGAAGCAGTATCATTTATTTATTCATTCATCATCATATACATGCATGTACATTATTTAATGACATATACCAACATAAAATCATGCATGTTCGCTTTGCTTGAGATTTTATAATTGAAGAGAAAAAAACAGTCCTTTTCAGGACTACCAAAAACACAAAAGAGAAAATATTGTATGTCTGCTGGCCCCATAAAATTATTTATCATATTATCGCTTCTGTGCAAAATAATTAATAAATACCGCTGGTTAAAGTTTATTTCAGTGTCGCTGGTTCGCGTGTTAATCACGCTTTGTAAATAGCATGTGTAGGCCCTACTGGAACCATAAATTTTACCGTACGTCCACAATGAAAACATACACGTGCATGCCTGACATTGTCGGCAAAAAAAATGCGGCAGGCAATACGCACCAATTAAGTGGTCCCCGTTTTTGCCCGTAAGTAAAAACTGATTTCCCCATATAAACATCAAAATACATTGTAATGTGTTGTCATCAAGAATTCGTGAACACTTTACCGGCGTCTTTGCTGACTGATTATGCAATTGTATGTGCCACAACCAGCACTAGGCACAATAATACTGGCTAAAATGTGATTACTGTACATCGTCCGTGTCCACGCGGGTGCGGCTTATAAACCATTGCGGCTTATACAGTAACTTTAAATCTTAATTTCCTGATTTTTGGGTGCTGCGGCTTATAACCCACGCGGCCTTTATTCCGAAAATTACGGTATGTGACAAAGAGTCTTGCCCAAGGATACAAGCACCACTAGCCCATGGCTGGGTGATTTGCTTTCCGTGTGAAATAGACCAAGAGACAAACCTTGTAGATATGTCCATAGTTCTCATGAACCTCTTTCCTGTCATACATTATCTGGAATAGGTGTACGTTGGTTGCAACATCTTGACTGTCAACAGAAGAAATAAAGACATGATTAACTGGAGCTTTCAATGCAGAAACAAATTCCTCAAAATTCACTCTTGCATCTTCTACATATTCCATTCCATGGGTAAATGGTTAAATGGTCAAAGGTCACATGGTCATATGTGTGATCAGGAATTTTCTGGAAACCAACTGACTCAGAAGTCAAGATGTCTAATGAGGGAGATAACCATTTCACTGGAGCCATAACTGACCTGCAAAACTTATATCTTGAAGGTGTAAAGTTTGCTGGCCCAGAGTTTTGCCAGACTATTTCGCTATGTTCACAGTGTTGCCAATACCCGGACACCAACGATAACGATTCCAGTGAATTGGACGGTGAAGTCAAAGCAAGCGAAAGAATTATCGATGAGGAACCCGATGATCAACCCTTGATTTATGTAAAACCCAACCAACATTCCACTGAACATTTCAGCACAATCTGAATAAGGTTACCCACTGTATATTTTGCAGATTGGAGTGTGAAATCGCTATTACAATTTGATTGCTTGTTTTCTCCTATTATCCTTTTCTACACATGAACAAACAAAACATTCAGATAAACATCAAATTGAAGCTTATTTCATGCTCTTACAGATGATATGAACAAATTGTTAGGAAGAGACATTAGACTCCTTTTAGCGGGTAACATAAATGATTTCTAGCAGTACTTACTCAATGTCTATTGCCTGTGGACCCCTGCCAACCCAGAGATAGCTGAAGTATTGAGGATCATCCTCTGGTTCTTGGTAGGCAAAGTGTGTAACAGGTGAGGGCTTCTTGGACAGTGTGCTGCTGTATCTACATACACAAACAATCAAAAGGGCTCCTTCGTGCAGAAACAATTCTAAAAATCTGATATTATAAACCCCTATATAACACGCATTACTTTCACATAATTAGTTTTGCCTAACAAGAGGCACTGTAGCATGGGCATAGAGAAGAGAACTGGCGGGAGTAATTGACGATAGAAAAATGCCAAGGAAGTTAAAGACAAAAGTTTATTTATAATATCCTTATCAGACCAGTAATGCTGTATGGTGCAAATTCATGGCAAACAGGGAAAAAATAGGAAAGGAATCAAGAAACTAGAAATGCGACTGTTAAGAAGGATTAGAGAAATAACATTTAAGGATTGAGAGAGACGTCAGAACATCAGGAAGGAGTTGGGGATCAATGATATCAACCAGAATATTTGACAGATCAGAATGAGATGCCATAGCCATGTGATGAGGATGGAAGAAAACCCAGCAAAATGTGCTATGAATGTTGAGATAGAGGGAAGAAGACCGAGAGGAAGATCCAAGAAGAGATGGAAGGACAATGTCAAACAAGATCTAGAACACTTCCATGTGAGACCAGATGACTCACAAGATGTTAAGATAGAGGGAAGAAGACCAAGAGGAAGACCCAAGAAGAGATGGAAGGACTATGTCAAACAAGATCTAGAACACTTCCATATGAGGCCAGATGACTCACAAGATGTTGAGATAGAGGGAAGAAGACCGAGAGGAAGACCCAAGAAGAGATGGAAGGACAATGTCAAACAAGATCTAGAACACTTCCATATGAGGCCAGATGACTCACAAGATGTTGAGATAGAGGGAACAAGACCGAGAGGAAGATCCAAGAAGAGATGGAAGGACAATGTCAAACAAGATCTAGAACACTTCCATATGAGGCCAGATGACTCACAAGATGTTGAGATAGAGGGAACAAGACCGAGAGGAAGATCCAAGAAGAGATGGAAGGACAATGTCAAACAAGATCTAGAATAGTGCTGTGCATTTTCGGAGCTTTTGAAAACCGGAAAACGCTTTGAAAAAATTAGCGGTTGCCCGAGCTCCGATTCATAAAAATGAATGATAGCGCTATATTACGCACGTGTCGATAATGTGCACGATCAAATGATGCATAGCGTTGTATGTAGGAGTGTGTAAAACATGCTACAACGATCGTTGCGCCGACGTATACATTCAGTTTCTGGTCTCGATCTACGTGCGTGTTTGGGAATCTTGCGATGATTTGGTGCCGGCAACCTTACAGAATATTCAGTCAGAATCTTTCATAACTTGCTCAGCGTGACATGTCACATTTCTTACCGAAAAATCTGCATTGAAGCCGGCCGAAATCCACGGTACCGAGCGCAACTTGAATGCATGCACCAAATACACACGTTGTACGTACGACATGTAGGCTTGCACTTCCGGCCTGATTGCGAATTGGCGACTGTGTACTAGTGTACAACGTATGCTTTGAATGGTGCGGCGCATAATACACATCGTGGAATTTTCTGGATGCAATGCTGCTGCTGCATGGGCCGGGCCATGCGGCCACGTGGTGGGCATGCGGTGTTCATGATGCATCGTATGCGATATGTTTACGTCTTCTTTCGAGCGATCGTCGCGTTCGGAAGGCTGTTGGCAATATTTGTTTAATCAAGTTTGCGAAAAGTTTGTTTCTGCTTGGCAAAATGGACCAAAAACGACTGAAATTCAAGTATGTATTATACAGTATACACTTTTGGGGTTGTTTATTTATTGGGCAAACGTCAGTCTACTTTTAAAAATGTTGGTTTCGTATTCCGTTTTTGAAATTTTGAAACCGGATGGCAAGATTTTAAGCGGGAGCCCGTGAATCCGTTTTTGATGCACAGCACTAATCTAGAACACTTCCATGTGAGACCAGATGACTCACAAGATGTTGAGATAGAGGGAACAAGACCGAGAGGAAGATCCAAGAAGAGATGGAAGGACAATGTCAAACAAGATCAAGAACACTTCCATATGAGGCCAGATGACTCACAAGATGTTGAGATAGAGGGAAGAAGACCGAGAGGAAGATCCAAGAAGAGATGGAAGGACAATGTCAAACAAGATCTAGAACACTTCCATATGAGGCCAGATGACTCACAAGATGTTGAGATAGAGGGACGAAGACCGAGAGGAAGATCCAAGAAGAGATGGAAGGACAATGTCAAACAAGATCTGGAACACTTCCATGTGAGACCAGATGACTCACAAGATGTTGAGATAGAGGGAAGAAGACCAAGAGGAAGACCCAAGAAGAGATGGAAGGACAATGTCAAACAAGATCTAGAACACTTCCATGTGAGACCAGATGACTCACAAGATGTTGAGATAGAGGGAAGAAGACCGAGAGGAAGATCCAAGAAGAGATGGAAGGACAATGTCAAACAAGATCTAGAACACTTCCATATGAGGCCAGATGACTCACAAGATGTTGAGATAGAGGGACGAAGACCGAGAGGAAGATCCAAGAAGAGATGGAAGGACAATGTCAAACAAGATCTGGAACACTTCCATGTGAGACCAGATGACTCACAAGATGTTGAGATAGAGGGAAGAAGACTGAGAGGAAGACCCAAGAAGAGATGGAAGGACAATGTCAAACAAGACCTAGAACACTTCCATGTGAGACCAGATGACTCACAAGATGTTGAGATCTAGAGGGAAGAAGACCGAGAGGAAGACCCAAAAAGAGATGGAAGGACAATGTCAAACAAGATCTAGAGCACTTCCATGTGAGACCAGGGACCGATTTCACTAACGCTTTGCGATCATCGTAAAGCCCAAATCCATCGCTAAATGGAGAATCGATCGCTATTTTGTGTAGTAATTTTCCGTTTAGCGATGGATTTGGGCTTTACGATGATCGCAAAACGTTAGTGAAATCGGCCCCTGATGACTCACAAGATGTTAAGATCTAGAGGGAAGAAGACCGAGAGGAAGACCCAAAAAGAGATGGAAGGACAATGTCAAACAAGATCTAGAACACTTCCATGTGAGACCAGATGACTCACAAGATGTTGAGATAGAGGGAAGAAGGCTGAGAGGAAGACCCAAGAAGAGATGGAAGAGAAGCTCTGGAAAGGGAAGACAAAGGCAGCCGACCCTGATAAGCAGGAAACGTGGCGTTAAGGGGAAGAAGAAGAGTGTACACACATGTGCTTCAGTCACTACCAAGCATATCCATCAGTGTCCAAATATGATATATCATAATTACTTATTTAACACCACAGTTTTAACACGGTTATCTACTAGTTGCTTAAAACATAAAGAAAAAAGTAATTTCTTGCTTAAAACCATTATTTTACCATGGACATCTAAATGGATCATAAAAATCCATCTTTATAAAATATTATCTGTAATAAAAATCTTCCCTAATTAGAATGGACAATGGCAACTTGTGGACAGTTATAATATTTGTTGGCAACTTACTCAAGCGCTGGAGTAGATATCTCCCATAGTTGAAAGCAGCCAAAGCTGAAGCCAATGGCCAGGGTACCAGTCTGTTTGATGTAGGCTAAACTGGTAACACACACCTCACTTGGGTAGAAACTCTTACTGACAGATTGATCTGGATTCCTGAAGCTGAATGAGCGAAATGAGTGACTGTCCTCTGCAAAAAGGGAAAACGGGGGTAGAGATGAAGTCGAGTTTTAACCTTTCACTAAACCATTGAAAGGTGAACAATGAAAATTGATTTGAGCGGGATTTGAACCTGCAACCTTTAGAATAACGAACCAGCCATCTACCAACTGAGCTATCCAGGCCTTTGTTGCAATGTTTCAAACTGTCAATCATCTTTGCTTGTTTGCCATAAAAGCACTCACATGCCGCTATATCTCATGACCCATGAGATATATAATATTTAAGATACGCGCAACATTAGTTAGTAGATCACTCACTGAGAATGCGGCTTTTTTAACAAATTGACAATAAATGAATCTAACATCTTCAGAATGATTGCTCTAATCCTTTCTTAAATTGGAATGCTAAACGGTCAGGGTAGCAAGTCCATGGAATATATACATACAATATACTATATGTTCACATATATGGCTTGATGTGGCTGGCAGCCATAGGGGCCCATGCATACCAGTAACCCTACATTGAAGTTACATCCTTTGGAATTTAGTTTCCTAGCTACCAGCAAGGATGATTAGCCTTCCTGTTCATTACAGCCAAACTTTGGCAGTAAGCCATTTTGGAAATCAGTCACATGGCCAAAACTGTCTGTTAAGACCTGGAACACTCCTCTACTATAATAAAGGATAATGATGAAGAACGATCGAGTCCATTAACCTCTCAGTGATCCCCTGTGCATTGCAACAGGACAAAGGCCTTGAATCAGGGACTGAATAAGATTCTTAGAATGCTTTCCTCCTGATTGAGGGCCAGGTATTGCAGAGTAATGCATGAGCACTCAATGCCAGAACTGATGACCCCATTAACATCCTCTACAAACAGTCTTGCTCACTAAGACACTTTGGATAAATTGACGCTAACCATCCAGGTGAAGACACAAGTGCTCCCCTTTCCTCGCTGCTTTCTCTCGTAGCACCCCAACATCTGTCAACCTCGACGATATGACCTTGGCACCCCTTGCTGTGACCTCATTGCAGGACAGACTCTCATCTTGTCGCATGTCAACGAGGTAGGTGTGGCCCCCTTCTGTGCCAACTGCAACAATGCCAAAGAAAAGGCGGAGCTGGTCTCCAAGAGCAAAGCTAGGGGAGTTGATCCCACCGGATGATGTGACTGGCTCCACTGCTGTTACCTGTAAGATTCATGAAATATAATTAGTGCTAACAAGACTTTTGGCAAATGATATCTAAGCATCAAATTTTTATGAATCTGTTTTTCAGACAATGATTCCTACATTGTAGGTGCATGTTCAGCCTATGAGGATAATATTACATTACCATCATGTGCACAGGTTCTAGATGTATGTTTGCAACATACAACACATTGGACAACAAATTATGCAGGTCCTTTTGCACATATTTTGTCCAGACAGACACAGACATACACAGAAAAATGCTATAAATTGGGACCAACATACAAGTTGCCGTGATGCAGTAGCAGTACTTAATTGGGTTTGAACTTACCCCCTGTGGAATATCAACAGCCAAAACCACCTTTGACGTGTGAGGATCAAATACACACAGCATTCCCTCATTAGATCCTAGTTTAAGTCCAATAAGAAGAGTGGTAGCCTCCTTGAATCTGTGCAACACATTCACAACACATTGGGTAAAAACAACTTCATAATTACTTTTCTGAATAATGACAAACATTTAGCTTCATTACACCAGCTTTCAACTCTATGTCCTGCTGAGGAATTTATAAGGGTTTAAAGAAAAAGAAGGGTTTATGTTCATGCACTTGTCTATGGAACTGTTGCTCTAACCTACCATTAAGCCTAATAGTTCTGCTGCCAATTACATGGCATTTCAAACTAGGGTAGGTAGGTTAGGAATTTCTTTTTGCATTTTTTGTGTACAATTGTATGGAGGCATCTGCATGTCGTCAAGGCTCAAGGGTAATAATAAACCTTTTTCCCCACTTTTTCGGATAAAGCTTTTAAAGATGGAGAATAACGATTGGTAAAAAAATTAAACAAATACAAATCCTCGTTTATATGACATAAAAGAACTTTCTCATAATATACAACGGGCTGGTTTTTGTTTATTATTTAGTAATATTGGAAGTAAAATTTGATAACAATTGTAAATTCTGAGGACTATTTACCCAAACTGGCCGTGGGTGGCGCTATTTAAATTTATGTCAATGTATGACGTAGTCGAGGGGATACGTTTCACGAACGAACCCCCTCGGTGCGCGGGAGTTGTATGGGATTTCCAATGAGTTTGTGTACATGCGGTTTCTGTATGCTAAAACTGTCTGAATCACTGCCCGAATGATCATTACTATACGATGGGTACATTGATTCTTCATCGATGCTGTATTCCTCCCAAGGACGGTCGCTATCTTTACATTTTCAACCATTTTACTTTCGAAATGATTGGAGTGCATGAGTATTGCGTGTGGGTTTATAATATGTAACACACTGTGTATAAATATTCATAAGGAAAGCGAATCCCCTCTTCTACATGTACGTCATCAACTTGAGGAAAACATGAATATTCAAAATATGTAAATGAACAAAAAACCGGCAAATTCGAGAGAAAATTGCTTATTCTTGGCGAATGCGGAACGGTAAAAAGTGGCTTAAAATTCACATCAAGAAACTTCTAATAGTGAGGGTTAATGATATGTTTACCTTAATTGGAGCTAGGTGAACACAGTATTATGTGAACATCTTATTTTTCGAAATCGTTGGAGTCCAGCTTTAAGATAGCAGCCCAAAAAAGGGTTGGTGGGGTAACAAGGAGCAGAACATTTTTTGTTTGGCATTAGTATAATTTATTATCATTATTATGACCAACCTGTACTCTTTGATGCATGTTATCAGAACTCCACTGACGCCAACTGCACGGCCAAATTGAAAAGCAGCACAACGATTGCCGGTGGAATTGTCCACTATTTCCAGAACAGAGTTCCGTGCCAACCACGACCATTTATCACCTACGGGAAAAGAAGGGGGGAAAAGAAGAAAAAAATAAAGGAATTATCAAATGAAATTATGTCCATTCCATGTAAAACATAATATAATAGATGCTTCAAGCCTTTTCATTACCAAAATCAACATCAGTTGGCACAAGAATTGGATCACCTCCCACAAACACCTCTTTCACATCCAGAGTGCCCTCACCCTCAACGGCTACCAACACAGAAGCATCAACCTCAAAGAACCCTTCAAGCAACCACCCAGCAGTCAACCAGGTGTATACTGCATTCCATGCGAATGCGGTCAAGTCTACATCGGGGAAACTGGACACAACCTCCCCACCAGAATCCAGGAACACCGAGCGCACGGCCGACGAGGCGAGTAAGACAAATCAGCCATCATCAAACACACACACTCCTCAGATCACCACATCAAATGGGACAATGCCAAATTAATCACCCCCATCACTGGTTTCCCTGAAGAATCTGGGAGGCCATCAAAAACTTCAACACTGTCCCCCAAGACATGGGCTTAAGTTCAAATTCACCGACGTATAGCACCCACTATTCAAGACCACTGCACCCGGGAAGTAGGGTCCTCTATACATGAATCCCCCATGCAAAAAGCTAAATCATTCTCCAGTTTTACACACCTGGTTTTGGCACAGGGTCTTCTATACCTGAGCCAACTTCCTGCCCTTTTTCTCCCACATTTGAGTGTACACCAACACCCAGAACCCCAATTCCACACTCCACCGCATATGGATTCCTTTAAAACCTAATTAAATTATTATTAATATACATGTAAGTTATAACTCACCACTAGAACATCTTCCAAATAGGCTAGTTCCACCAGAAACAACAGTGCCCTGTAGTGCCAGCAGACTTGGACTACATAATGGTTGAACATTGGATGTCCAATGTGCACTCACTGGTTGGGCCATCGGTTATCAACACCTTGGTGGCACTGAGGAGAAAAGAGAGTGAAATTACGTCAAGGCCCGTCGCCCTACCTCAAGACAAAGCCTGTTAAATCAACACCTATTAAACATATAGGCTGGGCAAGCCTTAAATTTAACGGAGGTCACGCCTTCGTTGCCCTGGTTCCTGGCCTTGGTGCCCCCTTCAAATATTTCCATAGACATTATAATTTTCCAATAGAAGTGCCCCTTGCAATGGAAACGTGGCCTTGCCACTTTCAGAATCTAATGATGGGTATATCTTGACAGCACTGGCATTTTTCCTGCAAATGCTTTTTGCTGTTCCCATGCTCTGGTTGCCCAATGTTCATTATGTTAGGCCATGCCAAAATGACTCAGATTTGGGGATATTTTATGGCACAAGTACCATGAAGTACACATGTTTTTTGGAAAGAATTCCACTGACGGTCATCACGAAAAAAGGGTTATATCCACCAAGAGTTAACTTATTGGATACTACTTGGTATGATGAACTTCAATCTCAGGTGTGTAACACTGGGGTTGCGTCTCTGGAAAGTGAGTTTTTACAGGTTTTTATGACCGAAAATGATACACTTCTAATACAGTGGTAACCATTTTTCACAAAATGCCCTCCTTCAGTTCCATCTAGGTCTGTGCACAAGTGATGGCAGTCAGTAGAATTTTTCCCATTTTATCTGTGTACAAAATGTCAAACTCTATGGGATTCTCTGGGGCGCTAGACTGACCATCGACCCCAAAATTAAAAAAGGGAGTTCAGCACCCCAGTTACTGGGTCTAATACTAGTGATGTCTGTGCATGCAATATAATTCTAGATTTAGAAGGCTTATTCGTGAGCCTTCTAGCACTCTTACTTTTCGGGGTGCCGTAACGCTATGGGTTTTGAAAACAACAATTGATAGATGAAATTTTTGTGAAACATTGCAGCACCTTCCTCGACTCCTAGTTCATGAATTCGACTGAATGATTTTTTTCCTAATCCTCGTACATCTCTTATGCTTGTGCAATCCCATTGACCTATGGGGCTTGAAGTCACAAATCTAGTTTTGGAAAAGTAGAAGCTATTAATTCCAAAACACCACCACCATTGGTCCAAAAGCTACACTTAAAAAACATCGAGCTATGGAGTAAACTTTGGAGATATTTTGGGTGCAGACTGGAGTCCAGTCCATGATGTTGCAACGAAACTACAAATTTGGCGAAACTATATCAAAACTGCCCTCTATCATCCGATTCCTACTTTCGGTACCGAATTTGCAAATGTTAAGTAGACTCGCTGCCAGTCTCCACATTGTCGATATCAAGCAGACTAAAAGCAAGGAGGTAGGAAAAGATAGGTAACAATGTACTATTGTACTTACAGGTACGATACCTATAAAGGGAATAAAAACAACTTTTTATACAGAGACTTAGGCCCATATAGGGGGCCTACGTTCCTGGTGTCCTCTTTAATATTATCACCACTTCAGATTAAATTTGTGGAAAGAGGGATGGGCTATGATTTTTGAGGAAAATTATTTATTATGGGTAAAAACTGTAAAAAAGATGCGACATTTGAGACGAAAATATGGTCTAGTTTTTCTCTCATTGTGTGGACTTTTGATACGTTGGTTGTAGATACCAGTCTAAACTAGACTAGCAAGACCAGAGAAAATGTATTTTATTTCCTTTATAGGTATCGTACCACAGCAAAAAATCACTTACACGAATTGGCACGAAACGGCCGAAAGAGGGCGTCACGATCATCTCATTATGTGACGTCATCGCACTGACCAAAAATGGAAGTTTTCATGAATGAAACTGACGTGCATGGGCACATTCTCTGCAACACCCACTCGAATCATTGCCACATCGACAGACCTCGCCACGATCTTTCGAATGGTACCAAAAACGTACAAATTTGTACATTTCTTCAACCTTTTAAACCATTTTTTGTGGTATCACCCGACGTTCGAGAACTCACGAACTCCGCGGTCGTATTTGAACTTTGGTTAGCTGTATTTTTGTTGCCATTTTACCGCGAAACCGCGCCACCGTTTGAGTGTGATTGTTAGGTCGTTGAATATTCATAGCAATGTGTGTTGGGTCTGTTGGTTGTGTATACTGAGAGCGCCACATGAATATGTACAGAATTGCATGGTCACCCGGAGATGTCGTACGGCCGACCGTTGGTCGTTGCATAGTTGTACACAGCGAAAAATCCCTTACACGAATTGGCACGAAACAGCCGCAAGAGGGCGTCACGATCATCTCATTATGTGACGTCATCGCACTGACCAACAATGGAAGTTTTCATGAATGAAACTGACGCGCATTGGCACATACTCAGCGATGCCCACTCTAACCATAGTTACTTCGACAGACCTCGCCACGATCTTTCGAATGGTACCAAAAACAAACAAATTTGTACATTTCTTCGACCTTTTGACCATTTTTGGTGGTGTCACCCGACGTTCAAGAACTCACGGACACCGCGATCGTATTTGAACTTTGGTGAGCTGGGCAATTCCACGGTAACTCGCGTTACAAATAACGGGTACATTTTAGGAGAATGTGCCTATATCTCAGTCATCATTAGGATCTACAAGTTACTTTTTTCACTATGGGTAGAGTAGACATAGACCAACAAAATGAATCATAAAAGAAAAACATCGGACAAACATTATGAGATCAGTGACTTGTTTAATTTCGGTAACTCGCGTTACGGAAAAAGGACATAGTCAATTCCATGAAAGCCTATTTTGGCAAAGTCTCCTCATACTAGACAATCTTGATAAAACCTTTCCTACCTTGAATTGATAGTGGGGTATGACTTATAAATTAATAATATCAAAGTTGAGAAATAATGAACTGGTAAAATGCAGGGAGCATATATGTCGGTAACTCGCGTTACGGTAACTCGCGTTACATCATGTCCATTCAAACAGCTCAGCACAAATTAAGGACATACAAGCATTCAGATGACAGTTCATCTTGTTTTAAGTATTTTGACAGATGCCCTCTTTTGTAGGTTGAATAAAATGAATGTCTAGAACACTTAATTTACTAAATAACTTCAATTTTCAAAATAGAATGTGCTAATTAAGAGCTTCGCTCACTCAAATCAGAGTGTCATATTGAACTTAGATATGCCCTGATTATTTGCGCTATCAGTGTGAAAACTGGAAAGAAAAATGTTTAACTTTGAACAAATACAAAAGTTGTTAGTCAAAAGAATTATATTCAAATTACACTGAACTTGAAAGCTTGGAATTGACAAGTAGTTTTGTCATCATTAAAACCAGATGAAATAAATGACAATATTTTAGCCAACAACATTAGTACAGCAGATATACATGTATACCGTGGGTAAATGTAATACTTTCCATTCAGTTGTTATTAATTCATACAAGTAACACTGTTCAAATTTGCAAATACTTGCATAAAAAGAAAATTAAATCATGGTAAGTTTTTCTTCTTTGGACAGTGTTGGAAATTAACATTATTTCTATTTCAGGAACTTCATGCCACACATGAATTATTCAAATACAAATGTAAAAAAAAAAAGAACAAGAAAAAGAAAACCAACTACCTTTTTTGAACATGTTCTTCAAATTGACAGAGAAAAGATATGGAATTTACAGTTTTCAGAACAACTACAAATGTACACACTTTGAATAAATGCTATAAAGCTAATAATAATGGAACAAAAACAAGTGTTCTTCAATAGATTTTGGGTTTTACTTTCTAAAACTTTTGTTTGTGGTGAACTTGTAGTGACACCTATTAAATTAGCAATTGCTGGGTTTTGTATCTTGAGTAGCATGTTCTTCAAGTGTAGATTGCACCTCTGGGTGTTAGCCATTTCCATTTTGGCCCAGCTGGCTCCATTATAGATACTTTGTAGTCATCTTGGGCAACTTCACCAGGGTATAGAATTAGAATGTCATTATAGTGAATCGCACACCAATCTCCTACTTGTACAGTTGTATGGCTGCATTTCCATTTGTAGGCATCTCTTCATTGGAAGACTAGATGTCAGTAGAGAGGAGATAGCAGACAACTTCATTATTCATATGCTTTATCAAGTGCTTACAGATGATTTCTGTTGATGGAAACAGAAAATAGAACATTTCAGCGCAATAACAGGGAAAGCGTATAATTCACTTTTATTTGATACATGTACGTCATACATATACATAAATATTTAATTTTTAAAATTTTATTTTGATAATGGATACAGTACAAATTCATTGAATACACTTACCCTCCAATAATCTTGATGTTGGCAATTCAAGATGATTTTGGGTTTTCAAGAGGACCTCTCAACATGCTCAAACACTGGTATACACATTCAGAGGTGAAAGTGAAGCCTGGCTTGGTTCAGGATAGCGGTATATGCTCAATGACCTTGTAATGACCTTACATAATATGCAGATTTCAATTAAAAGGCTACCCTCTTTTGTTTCAATGCAGATAATAGTCTGCATAACACTGCATCTGATTGTGTTCACTTCACTCTAGGCCGATTGAGGGTCAAGATTTGCTCATACTTGCAGAAACATGTGTTTATAGACGGTAACTCACGTTACATGGTGGTAACTCGCGTTACACTTTTTGATGCTATTTTTTACTTTAATGGGACTGTTTATTTAGGCAAACATTTTGCTTTAATAATCAGGGTGGGATGAATTTAAAAAATTCTGATCCCCAACAAATTACCTCTACTACTTTCTTCAGGATGAAAAAATATTCACTTTTTTGGTAACTCGCGTTACATGACTCAAGTGCTAAACTTTTGTGTAATGATGAAAATTTTTGGAAGATGGTGTAGAAATTTCCTCTTAAAAAACTGAAGTAGATCCGATTTACTTCCCTAAATTAAATTAATGAAAGTCCTAAAAACATTTTTCCATTAAATAAGTAAAAAATTAATTTATTCATACATTTCAGCAGTTTCGATGATTGAAAAATCTCTTCTACGTTTGTATCTGTATTTTGGAAAATATTGGACCGATTTATTTAATTCTTTTTGTTTCTTGGACTTCAACATATAGGTAAAACATAATAACTAATTTATTTGTGGTGGGATGAACTTGAAATTTTAGTGCCATGTCCACCTTCCCATGGAATTGCCCAGCTGTATTTTTGTTGTCATTTTACCGCGAAACCGCGCCACCGTCTGAGTGTGATTGTTGGGTCGTTGAATATTCATATAACGTGTGTTGGGTCTATTGGTTGTGTATGCTGAGAGCGCCACATGAATATGCATAGAATTGCATGGTCATCCGGAGATGTCGTACGGCCGACTGTTGATCATTGCGTAGTCGTTCACCGCGTGTGTTTCAATAGGCACATCGCGTAATGCGTGCCCCGTACGTGTCTGCAACGGCCCTGCGTGCGTGCGTAACGAGTTGGGCCAGCACATGGTTTCCGTGACGTCACGAGCACGGCCTCGCGCGTTGACCTATCAGCGCGGCGCTTTTTACACACGGCACTGTTTCCATCCGTGTTACAGTGTTTGTTAGGGGAATTTTTCGCTGTGTTGTACACTGTGTGTGTTTGCATAGACACATCGCGTGATGCGTGCTCCGTACATGCCTGCAACAGCCCTGCGTGCGTGCGTGCGTAACAAGTTGGGCCAGCACATGGTTTCCCTGACATCACGAGCACTGCCTTGCGCGTTGACCAATCAGCGCGGCGCTTGTCACACACGGCACAGTTCCCATTCGTGTCACAGTACATGTGTATATATATGAGGAATTTTTCGCTGTGCGTACCTGTAAGTAAACCGTTAGACCTACCAATACGACCAGCAACCTCAGCATGCTCAGCGTGCGGTAGTGAGATGTTAAGCCGGTATACCGGTGCCCAAAAGGCAAAACCCCACAGTTTGACTGGGAACCAGTGTATTTATTGATGGTGTAGCAGTGAACATGCGCGCAGGCAATGTATTTTTAGCCTCACTGTCAACTGGCGGTCCACCTTCAAATGATTAGGCCTAACCTAACGTTAGATCCAAGTTGTTTTTCACTCACAGATCTAACAAACAATAAAAAAAAAACAATACACTGGTGACTGGAAATACTGCCTTTTTAACCTGACCGCAAATATCTCTGAATGCGACAACAGATTTGTAAATCCGTCAACGAAACTGGGATTCCTAGCTTCGTCGCGCAGGATTTGTTAATCCGACGATTCCAAGATTCGTTGCATTCAACACATCATGATCAAACGCGAACCCAGAATGGTGTCGGAAATACCAGTCTTAACACATTGATTTTCACACAATCCATTTGTTTTGGAGTTTAGCTAGAAACTTTCTGAACAATGTTTGTGTACAATATTGAACTGGGAATTTAATTCAAATCAATGCTAATAACAATTGCAGAAAATACTGCGTAAAAGTGAAACTTTAGTTCTGTTTCTTACCATATATTTTCGCCTAATCACTTTTCGGGTCGTGCACAGTCTCTTCACACAGTATTCCGCCATAAAGCGCGCACACGCACAAAATGACCGATGACCGTTTCATGTATTGAAAAGCAAAAGGCCAATTTATAAAATACTAACAACTTAAATGAAGTTTACATATTGATACAAGACAATGAACGTTTATTGCATTAATTTTGTGTGAATATTTTAAGTATGATATACATATTTTAATTCGAAGTAAAAATACTTTTGAAAGGTCTTACGCAAATAAAATAAAACGGCCGTCGGATTAATCTATTTTGGGTCATAAACTTGATTCCAGTCCTTTCATGTTATTGTTTCATGTATATCTTGCGCAGGAGCAGTCCACTTACGGAGCTCCTAACAGGACAAACAACCACGATGACAGCAAAGTTCTGCAATCCTGTTGGTTGAAATCCTGTAACATTCAAGCATTTTAGTTTACGCACATGCATTAAAACCCAATACAGTGTCAGTGCTCCGTCTGTATCTGTGATGAAGTTTCGGCATTCTTATTTAGTCCGGTATTTCACGGAGGCAGGGGTGGGCAACCTGCGGCCCGCCATTGATTTTTGTGCGGCCCGCGAGACGCATCCAGTAGAACAAAATCGGTCACACTAATTAAAGTCAACTCCGGCGTCAACTAGAAAAAGGCGTCAACTCGGCGTCAACTCGACGATACCATTCATGTAGGGGTGTACAAGTAATGCAATTACCAAGCCATTTAGTTTGTGTAATGTGTAGGGAGTTATAATTAAGAATGGCAAAGAGTTATTTTGTTACTTTGGCAAAATAAAACATATTTTGACAGTGTATCATAATTATAGTTGGGGTGGGGGTGCCGGGTGGGGGTGGTGTTGTTGTCCATGGTTCAGCACTTGCATTAATTACTTGAATACCCCTACTTAAAATGGTATCGTCCATGAGGTGTAAATGGCAAGATGGCGGCCAGCAGAAACGTTGCCCAGCAATGATTTTTTTTAAGAGAAAAAACTCTATTTTCATAAATGGAAAATAACTTCAAACTAATGCAAATTCTTTCTTACACTTCTGATTGCAGTACTGTGTATTTATTTTCAATATTTCATAATTTGGAATGAGTTGACGCCGAGTTGACGCCTTTATGTAGTTGACGCCGAGTTGACTTTGATTAGTGTGACCCGACAAAAATTGGTATGTGCTTCACACGTACAGCGGGGTACGGTATAATCACCAAGAACGAGCTAGCTCCGAGTTCCCTCAGGCACGTAGTGTACATTTTCTATTGGGTCTATTTCTTTCTGTTCTTATCAATTGTGTCACATCGGTATTGCTTTGACAAGTTTTCACAAACAAAGATCAGTTGTCAGGTCGTGTTCCTTAGTGGGGTTGCCCTCTAAGAAAATCCTTGTTACTGAATGTTTGAAATTGAAAGTGCATTGTTGACCATAGTGCGGCCCGCCAAATTTTCCATTCCTCGTTTCTGGCCCATTGATTTATAAAGGTTGCCCACCCCTGTCCTAAGGGGACGGCCAACAAAAAAGGTGGAAAGAGGTAATTACATGTAGTTTTAATTATTTCGTTCCCTCGAAATAATATATCTTTCCCCACCTCCAATTAATATTTCCCCCGAAATAATTAAATTTCCTCGAAATATTGTTTCGTTCCCTCGAAATATTAATTTGAGGTCACGAAATATAAACTATTTGGTTCCCTCGACCGAAATGATTTAAATACAAAGGGTATAAAGGGACTCCGACGGCGCAAACATGGAGGTAAAAAACACCCGCCATTACTGGGGTGTCCCCGCCCGTATTTTGTCCGGCAACAAAAGAACTTACGCTCCGCGAGCGCCCTCTCCCGGTAAACACTAGAAAGTCAATGATGTTTTTCAAGACAAACAAAATGACACTCAAAAGTTCAGTAAAGCATAATCTAACACGCACTCATTCCTGCTTATTAGAAATAAAAGAGAATGCAACAAATTGATCATTCATAGGAGGACGTATTTCTACTGTAATAAAGCTGTTCAAGTTGTTCATGGAATATACTTGACAAAACAAATTATATAAAGTAATCTTTGCTACCCTTTGCTACTTACTCATAATATGTTCATAATACATTCAGTCAAGTCCTGCGTTCGTTTTCCATTAAAACGTATGATATCACTTTTATTTTGATCTATACTCAACATTGTATTTCTGTGATCCCCACATACATTATAATGAAACAGGAACAGAAAAACAAACAGACAACCCGACGGGGAGACATACAGATAAAACAACATAAAATTAATTCTCAAAAAGGGAAGATTATCTAGGTGTAAAGTGTACGCCGTAACTTGAAAACTATGAAATTTGACAGAGTTTAAAAAATGAAAACTAAAATCATGGAGACAGGCTATTCAACTCTTCCTCCTGACATTTCAAACCAAAAAAGAGCAAGAGTTAAGCAGACCTCCAGGTGTTCAGGGGCACGCGACTCACCGGGATTCTTTCACCCGGCTTACCGGCTCCCATAATAGTACCCATAGGCTTACTGGCAAGCCGACTACTGCGTATCCCCCCCACCATTGAGACCTTAGCCTGACATGCAAAGCTCTGAAGGACTAAGAGGGAGAAACAAGGCGGCCCCTGGACCATCGCGGTGCCAGGGTCCGCACATGCCATGTTCCATTCATTATCAGAGAGTCAGGATCGGAGAATCGAACCCAGGCTGCCGAAAGTCTGAGCGGTGGTACCATCGCTTATCCCACCGAGCCACGAAGCTTTGGTGAAATCGCAGCCCTTTCTAAATTTATTTATACCAGACAATTGATAGGAGAAAAACATTAAACAAAACTTCTGACACCACACGAAGGCTCGAACCCGGGACAGGTAACTTGAAGCCCCATACCCGAACCACTCGGCCATATGAAATATATGGATGGTGTCATGCAATCTAGCAGTGAAGTGATTGCCAATGCCCTATTCACCTAAAATCACTCAAGCGTGAATAAAGACAGTCTCTATGGTCACACAAAACACGTAATACGACAGACGACAATCGGTATTAAATATCCCGGACTTTGATTAGGTGATTCCACAACATGGCAATTAAAGTGCAGCGACTCCAGGGCCAGAATTCATCCAAATAGCTCAAAGTGAATCGAAACCATAAAATAGTATTTCGGGGGAACGAAACTCTTTGGGGGAACGAAATAATTGTAACTTCTTCTTTTTTTACCTCTCTCCAACTTTTCTTTTTTTTTTTCCCGTCCCCTTAGGGGCTCCGTAGTAACTTGCGGTATTAAAAGCGTCGTCAACATTCGCCCAAACCTTTCATGATTTGATGGACTTCACATGAAATAAAATTCAAATACCGCCAACACTGGGCTAGATAGCTCAAAAGGTAGAGCCTTGGTCCAGAGGTATTTTTGGAATCACAGGTTCGAATCCCACTCAAGGTGGATAATTTGTCCCTGTTCATAATTCACCTTTTATTGATTTAAAATTATTCCGGTCAGTTTCCTTGTTGTTATCTGATGACCATATAAAAAATACATCTTGAATCTAGGCAAGTTATAATGTCTCATTTGTGTCATAAGGTGTTGGTTCATGTCCCAGAAACCAGACGCATGAAAACGATATCTCAAATTGGAAGTGGCACACCCGCCTTAATTATTTTGCGATGGATGAGTCAGTTTAAAGTCAGACGACGAAAATAGCAACGGATCCCATGCTCTGTTGTATGCTAGTATAATAGTTTGTCCCATGGGACAATCTGCAGTTCCCTGTCAACATGCAATAATGGCGCGAAGAGAATGGCTGCATCACTTAAAATGTACTGACGTCATTACTATTGTCTGTGATTGGGGCTTAGGATATTTTTACGTTGGCAAAGAGACGAGACCAATATGGCTTTAGAAATTTGGAAGAGAATTAGGAATTCACACAAAGAAGAGATACCTTACATGGCTCCGCATATTTCTGTTGAGCTGTTCTTAATTTTTCATTTTGCAAATTAATTGTGAAGACGCACAATAAGAATGAAGGTTTAACAGGAAAGATGTAAGATGAAGAGATGTAAGATGAAGAGGGGTCCGATGCGAACAACCAACCTAAAGTCAACACTCAATGGACCGAATTCAGGAGCAGGTCCAGGATTTCCTAAGGGGGGGGGGGGGGCGTGGAAATAAAATGCGCCAATTCAATAGCGACTGATGCATTTCGGGCAATCAAAGCTAGGCCTTGCTAATTTTGTCTCTCTCTATTTCTTCTCTTTTTGAGTCTTTCTCCCTCCCTATAATATATTGTTTTCATTCTTTCTTTCTTGTTCCTTTTCTTGTTCTTTTATTTTTTTTTATCCTCCCCTGGAATTCAGACGTAGTGTCATTCAAGACCACGCATGGTTTTGTAAACTTGCTTTCTAGCAGCGCCGTTCCATTAATGCATACACTTCGGAAAATATCGTTCCTACATGTAATACACGTATTTAACATCCTTTTCCCTACTTATTTCTGCCGTCCACTTTCCACTTACTGCAGTTTTATAACATTCTCTTATAGGCCTATCCATTCAATCCACATTTCCATCTTCCTTCATTGTAATCATTAAGATGTTTTATGGATTCAAACTTCGCGTTGGCCTATAGCTTATTCTGAATGCATGACGATGTTGTGAATAATTATTTCATTCACGAGAAATGACACCCAATCAATGACCTACATGTATTATTATGTCTACATTAGCAAGTCGGCCTGTTGGTTGATCGGTCAGGTGAGCTGCTTTGTTGAAAAAATATTAAGCATTTACTTTATTATGACACAAACCAAGAGAAATTATGTTTTCAATTATATATTGTTGTCTGTTGTCTAGTCGGCTTGTTAATTGGTCTGTATTGGGAGCTGGAGCTGCTTGCCTTTCTTTTTGCCTGCGGTGCTATGAACATTATCAAATAAAAAAAACAAACAAAGAAAAATTTAATGAAAAGCATCAAACCTACGTCTTAAAGCGGGAGGGTGACTTGACTTCATTTGCATGCGGATTTGATTTATATGATGCTGCAGAACAAGACCCAAGATATATATGCCTGTGGTGAAAGGAAGCATGGGCGTAGACCCCCCCCCCCAGGTTTTCACTTTTTATATATATAAAAAATGACTTTGTGCACAAACGTATTATGGAAGTACGACCCAGCTACAAGATCAACCCCCCAGGTCTGAGGACGTGTCTACACTATATACTGAAAGGAAGGATTAGACAAACTCTCGGAAGTTGTATTTTTATTCAAGAACATTACGCATCGTACCATTGGGTAATGGTGGTTTGAGTAAGCCACGTGATCTTTGAAACGCAAAACCCTTATAAGTTGGATATATTGGGCGTATCCATCGCTGTGCAAATCAGATATAACGCATTTTATCACAAATCGTGATAGCGAAAACTAAGCACTAACGAGGTTGTACATCTTAGTTTTATCAGTATACATGTACATGATTGTACTTCATCACTATGGATTCTTCTCAAAGTCTTTTCACAGTGGGTTTGGTACTGCCTAATGGCACATTACAAACGACGGAATGGAGTGCATCATTCTACTACAATTCATCTAACGTGACCGAGATTTCCCCTACTCCTCGGCCCTCAGTGATCGGGGACGATCTGTCGCTGAACTCGCTGCAAATCTTGATGGTCGTTATCGGTGGTGTTTTATCGATTATCACCACACTTGGCAACCTCCTGATCATATGTGCTTTCTTTGCGGATCGTCGCTTACGAACATATACCAACTATTACATTGCTAGTCTTTCATTTGCTGACCTATACATAGGGGCGATCAAAATGCCATTGTACACATTATACTGGGTGCAGGGACACTGGCCTCTAGGTGACCTACTTTGCGATATATATGTATACATTGGTCACGTCACTGGTCATATGTCCCAACTTGGCGTCCTTATTTTGTCCATTGACCGATATCAAGCCATTTGTCATCCCTTGAAGCACCTTCAGCAACGCACCCTACGCCATGCTATCTTCATGATCTCCATCTCCTACATTATTCCGACCATCTTCTGGCTACCCTACACTTTACTCTGGCCGCACATCGTTGGAGCTCGTCGCATCGTGCCGGGCCGCTGTTATCCACAGTACGCGACATACAGCGTTCTCTTCACTGTGTTATCGCTAATTTGTATGTTCTCGATCCCTGTAGTCATAACGTCCGTGTTAAATTGGCGAATCTACCGAATCATCAGACGCAAGACGCTCAAACGCCGTGTCAAATCAGAAGACATAAATGCCGACCCCTCCGCCAATGTAACACATGCTAGACAAGAGTTGACCGAAATCGATGCGGCTACTCCAAGCAACAAACCCGATGAACCTGGTCGCTCAAATTCCTGTTTCGAAGATGAAAACGGAGAAAGAATGGAGATTAGCCATACGGACATCAAGATTGACCAGTCCGTCGCAAACACGGCCGAGCGACTCAAGCAGCGGTACCTAGCTCCGACGGTCAACTTGACGCAGCCCAGAAACCGAGGCATTAAGAAGGATAGTCACCGGGCAACTCGCACATTGGCCCTCATCTTCATCGCTCTCTTAATCACCACTACACCTTATTCAGTGATTGGCATCATCTACTCATTGTGCCCAGTTTGCATACCGCTTTTTGTTTATCAGGTAAGACAATATAGGCAATTGAATTCAATGTCTTCCATAGGGTACCGGCTAGTTAAGATCGGGGAAGGTGTGGTTCTGAAGTAGTAATAATCACATCCGAAATTCACGTGTTGTTATTAATACTAATTTCATAGTGAAACATTGATGTTTGACATGCCGTCATCTCAAATAAATCGGTTGTCACGATCGAAAGCAGCTGGTGCCATTAGAAATATTCATTTGCAGTTTTCTCTACACACAATTATTAATTCATGCAGCAATACACAAACAAAAGAAACTCTGTATCTTTTGTACGAGTATTGGGTATTGAAAACGCGAACAACCAATTTTGACTAATTTTTTTTCACAAGCTTTATTGCATTCACGGTATTAATTTTGTATGAAAAGGGGATGATGAGAGTAAAAGTTCTTCTAAACTTTCATACTTCTTTAAGACTTCAACCTGGAGTTCATTTTGCATGGCAGGTAGAAGCGGTTCTACGGGTGGCTGGGCCGCCCTAAATTGTGTCTAGCCCCGCCCCGAAAAAAAATGCAATTGAAAAAAAAACATGCTGGAAAATATTGAATATGTTGAGTTATAACGCACCAATTGCTTGAAAAACGTTGCCTTTCTACACCTTATAAGACATGCCTATAAGAGGGCCTGATGCGTTTCGTCCCTCCTAACTCTAAGCATTATTTGATAAATGTCAGGTCATTATTTTGGCTGATGAGCAGTTTGCAGCAGTTAATTACTTGTATTGACCTAATAATATATAGAAGAATCGAGTATTGTATGATGACGTCACGCGCTAAGGGTCTAGTCCCCCTCCCCCAAAAAAATGTTCCTTGCAAGGCCTTATTCACAAAGCACCAGCAACGATGTATGGGTACGCAACTCCCCCATCCGTTCCGCAAGCGTGTGCCCGTAAGCCACCATTATGGAGGTCCAAAAGTGGACTGCTACTCTGCCCTTCAAGTGGCAGAGAAGCAGATGGAACGTTCTGGTAAAATGCAGTTTTCTGCTTTGCTGCTACCGGAAATTAAAAGCAAATGTTATTTGTTATTACCCATAACTGGCAGTTTAAAAGTGGACATCTGATTGTTCATTTGCTTAATACCACCTAGCTTTTCTGCTAAAGTAAAGCAGATGGCCACTTTTGAACCATTATGCTATAATCGTTCAATCTGCTGTCTTGGAACTAGGTAGAAAAGCGAAAAAGTGGATTCGTCAAAAACGTTCAATCTGTTTTAATGGTACTAAGTGAATTGAAAAGTAACATTTGCTTTTCCGGTAGCAAAAAAGCAGAAAACTGCATTTTATCAAAACGTTCCATCTGCTTTTCTGTTAACAGAAAAGTAGAAAAATAAAATATTTGATGATTATATTAATTAAAAATCCGTATCCTCTTTGAGGTTTTAGCATTGCTGCGCGTATCGATGAAAATTAATGATCCCTGGGATATGGCGGTATGTGCGTGGTTTCATGGCTTCTGACTGCCAAACTAACAAAGATAATTGACTATTTACGGACACCACCAACGTCGGCCTGGATGGCTCAGTTGGTAGGGCGCCTGTACGGTTTTCAGGGGGTCGCCCGGTTCGAATCCCGCTCCAGTAAATGTTTTCTTTGTTCATCTTTCAATGACAGAAAGGTACAAAATTAGAAAAGCGCATTTTACAAAAGCATTCGACCTGCTTTTCTGCTACTTGAAGAGCAGAAAAGCAGATGTCCACTTTTGAACCTCCGCTAAGGGAACTCTATGGGTGTTTTGTAAACACCATTTAACTAAAATCTTACGCAACCCATAACTTTCACAGTTTCACTTACGGGTCGCCGTAAAGTAATATTTTACGGGTGCTTTGTGAATAAGGTCTGGCCCCAAAAAATATTTTAGCAGTATAGCAAGTTCGTATCTTCAATTGTTTCATTAAGAGTCGATTTATAATCAACCAGAATACATGCATGGATGGACATTCTCATAAATCGTTCATATCCCTTTAAAATATTCATTTTGAACCAAGAAATGACGTAATATCTTCCCCAAGTTTATAAAGTGTAGACGTTAAACAATTTGAGTAATTGAATACTCTTGAATTGAAGTACTTCAAACAGAATGTGACAGGGAAGGTACAATTGTATAAGTAGAGTGCAAATATGTGTCCATTCCTATTTTTTTGATGTTTGTGACATCCCTTTTAAATCAATATCAAGTAACAAGGTACATTTTCATTTGATCCACCAGACGGCAGTCTATCTAGTGTTCACATCAAGCACGGTGAATCCATTTTGCTACGCTGTGGCTAACCCCCGCTACTTAGCAGTATTCACACAGCTAATGTGCCGTGTCAGACGGCGATAGACGGGTAATGGTGGAGCATTCTACATCGCAACGACACATTGAGGTTTATTTATACCATTTGGATCATCTCACCCAATCACAGATGCGTGTTAAATCAGGGGCAAATTCAAACGATTAGACAGAAGGGCATGTTGTGGCAAAAGGGGTTCTGTTTGTGTGTAAAAGCCCTTTTTTATACATTAATACCCGCATTAATACCAATTTTCAATATGAAATGTTTCTTCTGAAATTCTGTCATAATTCCAATACCTTCCACAACGGATCACCTATTTCCCATTTTAGCAATCGTAAATATTTAGATTGTTGGTTCGTGCACAGATTCCCCCCCCCCCCCCATCCCAACCGGTTAAACTTTCACAGGTTGTAATCATGCATACATTGAAACTAATTCTAGTCCTGGGGTCGATTTCACTAACGCTTTGCGATCATCGTAAAGCTCAAATCCATCGCTAAACAGAAAATTAATCGCTACTTTGCGTAGCAATTTTCCGTTTAGCGATGGATTCGGGCTTTACGATGATCGTAAAGCGTTAGTGAAATCGGCCCCTGGTCCTTTGCCATAGGATCGCCATAATCTACACACAAATGCTTTTTTCAATATAGGCCCCTATGTGGATTGTTTATTTTTCTCGTTATGTCTCTGTTTTGGAACTCCCTTAATCCTGCCACTTGTTTGAATTTTATGAAGAATAATCTGATTTATATTCATGATTTCGTTCATTTGAGAGATATAATTCTGCAAATTGGGCTTGTCCTTTACCCACGTACATGTGCACTGCATACTCATGCAGTGCTTTTTTGAGTGCACATATCATGCGCTGGCTCAGGTGGGATTCGAACCCACGACCTCTTGCTTACTAGTGCAGTAGTGCAGACGTCATAGCAGTATACCACCAAGCTAGCTGGAATCAGCAGGGTATAAGGTCGAATCAACTAACACAGCGGGTAGGCCCACCGCAATTCATCATGATTTTGCTCATGAAGCACCGAGTATGCAGTGTCCATCTAAACTGCATAAGAAGAATCTCAATTCTTATCTTTAGCTCACTTTAGCATTTCAAAGGCGTTTTTTAATTTGTGTGTGTAATGCACCATCTCACTCTGAAACAAAAAATTAGAAAATAAAATAAACACCATTTCATCTTTCTTCTGGCAGTAAGAACATTATTAATGTTTAGATATCGATACAAAAGTCGAGAAAATATCTCTTGCCACGCATAGTTTGACCATTAATTAATAATGTTTTTGTTAGTGATTTAAAATTAGAAATCATGGAAGAAGCATTTTATGTGTATCTTACATAATGTCTTAAGTTAAAAATGTGATTAATATAATATTATATGCCCTGTAATATTGTGGTTTTATAAGACTAAGCTCTTTCAGATGATGAAACAGGCACTATAATGGTAAATTGTACAAGGCGTGTTAAATTCTTAAATTCTTATTTTGTGTCCTCTATTTTCGGTGATCACTTGCAAAGAAACGTAGATCGGCAGCGAAATAATTGCACTAAAGCACCAGCACAAAATGTACGAAAAACGGCCACAGTTTCTGGATAAAATGCGGCATTTCAGGCAGAAAAAGTTGAATGGTATATTTTTGCCATCACCATGTTTATACCTTGTAAGTTATAGGTAATTTCTGCCAAGATGTCTGTTTCGATATGCTGCCAAAGTATGATAGTTCCTTTTAAAGGTAATATCATACCTTGGCAGCATATCGAAACTTTTGTCAAAGAAGTACAGATTCATGGGCAAAAATATCAAGGAAGATACAGTCACGGTCATCTGTGCAAATTTCAGTCCCATACGGTGCCCACCTTTTGAGAAAACAGTGAAAAACAGCCACAGTATTTCTTAAGTCTTTTCTCTTCTATTTTTGATCTTTTTAAAGATCAAAAAGATTTTCGGTCGTTGTTTTACTAATTTCTGGATAAATATACCATTGTAGGCGGAAATTTTATAACGGTATGTTTCTACCAGCACCATCTTCATACCCTCTAAGTTATATGCAAATCTGTGAACATTTCTGTTTTGGTGTCTTACCAAAGTTGTAGGAAAGGTTCCTTTCGCGGATCGTGTCGTTCAAAAATATTATATAAATTTCTAACGTTGAAAATGAGAAATATATAGCTCGAAAAAATGCCGAAATTGTTGTAAAATTACGGCCCTGGAAAAATGCAATTGTTTTCTCATTAAATGTTATTCTGCAGAATAAACATACAATTGAATACCTAGTCACAACCTTCGTCTAGCCTGTCGCCTTAGTTTTGTTTCTCAAACCCATTAGAAACAGTCTGGATAAGCAAAAAAAGTGCGACCTTTTCGAAGTTTTCGAGTAATATGCGTTGTCCGTGAAACACGTGTGTATAATAATGAGTGCGCTTGTCTGATTGGACAAGAAGCGGAATGATCCCATTGCTTGACCAATCATGCCCACGACGATTCATTCAGTGTGGCGCTACCATTAGTCACGTGAATGAGGCTAACACATTTTAAAATGGTTTGTTAAGTTCCAGTGGCCAATCAAGTCCGAATAAAGTTTTACGTTGAGCAACTTTATATAGATATGAAGACATTGGCCTTTTTACTCTGCTAATTTGATGTTGCTTATTCAATTTTACCCTTGTGCGTCGCTTCATTCACGTGACTTTTTAGCGCGTCCATGTGCTGCAAGAAAGTTTTCTGCACAAGCAATGGGGACGGAGTTTGCTGAGGCAAGAGAACAGGGGATATGGGGGAAACGGTTGAACGCGGAAAATTGTAAGCAAAAACAAGGGTGGAAGAAATATCAAAAAGGAGAAAGAAAATGATGAAAAAGGTAATGTGTAAAGGTTGGCTCCCTCTATTTATTGAAGCAATGCGATAGGATCAGACAGTCTGCTATATAGAATAAAGTCACCATGAGTATTATGCAAGCTCATTGTCTTGTATCTTGGAACTTTTATGGTGCATGGAGACCTCCTGTAAATACTTGATGAGTTTTAACTGGAGGTTTAATTGTTTTTACGATATCTTTGATAAAGGGATCCCAATGCAAATGGCTTGAGTTACTGGCCAACATTTGAAGATGAGAATGAGACCTACATTAACCTGCATCCCGATGTGACTATCGGCCGGCATTTCAAGGCAGACAACGGATAGCCTTCTGGGTGGACTACATCCCGAAAATCACCGACAGTGCTTTCTGTGGCGTGTCGACACCGCCGTCTGTGACCAGCTCCATGGCCAGAGGATCGGCTATAAGCCTGAGCCCCGAGGAGGCCGCTACCCTGATACAGGCCCTCATTGGGGTGGCTGTAGGGGTGCTGGTGTTGGTCATGCTGTTTCTTGGGGGTTGTATGGCCTTCAAAATCCGTATAAAACGATTGGAGGTCGAAGTGGACAAGCGCGGGATCGGTACTAAGTGCCTACCCGATTACCTGGACAACACTGCTATGTAAACCATCAGTATGACCATGAAGGTACCAGTCTGTCCAGGGAAACACGTTTAGCTCTCACATTTCAGTGACTACAATTTCGCACCCAAAATTTTGTAAGTTTCACTTAATAAAACGGTGTTTTTAATTTAGATGAACTCTATACATTTCCCATAGTGTAATAACTATTCATTAAAACTCGATATGTAATGTTAATTTTTGTCAAAGGTGTTGAAGAGCAAGGTTTTAAATCACATGTTTTCTGTAACAGAAGGATATAAGCAGAAAAGCCTTTTAAAGGTAATATCTTAATTTGGTTTTTGTCAGATTCCTGGGCAAAAATATCAAGGAAGATACAGTAATAACCCTCTTATTAAGGGGTTAGCTCAAAGCCCACTACATCTAAGGTTGACTTCATAAAATGGAATTTTATACCATTAACAGCTTTGCTAGGTAGTATGTGACTTCAAATTGTGGTATCACTTTGGAGAAAATGTGGTATCATTTGAGGATCAACCAAAAACAGGATTTACTGTCCCACATTGCAACAGAAAAATTGGGCGTGATCGTATTTTCTGCCCCCCCCCCCCTCCAAGTCCTTGATATGTATTTTGGTGAATGATTACGTGATTATATAATTCATAATCCATTCACAGAGAAATAACAATTAAAGAAATAAGTCAGAAGCAAGAGCTTAAACCCATTTGTTGAATTTTCTTTTGTTTTTCCTAATTTTTTGGGGGAAACATTACAATGATTTTTGTGATATTACACAAAACTGCTACCACAATTTGAGGCCACATAGCACCTACAAATGTTCCCTGAGGTCTGCTCCATCAATTTCTTAAGTCAGACCTTAGATGTGGTCGGAGTTGAGAACTCCAATTTTTTCATGGTCCGTGCTCCTTGACTATAACAGTCATCTGTGAAATTCCCAGTCCCATACGGTGCCCACTTTTTGAGAAAACAGCTGGAATGATCCTACTGTGGAGTTTCCCATGAAACATTGTACAGTCATTATATATTTGCTGGTGACCCTGTGTTCTTCCATTTAAGTTCTATAAGGATTGATATTTCATACTCCTATCTTCATTGGGTAGGCAGTGATGATGTCTTACTACCTTCCATTCGTGGTGTTAAAATAATCGTCTTTTTGACTAGTTTCTTCAAATCTTGATTATTTTGTTTTCGTTTGATTTTCCATAGTTTTTATGCATTCTGAAAATTGATATATACTCTGTGTAAAAATGTTATTTACTTCATTACCACTTATATAGTAAAACAAACAATTGGTCCGTTGTTTCAATCAGGTTGGTGAAGGTCACAGAACAGCACTAACACTTTGTCTGATCCAGCATCAGCATGTACATGAAATGATAAACCTGTAAAAATGTGAGCTCAATCGGACATCTGAGTTACGAGAAAATAGCGAAAACCTGACACTATTTTTCTTATAAAACATAAAGAATGGTGTTGATCTTTACCCCGAGATCAAAACTGTCTTCGGTCTTTGTTTTAATTATTTCTGGATAAAGAATACACCATTTCAGGCGGAAATGTTTGAATGGTATGTTCCTACCAGCACCATCTTCATACCCTGAAAGTTATACGTAAATCTGTGAACGTTTCTGTATGTGTATGTTACCAATCCTGTATTGTACCTCTATTAACTACTTAAATAAATAATATGAATCAACAGAACCATTGACATACAACAACTTGAACATCATTGCTGTATGTTAATCTCAAGTGTTACGCACCAAGTTTGCCAGACGGCGCTCGATTGGCACGGCAGAAATAAAACAAAAGAGAAACCAGAACTTGAGTTAATTGGGAATCACTTGACCCCTTGATAATTTTAATACATTCAAATGAAGATCGGAAAGTAGGAGCGAATTGACAAAATACTACAATGTCAAATGGTGAGGCAAACATACAATAAGTTAAGTACAATAAGTTTAGGTGAAGTTAACAATACCGGGGATAAGTAGAGGTGGGCGAGCGTGAGGTTTGGGCGTGGCCCTCGGAACGGTTGGCCATCAAGCGGACTGCTGCGCGGGTGACAAACGGTCGTTTGCGGTGAGCACTGAGCCGGTATGGCCCAAGCCGTCTAGGAGGAGCACTGAGTCGGTCTGACCCAAGCCATCTAGGAAGAGCACTGTGCCGGTCTGACCCAAGCCGTCTAGGAAGAGCACTGAGTCGGTCTGACCCAAGCCATCTAGGAAGAGCACTGAGCCGGTCTGGCCCAAGCCGTCTAGGAAGAGCACTGAGTCGGCCAGACCCAAGCCATCTAGGAAGAGCACTGAGCCGGTCTGGCCCAAGCGGTCTTGGAAGAGCACTGAGTCGGTCTGGCCCAAACCATCTAGGAAGAACACTGTGCCGGTCTGACCCAAGCCGTCTAGGAAGAGCACTGAGTCGGTCTGACCCAAACCATCTAGGAAGAGCACTAAGCCGGTCTGACCCAAGCCGTCTAGGAAGAGGACTTGTTATATGTGGGGGTTCTTCTTCTAGTAAAGACATGGAACGAACTCACCAAGTACTTCGTGTGACGAGTCATGTAATGGGGGCTGACATCTTGGCTCTCGCCTTTATTGAGCACGCTACACGCAACGTGTAGTTCATGTCACGCAACAAGTAGTTAGTGTCATGCACGTAATGCATGTTCCAACATCTCCCCTCTTTTTCTGAAAAAGGAACAAACTGTTAACACATGAAAAGGCAAACAGATAAATCTTTCAAGTGTCTCAAAAACCTTGTCTCTTATTTTGTTGTGTTGAAATGTGTCCTAGTGTTGCTAGTTTCCAGATAAAGTTCAGAGTCCAAAGTCAATGGTTATGCAGGTTCATGGATGAGAATAGTTGCTTCCAAAAGTATCCGTGAAATGTAAGGCAAATCTTATGATTGCTGTGAGATGAGTTAAAATGCTTCTCTGAATGCGAGTGTAATTAGCATCGAAACAATTGAGTGTTGAGAGCGTAGAGAGAGTTCAATGTTCAGTAGTTCATAAGATAGTCCTGATGCCATGATGGTGGATGTACAGTGCGATGGGGTCGACTGGTTAATGGAGGTTGGGTTGGTTGTGGATCATTGGTGTTTGGGGTCTGGATGTCGTAGAGGGCTTCTGGATCAGGCTTAGGGACAAACATCAGCTGACGTCGGTTCCTACGGTACTCTGAACCTCGGATGTTGACGAGATAGGAGCGCGGCGGGCCAGCCTTCCGGATCACCTTGCCCACGGGACTCAATCCTGCTTTGGTGCAAACCCTGATGTCATCGCCTGGTTTCAGCTCATCCAGTTGTTTTGCACCATATATGCGATTGAAGTAGGATGCGCTCTTGGTCTTGCGCATTTGGTCTGCTGCTTGCAGCTGTTTGCGATTTGCGAGCTTCGGACGAAGATTGCGGGAAAGAACAGGCAATGCGGTGCGCATCTCTCTCCCCATCATCAGTTGTGCTGGAGAAACACCCAGGGCTGGTATCGGAGTGGAACGGTAGGTCATCAGACCTTGAACTGAGTCTGGTTGTTGCAGAATCTGCTTGGCAATGTGGACTGCCTTCTCGGCCTGACCATTGGATTGCGGATAGTAGGGACTTGATGTGACATGTTGAAAGTCGTACTCCTTGGCAAACTGTTTGAAGTCACCTGGAACTGTGGACCATTATCCGTCATCACCACCTCAGGTATGCCCGTAGCGAGCAAAGGTTGCCTTCATGTAGTTGATGACAGATTGGAACGTTGTCTTGTTCAGATGGTGGACCTCAATCCACTTGGAGTAGTAATCCACCAGGATGATGAACTGTCTTCCATTCACGTCTGCCAAGTCACAGGCAATTTGTTGCCATGACCTCTCTGGTAAGGGGGTGGAAATCAGAGAATCTGCTCTCTGGGTTGGCTGCTTTGTCTGCCAGTGCTGGCATTTCTTGATGTAGTCGGCAATATCTGTGCCGATACCTGCCCACCAGATTGCTTGACCGGCACGCAACCTGCTTTAAATGATGCCTTGGTGGCCTTTGTGGATTTTCTGGAGCATCTCGGGTCAGCTTTGGTGGAATGATGATGCGACTGCCATGTGTGACAGTGTGAGGACTCCATCAATCAAGCTGAGTTTGTCCTGCTCCTCCCAGTAGGTACGAACTCTGGCAGATTCCAGATCTTTGGCGTATTTCGGCCATCCGCTGTTGACGTACGCCATCACCATGGTAAGGTCATCATCGAGGTCCGTCTCTGGTACGTTTTTTGCCAGTTTACCGGACGAAACAGGCCAGTGCTTTGTGACCATGTGGATGTGAGCTTCCACCTCCTCTTCTATGGTGTCCGTATCGTCTGTTGTTGTTTTCAAGGGGGCTCGTAATAGAGCATCGGCAACAACAAGGTGTTTCCCAGGTGTGTATACGGCAAAGCACTCGTACTTCATCAAACTCATGAGGAGACGCTGACACCTGAGAGGGACATCACAGAGATCTTTGTTGTTGATCAGTGGGACCAGTGGCTTATGGTCTGCCTCAACTATGACGGGTAAGCCTCTAAGGTATACATAGAAGCGCTCACACGACCACACAGTTGCCAGTAGCTCCTTCTCTATTTGGGCATACCGGCGTTCCGCAGAGGTAAGATTCCTGGAGCAGTAGGCGACAGGCTTCCACAGTTCCTCATGGAGTTGGAGGAGACAGCACTGGTGTCGATTTCTTTTCATGATTGGGGGGATGATTGGTGATTTGGTGTCCTATGCATGGGAGCGAAGCGACCGAGCCGGGGGAGGCTGTTGGAGGTGGGATACCCCCTCCCAAACCAGGGACTTTTTAATGAAAACAGAGTCGAAAAGTCGCATTTTAGAGCATTTAAAAACAATATTCATAAGAATTAAACATAGTAGGCCCTATAAATTTACTGCGAAGACACAAAAAAAACAGCAAGGATTATGCAATATTTCTACACAAGAAACTTAAATGACATCCAACCTCGAAATATTGGGGGGGGGGGATGATAATATACATCATCCCCCCCACCTCAAATATTGGGGGATATATCCCCCCATCCCCCCGGGATCGACACCCATGGGAGACAGCCTCCGATGCCGTAACTGCTTGCATCAGCACTGATCATGGTAGGCCGGGACGGATCGTAGAATGCAAGGGTGGGTGCCGAATTCAGGAGTTTCTTGATGTTGCGGAATGCAGACTTCTGCGATGGGCCCCATGTCCGGTTGACATTCCCCTTGAGGAGGTCGAAAACAAAAAACCGCCCAAACGGAGTGATGAAGGTAGTCAGCTTCTGGCTCTCCTCGCTAAGCGGCACCTGCCAAAAAACATGTTTAGCATCTAGCAAGGAGAATATCTGTGCACCAGAGATCCGGCCCAGCACTTCCTCAACGCTGGGGATGATGGTATCTCTGGATACGGCTTTGTTGAGCTGACGGAGATCAACACATAGGCGTATGTTGCCACTCTTCTTTGGTGCTATAACAATGGGAGAACACCAGTCGGTTGGCACATTGATGCGCTGGATGATTCCCTGTGACTCTTTTCCAGCTCTTTTTTAAGTTGGGGTATGAGTGGAAGGGGAATCCGACGGGGAGCATTGACACAGTAGGGTGTGGCATCCTCTGCTATCTTGATGGTCACAGGATGATCATGCATACAGCCTGGACCCTCGAACACACTGTCGTTGCTGATAAGCGTGTATACGCGTTGCAACAGTCCCAATCCTTCACAAGCTTGTTTTCCAAGGATCGGTTCTCCTTTCTCCAGGATGAGGAACGTCAGTGGCTGTGTCTTGCCCTTGACTTGGCAAAGTAGCTGGTACTGGTCAAGTGGCGTTGCTTGACCACCGAAGAAGCCACTGGGTCTTGCTCTTGACTGCTGAAGAGGCTTGTCTGGTAGACTGAGAGATTGGTAGATCACCCGAGGCAATATGTTCACCACGGAACCAGCAGCCGATTTCACGAAACTTCAAATGTTGCGTAACTTGAGCAACAGTTTTCCACTCTTTGGCACAAGTTATGCACGTTTCACAAAACTTACGCAACATTTCGTGAAATCGGCTGCAGTGTCTAACAGGAACGGAACAGTCTGGCCATGTACGTACACATCTCCACACATCATCAATGAGGGGTTGATTGTGGTGAATGGCACCAGCGAAAAACTCACCGTCTTCCTTTTCTGAGGCAGCGAATTCTGTCTGAATGGCCCTCATGTGCTTGTGGGCAGATCGGCAGACGCAACATTTCGTGATATCGGCTGCAGGGTCTAACAGGAACGGAACAGTCTGGCCATGTACGTACACATCTCCACACATCATCAATGAGGGGTTGATTGTGGTGAATGGCACCAGCGAAAAACTCACCGTCTTCCTCTTCTGAGGCAGCGAATTCTGTCTGAATGGCCCTCATGTGCTTGTGGGCAGATCGGCAGACTTTGGCAAAATGTCCAGTTTTGCCGCAGTTCTTGCATTGCTGCCCTCTGGCTGGACAGGACCGATGGGTTGCCGCCTACCCACAGTTGTCGCAAGTTGATGCGGGACGGGTGGATTTGATGGCTTGGCTGCGTTGTTTCCAACTGGCTTTCCGCGTCTCTGGGGAACCGGTTTTCTCTGAACTGCCTGTACAGTGGCAGTTTTGCTGGTGGTCTTGATGTCCTTCAGATCCTTTGTGGCTGTTTTTTAAGCGTCTTCGCCAGTTCAATGGCTTTCTGGAAGGTAAGACCGTCCTTCGTCAGCAGACTGGAAGTACTCGCTGCGAATCCCGCAAACGAGTCTGTCACGGAGGGCCTCGCAGTCAAGGAAAGATCCAAACTTGCAGGAACTTGCAAGTGTGTGGGGTTCCACTGCATACTGGGCTACTGTCTCACCCAGCTTCTGGTCTCGCTTGAGGAAGCGAAAACTTTCTGCGATGATTAAGCGCTTAGGCCCGTAGTGTGCGACCTGCAGGTCACAGAGTTCTGTGAAGTACTTCTCAATCAGGGTTGCAACAGTCCCAATCCTTCACAAATGGAGTAGGCTCCGACAGGCTTTTCATGGTCTTGTAGACTGTCGATCCAACAGCACTCAACAGCACAGCAATTCTCTTGGAGTCGCCAATGTCATTTGCTGTAACATATAGGTCGAATCTCTCTAGATAACTGTGGATGTCTTCCACTTGATCTTACATATCGAGCCGCCCGATCAACGAAGGTGTATGGGTCATTATTATGTATGTATCGTAAGTACGTGCACACGAGCAAGTGAGAGATTTACGGCGAGCAAGCCGAAAACTGGAGGATCAATTATACGGTTAAAACAATCAAACTGGCCCAACAAACTATGCCTGAATGTCCGCTGGTATCTACAGTTCCTGACGCTGCCACAATGTTATATGTGGGGGTTCTTCTTCTAGTGAATACATGGAACGAACTCACCAAGTACCTCGTGTGACGAGTCATGTAATGGGGGCTGACATCTTGGATCTCGCCTTTGTTGAGCACGCTACACGCAGCGCCTGTAGTTCATGTCACGCAACATGTAGTTAGTGTCATGCACGTAATGCATGCTACAACACACTGAGCCGGTCTGGCTCAAGCCATATAGGAAGAGCACTGACTCGGTCAGACCCAAGCCATCTAGGAAGAGTTTGGGCTAAAAAGGCGAGCCGGAGTTCTCGGTCGAAGCCTGGGGACGGCTCACAGTCATCGAAGAAGCGGACCTATACCGGGCGGTATAGTCGTGGGCTAAAGGCGAGCCCGAGTTCTCGGTCAGAGCCTGGGGACGGCTCAGTCATTGAAGAAGCGGACCTATACCTGGCGGTAGGTCGTGGGTTTAAGGCAAGCCCGAGCTGGCATCATCTTGTGGCGGACACACATCTCAGCGGCGAATGGAAGTGGACCCCGTGGTACTTGTGTAGCGTGTGTGACGCGTGAGCGAACCGATGCCCAAATTGATACGCTAGCCCAACCCTTATGCACAATACACTGCACATTCTTTACAGTGACTATACAGCAAGGAATACCTAAACTAATTGAAAGGCACATTTCGTGCGCTGCTTAGTCAAGTATTTCTTAACTTCAGGTGAACCGCGGAGGATTAGGAAACCCGGAGAAGTTTCGAATTATAATGATGTAAAATAAGAAACTTGTCAAATATTACTTTTTTCTAACAGTATATCCAAAATTCATATACATGTACCATTAAGTTAAACTTAATTTTACAGTCATAACGTTTATTACTTTCACATTGCATCTGTGTATAATAAACCTTAATACATTTACATGTAATCAGTAATGCTGCAGTAATACAATCAGTTTTCACAAATACAGGTATCTAGACAGAGCGTTAGCAATAAGATTGTGCTTCTCTTTAATGTGGCGAATTTAAATGTTAAATTCTTGGAGAAATAAACTCCATCTTTGCAGTGTACGGTTCTGGTTTCTCATCTTATACATGAATACCAATGGATTGTGATCAGTGTATACTACAGTAGGTTTGACACTTGTACCCAAATAAACTTCAAAGTGCTGCAATGATAGTACCACCGCAAGACACTCCTTCTCAATAGTAGAATAATTAAGTTGATGTTTGTTCAGTTTTATGGAAAAATAAGACACCGGATGATCAATACTCTGTTCATCTTCTGCATCAAAACTGAACCAATTCCTGTGTCACTGGCATCTACTGCGAACTTAAATAGCTTCTGAAAATCTGGTGTCATCAAAATCGGTTCATTTGCTAACATAGTCTTTACTAACTCAAACGACTTACTACACTCATCTGACCAAATTAATTTTGCTTTCTTGCTGAGCAAATTTGTCAGCGGAGCAACTACATCTTAAAAGATTTTACAAAATTTACGATAATAACCGGCAATGCCGAGAAACCGCATAACCTCCTTCTTACTGGTGGGCTTTGCGAAATTAGTTACAGCTTCAATTTTTGCTTTTACAGGTTCTACTTGACCTTGGCCAATAATGTGTCCCAAACATTTGACCGGTGCTTTGCCAAGCTGACTTTTTGCAAGATTTACTGTCAATTTGGCTTTAGTAAGTCTGTCAAAAAGAGCACGAATACTTTCCATGTGCTCTGCCCACGTATCGTTAAATACAACGAAGAATCTGGTTTAGGTACCAAAATACACGGTGAAGACCAATAGCGCTCCGCACTTGCGCTAAAAATAGCACCCGATCTCACACAAACATTGCAACCATACAAACGTGGGTGCGTGTGCGCGTCCATTATGAGTACGCCAGACTAAATAAATTAACATACTGGTGATGTACGTGCCTCTTCCTCACTAAGTGCTTTTTGGATTAAGTTAACTAACTCTTTATCCTTATTCTGCTCAGATATTAACTCTTCCCTACTCAAAAATATGTCAGAGTATACACCGAGTTCGGTTTAATAGCACAGTCGCACCTTCGCTTTTAAGCGACTCTTCGACTAACTCGACCTCAGTATGGACAAACTCCTGCTAATTTCTACTCATAGCATGAGCTGTAACACAAGCGGGAAAAATCCCGGGAACCTCTTTCTCAAGTTCTACCGTGTTATTGTCTAACTTTAAGCTAGGACGACGAGTCATACATGGCTCGGCAACTACCCTTGAACCGGCAACTTCGTTGCCAAGTTGTAATGTTATTCCCTTAAGCCCCTGGGGTAAACTAGGAGTATCACCTACAGTTATGGGCCCTGAAACTAATTCCGACTTTAAATAAATACGATGGAGAGGTACATCGAAAGACTCATTACCTATACCCGTAATACACACACTAGTGTCTAATGAGGAGCCCTCGGCCAAAGGGACTTCTCCTTGTAACATTAAAGACTGAGTGGATGCAGTATCCCTCAAAATAGTTACTGTGTAAGTACACAAATCACTACGCTCACTGAGCGACACAAATTAGTTACAAAGGGCAAAAATTCCTACCTAATGTCGGACGGAGACCCATTCTCACGTAACTCGTCACAATGCAAGTTAGTACGCGTTACGTTTGAAAATGCAACAGGGTTAGAATCAGGGGCCGATTTCACTAACGCTTTGCGATCATCGTAAAGCCCAAATCCATCGCTACACAAAAAATCGACAGCTACTTTGCGTAGCAATTTTCCGTTTAGCGATGAATTTGGGCTTTACGATGATCGCAAAGCGTTAGTGAAATCGGCCCCAGAACTGTTTGCATTCTGTCTTTGCAGAGCAAAACAGTTGGACTTAGTATGGCCTTTCTTTTTACAGTAAGCACATACAATGGTTTTACTAGAGTTAAAGGTAGACTTAGCTACACTTTGCTCTTTCGTGGTGTTAGTTTCTTTATGACTTTGATCAGTGGGTGGTTTGGTCTTATGACCATTATGCCACCTACGATGCGGAGAATTTGATGCATTCTTATGAATATTCGCACCATTCCCCTTTTGAAAATGTTGCCTGTGTGTCAAAACATAGTCATCAGACAAGACAGCTGCCTTATCTAAATCTGTAACTCGCTGTTCTTCAATTAATGAACTTTGACTGTTTGATGTACACACCACTTAAAATCTTCAAGAAGCATAAGCTGCTTTAACTTACCAAAGTCATGTACTAATTCTCAAATATGATTTTCTTTTCATTTGCAAACTCACCATGAGTTTTATGATCTTGTTTCTTTCGCTCTCGAAAGTGTTGCCGTTATGCTTCGGGTACAAGCTCCTACGCCTTCAAAATTGCGGCCTTAACTACTAATACACTCTGTAAGAGTAAAGTACGCATTTCTTTAGGCCATTCTAACCTATCAGCTACTTTTTCAAAATGAGCAAAGTGGTACCAACTGAATAAATCTAGTCGGATCAACTTCCTAGCATTCGAGTCCGAATGACTCTGCGACTCTGACTGTTTCATCTTTTTAGTTTGCTCTATTTTGAATTTCCAGCTCTAATTTCTTCAATGTTATAGCGGCCTCAACACTACCAACATCTGAATCACTACTTGGCTCTTTTAACACATCTTCATCAACAAGATGCTCAATGATTACGGTCCTAAGATCTGCCTTTTTCATGCTAGCGGTTACCGAAACCTTATAATGTTTGGAAAATTCAAACAACTCAGCACGTTTTCATCTGAAGGACTTTTCTCAAAGTCAGTGACAAAATCCCCAAAACCGAACACGGGTATGGACGAAGACTGCTTGACTTTAAATGTGTATTCACCTCACACCATTGAGGCTAGTTTAGATCCATTGGAGAGGGAGCGCTCTACGATGGGACGTTCTTGGCGTTACAGGGACGTGTGGTCGTGGTGAACTTCAACTACCGTCTCGGGCCATTGGGTTTCCTAAGTACTGGCGATGACTCAGCACCTGGGAACTACGGTCTGTGGGACCAGCGCCTGGCCATCCAGTGGGTGAAGGACAACATCGGAAACTTCGGCGGTGACCCAGACAAAATCACCATCTTTGGTGGGTCTGCTGGGGGTTGGAGTGTCACTTACCAAACGGTCTCTCCGTTGAACAATAAGACTCTCTTCCAGCGGGTCATAGCGCAGAGTGGAGCGGCATTCCCAGGCATATTTAATTATGTTGATTTCGCCAAGATTCAAGCATGGGGTACAGGTACATCTGTTGGATGCGATCTACCCGATAGAAGCAGTACCAAGGACCTCATCAGTTGTCATCGTGATGTGAGTGCGGAGGAACTGACGAGTAATTCAGGTATCTGGGACTCGAAAGTAACAATCGATGGAAATTTTGTTCCTAAAGACATCAACTCTCTCTTAGCCCATCCCCGTATAGGACAGTATGACCTCCTTTTAGGGGTGGCGAGTCGAGAAGGATCTGTCTTCTTGCACCCTGGCACTATGAGCTTTACTGCCCAGGTACTGGAAGACGCCATACATAGCATCATATCATCAACCTGTTACTGTGAGAACCCACAAGATGTGTAATATTATTATTATTATTATTATTATTATTATTATTTATTCGGCCATCAACAAACAATGAATACAGTCATGTACAGTAAAACTGGGAAAACAAATAAGAAGAAATAAGCAACTAACAACTGATGGGGGAAGTGCAAGAGGGCGAGGGATAGGGCTGATGGTAAAAGGAAGGACGGGATTGGATTGGTGGGTGACATCTACAATAAACAAAGCATTTCAAGCTGGCCAGGATAAACAAAAGTATACTTAAACACTGTAGTCCGAGGACTTGTCCATCCAAACTCAAAATGCAACACAATTATAAATACTGATATGTAATTTACATCTGGGAAAAATAAAAAATAAATACATTTCTAAATCAAAATTTTCAAACTAATATAAACAAAAAACAAACAAACAAATAAAACAAACAAAAACAAACAAACAAACCCCAACAAAACACCCCAACTAACAAACATATAAAACAAAGAAACCAATTAAAAAAAAAATCAACGATTACAATAACAACATTAATAATATTAAAATATTAATAATATTAATAATATTAATATTATTAATATTAAGAATGAGAATAAGTATAAAAAAAAGTAATAAATAAATAAACAAATAATTTATATATAATAAATAAGAATTACTAGGCAAGTAAAATGGCTAACCAATGACCACGGAATAGAGATGAAGCTGACGGAGCAGTGAGAAATTAGAGTTCTTGCAGGTAAGAGCACAAGTTTCTATAGAAAGCTTTGAAAGAGTCCACAATGAGAGAGTCCTTGATGTAAGATGGAAGGGTACTC